>JADLZN010005373.1:202500-518499 GCA_018155175.1 Sinocyclocheilus anophthalmus
CTGTCTATCTATCTATCTATCTATCTATCTATTTATCATCTATCTATCTATCTCTCTATCTATCTCTCTATCTATCTATCTATCGATGCTGTCTGTCCTATCTATCTATCTGTCTGTCTGTCTGTCTGTCTGTCTATCTGTCTGTCTATCTATCTATCTGTCTGTCTGTCTATCTTCTGTCTGTCTATCTTCTGTCCTATCTCTTATTTAGGTAAGGGGGAAGGGAAGCTACTTGAAAAAACAAAAAAAATACAAAAAGCATTAACGTGCAAGAGAAGAGAAGGGCTGTGTGCTCAGGCTGTTTCTGGTCCTCACACCTCACATCTGAGGCAGGAGAAGCTGCTCTTTCCCACACACCCCCTACTTCTGGTGTCACTTCTCCTCTCAAGTACTGACTGGGATCCTCTGAGGTGCCAACTCGCACCTCACGGAGATTATATTCAGGAGGAACACGGTCCACCAGCAACCACAACCTCATTCAGCAGAGACCTTCTAAACACTATACAGCCATGGATACCTCCAGCTCTTCTCTTCAGCTCCAAGACAGCGGTGCTTTCCTGTTTGACTGTGAGAAGCTTCTGGATCAGAGCTACGCTGTATCAGATGCGGGCTACTACAGTGCCTGCAGCAGCCTGTCTCCAGCCTCTTCCATAGATTCCTGCGGCTTCTCCCCTTCAGCTTACCCTTGTGGAGTGGGACAGGACATACCCCAGATCTTCCCACACTACAGCATCACCACCCAGGAGAAGAACAAGGTCCAGCCACCCAAGAGAACTGGGCGGCCAAGGTCAAAATTCCCTGGAGTGAAACGGCAAACCGCAAGTGAGCGGGAGAAGCTGAGGATGAGGGATCTGACCAAAGCTCTTCATCACCTCAGGACGTACCTGCCTCAGTCGGTGGCTCCTGTCGGAAAAACCTTGACCAAGATCGAGACGCTGCGGCTCACTATCCAGTACATCTCTTGCCTGTCTGCTCAGCTCGAACTTAGTGAAGACGAGGTTAATTGTGGAGCTCAGGCCGAGGTCAATGCTGCATCAACCATCTTTGACAGCTTCACTGCGACCCCTTCAGTTACTCAAAGTTTACCAGCTCAGCAGTTCCCATCTATGACCTGTTATCAGGTATGTACATTGTACTTCAACAGTGTTTATAGACTATTTTAAATAATATTTATTACTAAATATTTTGTAAATGTGTAGTAAATTTAGACTTCATAGGCAATATTGTACTTTAAGTTAAGTGTTTTTTTTTTTAGTGATAACTTATTTTCTATTTTTTCATTTTAATTTTTGTTAAAATGTTAGTATTTTTTGTAATTTTATAGTTTTTTTAATTAGTTAGATTTAGTTTATATTTAGGCACTTGTTAAGTTTTTTTTAAAACATTATTGTTATTTAAAGTAGAATTTTTTTGTGTAATGGATTTTAATTTTTGTTTTTAAAATTACTTAACTAATAATAAACCTGGTTTGGTATGCTGTGTTATTTTTAAAAAATTTTCAATAATATAATCATTCAATTCTTTGCATTTTAAAAATTGTATTAAATGTAAAAAATATATATTAATCCGTTCTTTTTCTTAATTTGATCTTATTTTAGTTTTCCCAGACTCAGATCCAGTCGAAGGAAGGCGAATTTCTATCCTTCCCAGCTCAGGACTGTTGGTTTCTTGAGCAACACAATTTCTTCCACGGAGAGTGCTGATCAAAGCAGAATGAAATGCACAATCTGAATGCAAATATTAATTTGTGCAATGTTTGTAAGAAAATGAAAGACTTTATATTTGTAACTGTTTGTACAGCTATTTATATTTTTCTATGTTTAAAAATATATTAATATTTATGAATTGTACATTTTCTGGCAAATAAAGCCTTGAAAAATCTTACATCAGTTTTGTGAGTTTTGTGTTTTAAACATTATATACAAATGATTTCAATATTATTAAACAATGTACACCATGAAACAGATCATTAAGCAGCATCCTAACGAGGGACAGCTGTGATGGTCATTCCACGTTGTAATTCACACATTTAAGGAAACACCCCTGCAGAGCAAGCATTAATGTGGGCAGGAGAGTAAACTAACTCTCACAGGTGAGATCCTTTAATACCCCTCAGACTGTAAACAAAGCTCTGTGGGGCTCTTCTTCTGAAATGCAAGGTCTGATGCCTCTTTCAAGCAAAAAAGATCAGCTGACTTGTTTCCTGATACCTTAAATTCTCTTTTATCTAGAGGAACTAGGAAAAGTTCGCCCAAAAACGAAAAATTGCTGAAAATTCCATTGGACCATCCAAGATATAATTGAGTTTGTTTTTTCATCACCGGAACAGATATAAAGAAATGTAGCATTGCATCACTTCTCATCAATGGATCCTCTGCAGTGAATGGGTGCCGTCAGAATGAAAGTCCAAACAGCTGATAAAAACAAAAAAAACAGCAACATCACAATAATCCACACTCCAGTCCATCAATTAACATCTTGTGAAGTGAAAATCTGTGTGTTTGTAAGAAACAAATCCATCATTAAGGCATTTGAACTTTAAACCATCGCTTCTGACCAAAACATGAGTCCATAATCCATAATAACGCTTCCTCCATTCTGACGGCACCCATTCGCTGCACAGGATCCATTGGTGAGCAAGTGATGTAATGCTCAATTTCTTCAAATCATCTACATCTTTGATGGCCTGAGGGTGAGTACATTTTCAGCAAATTTTACATTTTGGGTAAACTATTCCTTTAAGCACCCATGGTGCCAGCAACAAGGCAACATGATGAGAATCTCACGATCCCATGTCAGATTGCACAACAACACAAAAACCTTGCTGTGAGTTTATAAAAAATATTAATAGCACCATTAGTGACGTGAGTGACAGCTGTTCTTCAATGTCCATTTATAATATGTGGTAAAAGTCGTAAGAGTCTTAAAGGTGACAAGTCTGCAGCTGCTTTCAGACACCATAATAATGAATCACTTCCTCACACTCCCTTCCTCCCATTTGTGCAGTCTTGTCTACTTCCTCTGTTGAGCCCCTAATGACACAGAAGAATTAACCACGTTCATCTATAGTTACAGAAACAACAAGTCCTGTAATGTGCTGGCACATCTTGGCCTGTGTTACTGAAGGTCCATTCCACTGCGGATGCCATTAGTTCATCTTTCATAAGCAGTATGTGCAAAATATGTTTTTTCCCCCATTAATTTCCTCCAATTAAAAATTAGATTAAAAATTACAAACATTTTGATTTGAGGTTGAATTTCATAAAAAGAAAATGTACTTTCTAAAGGCAATGAAACTACTTGAAGAACAATGAAGAAATGTTGAATAATGAATGACAGTACAATATAACTGGTGATTATAAACAAAATATATTTGATGTTTATTTGCAAAATATTTAAATGCATACAAATATATTTTTTGTCTGAGCAAAAGAAGATTGACATCAGAGTTTAAACAACTACGTAATAAAATACTGCAAAATATTGTGTGATCTAATTGAATAATCAAAGGCACAGAACAGCTAAGTATCAAACTTGATTATAAAATGTCTGTATTTTCAAAATATAAATATACAGTATGTAATACTTAGCAAGTATGAAAATATTATACACAAACGGTCATAATGAGAGTGTGTTTAGTCTGACTGTTCAATCAGCCAGTTCATCACTTGCTCTTTGTTTTCAGATATCCATTTAATGTTGGCTTTTGTTTGTTCAATGGCCCGCTCTATTGCCTGCATATCAAAACTAAAACTGCTTGCGGCAATGTCCTCTTTAAATCGCTGCAACTGTGATTAGTCAAAGAAACCGAGAGAAAGAAAGGGATAAGTACACACATTTCCATATTTTCTATATATGTCATCATGTCTACCACACATCTCAAGAAAAAAAAGGAAAATAGAATATAGCACCACAACAATTTTAGCTAATCTTAAGCTTAAATTTAAAGGGGTCATATGATGCTATTTTAAAGATCATTATTTGGTGTATTTGGTGTAACAGAATATTTTGACATGCTTTAATGTTCAAAAAACAATTTTTTTTTTCAAATACTGTACATTATTGTAGTTGCTCTATGCCCCGCCTCTCTCAAATACACAAAGCCCCCTCCTTTGACAAGCGCAGTCTGCTCTGATTGGCCAGCTGACCCAGTGCATTGTGATTGGCCGAACACCACAAGCACACGTTGGAAATGTAACACCCCTTACCATAATCGCAGCTTCAGCTTTCAAAGTAAATATCAAGACAGTTAATAATGTCGTTAGTTTTACCATCAGTTCAAGCCCGAAAGGGGAACAGAGTCGCGTGACAGACACAGTAAAGGTGCAGTACACAAGCTGCGGTTAAGACAGTTGATGTGCTATGATTTCTGACAGACAGTTCTCCTGTGATGTGACCCTGTTCACCTCACACACACACACACACACACACCCCAAACGCATTTAACAAAACATACTTACAGTCGCTGATTCAGAAGCGCCAGATTGTCATAGCAAAGTCGGAATTGACCCTTTTTTTTTTTTTAAATAGCCTTTGTGCACAGCCAGCCTTGTACTCTTCTAGGTTAAAAAAAACTGTCGTCCATAAAATGCGTTGCCAATTCGAACATCTTTGGTTGTGCCTGTTCTGTTGTAAATAAATCTTAACCAATTATTCCTAATTGCATTTACTTTTGGAAGGCCAAATAAAGTGCGTTTGCTTTCACACTGAAACACACAGCATCTCCCTGACACGGCTGCATCAACACTACTGCTGTTCCTGAAACCATTCCTTCTTTCTTTGCGTGCACATTTGGGCGGCATTATGCTAATATTTCCACATAGTGATGTAGATATGTGGGGGCGTGTTAGAACGAGCCGTTTTTTAGGTAGGCGTGGCTGACTCTTAACTTTTATAAAGAAGTCTCTTTGGAGTTGAGACTTTAGTCTTTGCAACTTTACAGATCTTCTTTATGCATCGCAAGAGCTTGTAACACTCCAAAGAGAAAGGAAAAATTTAAATCGCATCATATGACCCCTTTAAGATAACAAAAGTACATATTTGCTACTGTTTAAAAGTCACTAAGAGGTCACTAAGATTTTTGAGACCGTTTTAATTTAAAGAGGGTATCACAAAGCTAATTAAAAAATTGTCAACATTACCTGTAAAGACATTTAAATGCTACAAAAGATTTCTATTTTGAATAGAAATGCTGTTCCTTTGAATTTTCTATTCAACAAAGAATCCTTGAAAAAATGTCTCACGGTTTCCAGAAAAGAAATATTAAGCAGCACAACTGTTTTAAACATAAAATAGAATAAATGTTCCTTTAAGCTGTACCATCATAGGAATAAATTACATTTTAAAATATATTACAGTAGAAAATCATTATGTTTTAAGTGCGTACGTAGTTCACACAATATTACTGCTTTTTAATCAAATAAACAGTATGCAGCCTTGTTGAATAATATAAGAGACTTTCAAAAACATCTGAAAAATCGTACAGACCCTAAACATTTAAACAGTAGTGTAATAATATATGTTTTTTTGTCTTATTCAAATCAAATAGCACAAACCTGTTGCAGTTCAAATTCTGTGGAAAACTTTTTTGTGATGCCGTTAATCAGACCTCCAGAAAAGAAGGATCCATCATCAAAACTACGGAGATCCCATGATAGAAAATGTCAGTAGAGAATATAAATATACATTTAGAAACAAAGAAGGAAATACAGTACTTACTCCTTAGTTATATGCTCCCAGTTTGCTCTGACAAAGTCCCAAACCAACGGCTGCCCTATTACATTGTCTGCAATATACACAATGGCGTAGGTAATGTCCTGCTTCCTGATCAGGTTTGGATCTATTGAGTATTCCAGGTACCTTTAGAAAACAGAAGGCAAGTAAATGAGTATACGTTACATGTACGAGACTTAGTTAAATTAATAAAATTAATTAATTTTAAAAAACGGACGTCCGTCATATAAAATATAAGCTACCATTCAAAAGTTTGGGTCAGTAAATTTTTATACTTTCTTTTTTTTTTTATTAAGAAGCTTATGCTCATCAAAGCTGCGTTTTTTTTGTTCATAAATACAGTGAAGAGAGTAATATTGTGAACTATCTTTACAAATTAAAATAACTGTTTTCTATTTGAATATATTTTAATGATTATTCCCTGTGATGCAAAGCTGAATTTTCTCCAGTCTTCAGAAATTCTAATACACTGATTTGCTGCTCAAGAAGCATTTATTATTATTATCAATGTTGACAGCGGCTATACGGCTTAATATTTTTGTGGACACATATTTGTTTTAGGATTCCTTGATTAATAAAAAAGTTTAAAAAAACAACAACAACAGCATTTAGTTGAAATAGAATGTCTTTACTGTCACTTTTGATCAATTTAATGCATCTTTACTGAATAAAAGTATACATTTTTGGTAGTTTATGTTTTAAGATGTAGTATACATGACTCACCTGTTTAACAGCCAGGGCTCTTTAGAGCATGATAGACCATATAACAGTTTCTCTGCCTCTGCAGCAATGGTACTGTTCTTGAACATATGCCACCCGAAATCCCACTCCTCGACACCTCCAGCGGCGATGGCATTACAGTACACAGTGACCTTCAGATTTGGGGGAATTCTTGAGTGGAAAAAAAAAATCAAACCGAAATAAACACAACTGAACTGAACCAAACTAGAAAGATCTGAAGTGAGCTGGCTTGAATTCCACTGAACAATGTCTGAATGAAATTGTATTTGCTAGAAAGATCCTAAATGTTTTTAACTGAATTCTGAATTGAATTAAACTGATTTACTGAACTAAACTCAAATCAGTGAAATCAATAGACTTAAAAAGAGCTTAACTGGAACTGAACTGAATTAAAATCCCATAAAAAGATTGACAAATAACTAGAAATAACTGAACTATCTTGAACTAAATTCTGACTTGAATCTAATCAAATGTATTAACTGAACTAAACTAAAATCAAAGTATGGACAGACCTAGAAAAAGCTAAACTGGCTTGAACTGAATTCGGAGTGGAACTGAACTGAACTCCCATAAACATAAAAAAGAACTAGAAAGAAGCTAACTGAAATGACTTGAATTAAAAGAAAGAGATTAACTGAACTAAACAAAAATCAAGAGCTAAACTGACTTGAACTGAATTCTGAGGGGAAATTTATTGAACTTAGCTCCCATCACCGATTTGCACAACCTAAAAAGAAGTTCTGAAACTACTTAAAACTGAATCTGACTGAATGTCTGAATGGAAACTGATTAGCTGAACTAAACTAAAAGTCAATGGTACAAATAGACCTTGAAAGAGATGAACTGGCTTGAACTGAATCACTGAACTCAACTGAATTTGCAGAATAAGAATTAAGAAATAAGAATAAATAACTGGTATGAACAGAATTCAGATTTCAGGCTTAGAGAAGCATTTTCCATACGGGTTAGTGTCAGGGTTCTTCATCCACTGTCTGTACCACATTCTAGTGAGCTCTGAACATCCCTTCACTCCGGTTTTACAGGCCATTGAGATTGCGTTCATTTGGTTGTATCTATAAACAGAAGTCACACAGACCATACAATATTTCAGCTTCCCTTTCCCATATATTCCCTTTTATCACAGTGAACATTGCTTATATTGCTATGAATTAAACTCTCATATGTTATGCAACCTCTCAGTTATAAGGAGAGTTTAAAGGGGTCATATATATTTTTTCGTTTTTTTTTCCACTGAGGTCCACTTAGTTTTTTAAACCCGTAATAACAGTAACAATTTTGCTTTTTATGATCATATTTCACCCCAGTCTCTGAACCTTACAATTAAACGAGCCATTTTTGGAGTTGTGCCTATATGACTTTTATGTAAACATCCTCTTTGCATATAAAATTACCTATGGGTTCGCACAAGCTCTTGACAGATTTTCCCACACTTTATTCATATTTACCACATTTGTCTTTTGCAAATGAATAGTATATATTTCCTCATTACCTCAGTGTGGTAAAGTTAATGTGTATATGTGGGTGGTCATTTCTTCTTGTGGTCTGTCTGACGTCAGTACAGAACGAGCTGCTTAGTTTCAATAAACGGTTCTTTTTCATAGTACTTTAACTCTTTTATATCCAAAAATCAACAACCGTTTGATTTATCATGATGTGACCCCTTTAAAATTCTACAGTTTTATGTTTGTGCTTATAGAATTAAAGCATATAACTGACTGTGGTAACACATTGTGGTGGTACTAAAGTAATACTCAGAATAAACTGTAAACAAAGTAATCATGTATTTACTGGTCCATGTATCTTGGGGGTTTCTGAGTCCAGTTTGATGTGATATCTTTGAAGTGGTCAAAAAGAGGTTGCGCCTTTCTCCACAGGTAAGTCTGGAGTGGTTTAAAGAAATTGATAAATGATCAAATAAGTGTCTAATACGTTCTGAATGAGCATTCTCTGTGTATTGAATTTTTTTATGTATAAGCTGCATATATGTGCATAATATGTAACAAACATACCTGCAAAGGTCCATAGACTTCTGTTCGGTCAAACATGAGGAAAAAGTATTCCAAATTTCTTACGGCAGATTCCCACGGTTATGTCCTTCCTTCTCCTCGTATAGATACTTGGTTTGTTCTCAAGCCAAGCTTATGTTGATTATGTCTGCCCTATGAATAATCTTTTTGGATGAATTGATGCCGTGAGGAATTGTCCATTGATGAAATATCTTTGCAGCAGAGAGCTTACCTCGCCAAATTAAATGCATCATCGATTATCTGGCCCCTATTAAGAACTGGAATAACCTATGTGAAAAGAGGGTAAAATCAAATGTTATATTACGTTATTATTTATTATATGTATATTATATCAAGTTACTAGTAAATATCATTTATAATTATATATTAGAACAATTCAGAACTACAACATTATACAGCAGAACAATATATATTATAAGATTTGTTTGCAGCTTCGCCCTAGTCAACATTTGAAGTGGATCAAAACCTTTCATCAAAACCAAAATGCGTTCTTGTCTTAGGACAACTTTGATGAACTTTTCTGATCCACTTCAAATGTTGTTGACTACTTTATTTAATACTATATAACCATATAATTTTGTTACAGTTTTGCTAAATTTGGATTTTATTCAGGTATGCTACTTTGATGCTTAATGTTTTTAATTAATTTAAAGATAGTGAGATACCTACTTTATGATCTGAATTCAGTTGTGTGAGGAGACGTTCCCAGTTCTGGGGATCATAATTAACCCTGTAGTATCCCGTGACATTCAGGTTGGCCAATAACCAGTCAGTATCAGTCTTCATGGGCTCATATGAAGCTGTTTTAGTAAGCAGCCAGTGCTGGCCCATGTTACTGCCACTCTTCATCCATGTGATTGGCACAAACCATTCATAACTGCAATCATTTTTTGAACATACACTCTTAAAAATAAAAGGTGCTTCACGATGCCATAGAAGAACCTTTTTGTCTAAATGGTTCCATAAAGAACCTTTAACATCTGAAGAACCTTTCTGTTTGACAAAAGGTTCTTTGTGGCGAAATAAGGTTCTTCAGATTATAAAACAAGAAAGAGATGGTTCTTTAAAGAACCTTTGACTGAATGGTTCTTTGTGGAACCAAAAATGGTTCTTCTATGGCATCGCTTGAAGAACCTTTTGAAGCACCTTTATTTTTAAGAGTGTATACACACAGTATACTTTAAAAGGACAGGACTCTGTTGGCACATTTGTCAGTTTAAACATACTTGTAGTCAGATGGCTTGTCCACTACTGCCTCTGGGTGTATCAGGAAGTGTTGCTGAGTGATACTTCCTGTTCGAGTGTCAATAGTTACTACAGGAAAACCCATCTGAAGAATCCAGCGATTCATTATTTCATTTATTGAGGCTGGGAGCTGGATGCTTGAATCTGCGTCTACAACCTGAAAAAGATTTATAATGAAACGTAATGAAAAGTATGGTTGAAAAGACAAACACGCTTACACTAATATTTAAGGATTCCATCGCATCAATTTTGTAACTTACTTCCTGCAGTTTTTTCCAAAGATCTGTGTACACAGTGTTGCTGTATGCATACTCGTGCAAATAGTTCTGTGGAAATAATGCACAGGTGTTAGTCTGAGAAAAAGTCACATTAATGCATCATAAAATACTTTTAAAACCTCAAACTCTTCAGACATACATGAAGTCCATTAGCAAAGATAGACTCTGTCAGAAACTCAGACAGCATTCTCAGTATTGCAGCCCCCTGAAATGACAACAATTTAGCATTAACTAAAACACTGCAATACGACACTGCTTAACAGTGTTATTTCAAGCTGTTTTTGGCACATGATGAAAACCTTGCTATACGTGATGGTATCAAATAACTGATCGATTTGATCCGGTGTGATGACTTCATCCTCTCGTGAAGAAAGCGGGTGGGAGGAAACCAGAGAGTCAACGTCAAACGCCTTCTGAACCTGTTGCTGCACCATCAGATCTTTCTTCAGGAGAGAAAAGACAGTGAACCCCTCACTTTAATATATTCATAATACTTTTAAAAAAAATTATATAATAGCAATGTACTTGATATAGATTACTTTTTTTGTAGTCTGTATCAGGTAACGGCTTCACTTTGCTCATGAACATTAATTAAGTTACGTTACGTTACGTTACGTTACGTTCGCCTAGTAGCAGTAGGTCTGGCGTTAAAAAAGACGTAAATAATTAGCTAGCAAATGAAGAAATCTTACTATTTTTAGTGTACTGTTCACGAATGAAACAACTTCACGGAACTTTACCAAGCCTCATCTGCGTGATTTATTGGGGAGCAAGTAGAGGACGTTTTTCGTTGGGAATCAAGCAGGCATAGAATAGAAACGTGAAGTAACTATTTTTAATGCGATACTCAATCGGTTCAGGGCGAAAGACACTAAACTGCACTGGTCACCTGGGGCAAGTTCAAGCTCAAACCGGTGTGCAACGTTTTGCTATGGTTTCCGGTTTGAACGACATGTTTCCTGGAAATGGTGTGCAACAGGGTTTGAGATGCGTTTTCTCTTGTTTGGTGGGTGTGTCAAACATGTCAGCCCAATCAGCAGCAACATGTATGTAAACCACGCGGTATTAAAGGGGTCATACGATGCGATTTCAAGTTTCCCTTTCTCTTTGGAGTGTTACAAGCTGATTGTGCATAGGTAAGATCCCTGAAGTTGCAAAGACTAAAGTTTCAAAACCAAAGAGATATTCTTTATAAAATTTAAGACTCTGCCACCTCCCCCTAAAACGGCTCTTCTAACACGCCCCCACATATCTACCCCACTACGTGGAAATATTAGTATAATGCAACCCAAATGTGCACGCAAATAAAGAAGGCATGGTTTCAGTAACCGCAGTTAGTGTTGAGCAGCCATGTCAGGGAGAAGCTGTGCGTTTCAGTGCAAAAGCAAAAGCACTTTATTTGGCCTTCCAAAGTAGATGCATTTAGGAATCTTTAAGATTACTTCAACAGAACAGCAATGCATTTTATGGACGACCGTTTTGTGAACCTAGGAGAGGAGGTAATTCTGACTTTGCTATGACAATTTGGCGCTTCTGAATCATCTACTGTTTTGTATTAGTTTAAGTATTTGCTATTGAACTGTTCAAATGAGGAGTTTTGCGCATCGTGTGCGTGTGTGTGTGTGTCATTTGTTTTTTAAAGATTTTATTAAGTATAAAACTTGTGCAGTTATGCTAATTCAGAAGGAAACTCTTTTGTCAGTGGACAGAAATATTACCCCAACAAGCTAATGTAAACATCTCAATTGCATTTTCTGTAAATTTGCAACAAACAAATGTACATAGGTCCTTTTTTTATTAGTAGCCTACAGAAAATTCTCAAAACAACCTAAAAGGATAGTTAAAAAGGGCTTAATTAAAAAAAAAAAGTTATTCCAAATGGTACCATAAAATAACCTGGTATCTGTAGGATTTTTAAAATCAAATTTAAGAACTTTAAAGACATTTTTAAGATCTGCACTTCACATTTCAGCCTTTAAACATTTTTTAAGAAAAGAGATGAGTCAAAATTATCTATTATTATATTAATTTAAACAATTATTATAATTAATTATTAATAACATATAAATATATCTTAGTGTCTTAATTGTTTAGATTTTTATTATGCATTAGCTTTTTGTCGATCCACTGGTTCACATTCAAAAATATGTAGCAAAAATAGCTGGGTTTATTGAAATAGCAAATTTGTTCTCTGCCAGCAGGTGTCACTTTCGAAACTGCGCATATAACGTTAATGGTTTCCCCCTGGTAACCGCAGTACACAAAGCTGACGTGCAGCGCTCAAGTTTATTCAGTGAAATCGTAGCTTTTTGAAGTTTAATCGTCATATTAATCCCTATAGCAATTCTTGTCTTTCCGTCCCAAAAGACCTCTTATAATTTAGACTTTTTTGTACCATTTAAGAGTTTGCATGGCCTTAAATGTAAACAGTTTAACTGAAGACGTTTTAAGGACCCGCGGAAACCCTAATAAGAAGATAGTCCAGCGCAAACATTTCTGTCATGCATTTGGCAAAAATCTTTTGTTGACTGTGAATTTTACCTTTGAAATTTGAGGCAAGAGCAACTCTGGCGTCCCCGTTGTTTGTGAGCAATGGTGTGATGGCGATTTAAATAAAATACAGATTTCCAAACAATCCAAACATATGGGTATACCCTTGAACTTGGTAAAAAGATAATCTGTTTACCATCTTTACTGGAAAATATTGTTTTCATGGTCAGTTTTTCATTTATTTTTTGCTAATGTTAATGAATGTTTACATTGGAGTGCACATCCTACTACACTGAAATGAACAGGGGAGCGGCTGGAAACTAGCGACCTCTCATGGTTGGAGATAGTATTAACATCATAAACTGAAAGCAATCTTTACGTGACTTGCTTTTCAAATGTTTTAAAGGGGTCATATGATGCTTTTTTTTTTTTAAAGATCATTATTTTGTGTATTGTGTAACAGAATATGTTGACATGCTTTAACGTTCAAAAAACACTTTTTTTTTTTTTTCAAATACTGTACATTATTGTTAGTCCTCTATGCCCCGCCTCTCTCAAACACTTCGTTTTCAAAAAAAGCCCCCTCCTTTGACAAGCGCAGACTGCTCTGATTGTCCAGCTGAACCAGTGCATTGTGATTGACCGAACACAGCAAGCACTCGTCGGAAATGTAACACCCCTTACCATAATCACGAGCTTCATCTTTCAAAATAAATGTAAAGACAATAAATAAGGTCCTTTTTTTAACATCAGTTCAAGCCCGAAATGGGAACAGAGTCTCGTGACAGACACAGTGATGAAAATGTGTTTGCAGTACACAAGCCACGGTAAAGACAGCTGACTCAACTGTGATGTGACCCCCTCTCTCTCTATCTCTCTCTCTCTCCCCCTCTCTCGCACACCCAATAGCAAATACTTAAACTAGTAGCAAAACAGTAGCTGATTCAGAAGCGTTAGATTGTCATAGCAAAGTCAGAATGAACTCCTCTCCTAGGTTCACCAAACGCTCGTCCATAAAATGCATTGCTGTTCTAAAATGCATTGCTGTTCAAGTAATCTTAAAGATTCCTAAATCAATCTACTTCCGGAAGGCCAAATAAAGTGCTTTTTTTTCTTTTGCTTTCGCCTAGAAACACACAACGTCTCCCTGACATGGCTGCTTCAACACTATATGTTACTGAAACCATGCCTTCTTTCTTTGCATGCACATTTGGGTTGCATTATGCTAAAATTTTCACATAGTGAGGTAGATATGGGGGGCGGGTTGAATGAGCCGTTTTAGGGGGGCGTGGACAAATCTTAACTTTTATAAATAATTTCTCTTTGGATTTGAGACTTTAGTCTTTGCAACTTCAGGGATCTTATCTATGCACAATCAGCTTGTAACACTCCAAAGAGAAAGGGAAACTTGAAATCGCATTGTATGACCCCTTTAAAATTGATCATCCGAGTCTAATATGATCCAGCTGGCCGTACTAAAAGACACTGCGGGCCGTATACCAGTTGCCCATCCCTGCTCTATAAGAACAACAATTTGACACAACCTGCACAGTTACCACAATAGATAAATAACTAGGCGTACGTTAGTGGGAAGGTCCAAACTCCACCTCTGAGTCGTAGTTATCAGAAGCCTGCGTGGTGCCAGAAGTTGAGGGGGTCCGTTTGCAGTACAGATTTGATGCCGTCATGGACCGCAACAGGGCCGCTGCTGGCCAAATGCTTGCCCTAAGCAGAATTGTATTGTTGTGCCCCCTCCCCCAAATATTATGGATGTAAATAAAACAACAACAAAAAAAACACCTTCTATAGGGGTCAAAACAGAACTTTAATAAAATATAAAAGTAAATAAATAAACAAATTCTAATTATATTGTATTGTTTACAAATTACATTTGTAGCACTAGACAGTTACCTATGGCTATTATTTTATTAATACAGTTGTCTGATTGATTTTAGTCTCAAGCTTCAGAAATCACGCAAAAGAAAACTACATAGTTTTTTTTTTAAATTTTTTTGTAAGGGTTGTGATGTCCACATGTTTTTGTTGAAGAAATTATTGAGGCTGTCGCATTTCTTTTGCAAAAAGGTGGCCAAAAATGAAAGATTAAGTGGATATTTGAATTAAATGTTTGGTCAATATTAAAGGACTTGATCGTCCAGTAAGCGTAACAGCAGCAATTACCAGGCCTTGGCTCCCTTGCAAGCATTTGTAATATGTAATGTAGGCCTACATAAATTGTTTACTTTGTATAACATTATGTATTTTAACATTGTTATTCAATGAAACCACTTATTAGAATACCAATCATTATGCCTCCATTGTTTATATATGCCTTTTCATAATTTAAAGCTGTTGTTGGCTTAGGTCTGATTTTATAACCACAAAAAATATTATCTTAATATTTCTTTGTAAACTATGAAGTAACAAAATCATGGTTCATTTGTGGTTACAAGACTACAAGAACCATGATTTTTGGTTTTATTCGTAAAACCATGGCTAATTTTTGTAAGGGAACATGGGAAGTCAGAGAGAATATTAGATGAGTTGTTGGTGGTTAAATTATCACCGACATTAAAACACGTTATTAACGTCAACATCCAAAAAAGTTTCACAGGATTATGAATGTATGTACTCTGCGTATAGGGAGCGACGGTACTGGACCGCAACATAGTGCTCGTTTAAAAGAAGGGCACGGTAGACGTAGGATCCACAGCTAGATGAATTAGTATAGAAGAAACCCTATGATTACAACGACCACCATTTGAAGTTTCACAAAATTCTGAAATTATCGTACATTATGGGATTTTTTTTTCATTATTGATCGTACATCGTACAGTGGTCTAAATTATCATACAAATACGATAATTATCGTACGTCTGGCAACACTGGTGGGACGTCATCTGCGTAAGGTAATGTTTTTATACAGTCTATGGGTAAGATGCATTACAGAGTTAAAATCAAAATGGAGCCTTCTGATTTCTAGTGTAATATTATTGTTTATTGTATTGTTTGCTATATTTTGTGAACATAGAAATGTTTTTCATATGTGAATATAGTGAATAAAAACTTACAATATTCCAGGTGGGTTCAACATAATCAGCTGCAAGATATGAAACATAACTTGCAAAACCTTCATTGAGCCACAGGTCGTTCCACCATCTCATGGTCACAAGGTTCCCAAACCACTAGACAATAATTTGACTCACATAAATTAATGACATCATTTAAATTAGTTAAATAACACCATTTTTTTAGGAGAGAGAGAGAGAGAGAGAGAGATGTTCTCCACATACCATGTGTGCAAGTTCATGTGTAATTACAGTGACCACCCATTCTTTATCTTCATTAGAGGACACTTTAGGATCGTAGAAAAGCGATTGCTCTCTGTATGTGACCAGACCCCAGTTTTCCATGGCTCCAGCACCGAAATCAGGCAGTGCGATTTGGTCTAGGGAATGGAAAGTATTAGTCTGACTGCTTTTTTCCCCAGTGGCCCAGTGTTAATGGATTGAGACACAAAGTTTGGAATGAGCTTGCATGTTTAAACTCTCACCTGATTTGGACAGGGGGTATGTGGTGTTGTAATAGTTTTCTAAATACTTCAAAATAGGGAATGTCACATTAAGGGCATAATCTCCCTGACAACTTTCAATGGCTTCTCTACGTCCCCATATTCTGATCTATATATAAACAAAATAATAATAATTATTTAGTGGAAATTACAAATTGATTATGTAATAAAAAGCAATACATTTTTAACTTGTTATCCACATTTGAAATACATTTATAAGAGGAAAGAAGGGAGCAAGAGAGTGAATATATCTTGATTTCTACCAAAATATTGGCCTCTGGAGGGGATCGTATGTTGGTAAATTCACTGACAACAAAGGCCAACAGATATGTCGACATTTTTTCAGTTGGCTCAAATCTGGTCTGTAAAACCTCTTGATTATCTATGGTGATGCTTTTAGTGCCTAAAGGGAAAATCAGAACACGAGTGAAGATTTAAAATGTGTCCACAGAAAAATCCATTCAGTATACTGTAGTGTACAGTTCAAAAGTTGGGGTCTAAATGATTTTGTGTTTTTGAAAGAAGTCTGCGATTATACGTTTTTTTGTTGATCAAAAATACAGCAAAAACAGTAATATTGGGAAATGTTAATATAATTTAAAATCACTATTTTCAGTTTAAATATATTTTCAAAATGAATTCATTCCTGTGATGGCAAAGCTGAATTTTCAGCAGCATTACTCCAGTCTTCAGTGTCACATGATCCTTCAGAAATCATTCTAATAAGCTGATTTCCTGCTCAAGACACATTTTTTCATTTTCATTTCTTACTGTTATTAAAGTTGTATTGCTTCATATTTTTGTGGAAACTACAATGCATTTTTCCCCCCAGGATTCTTTGATAAATAGAAAGTTCAAAAGAACAACATTTATTTGTTTTTGTCAGTATTATAAATGACTTTACTCTCACTTTTGCTTAATTTAATAATGCATCCTTGAATAAAACTGAACTGCTGAATAATAATTTCTTTCAAAAAAAACTTTTGAACAGTATATAGAAATAATAAACATATTAAAAAGAATTGTTCAGAATGTTAAATGTAAATTTTAACACGCAAGGGAAAATATAAGGCCTCAATAAGTGATTAAAGAGCAGGTTATAAACCACCAAACAATCAAGGCTACCATTATACAACTTTGGAAAAACTTCAATAAAGCTAAAATAATTGGTAAGGTCTCAATTTCCGAAGTCTTTCAGATTGGCAGTGCGTCTTCAACTTCAAAAGATTTGTGAGCTCAGAAACTCAGATTGTTATGTCTCTTACTGTAAAGACTGTGATGTGGTTTAAGCCTACTATTTTTTTTCCCCATAAAAAAACACTAAAGTCATATCATAAGATACAGTATGCATCCCATTGAATTTAGAAGCATATGCTTAATTTGATCATTTTTGTGAAGTAAATGATAAATCTGTTTGGATAATGTAGAGCTTTGATTACTGAATTAAACTGAAAATACAATATTTTCTAATATTAGTAATAGAAGATATTATCATGCCCTCAACAGAGTATCTAATACATTTGTTATTGATGTGATCACTAACCCAGCTCCATGCCATTAGAAAGGGCCACAGTTCCAGGAGGGTGGAGGAGAGTCAGATGGAAGACGGCCTTCATTGACGGCTCATCAAAGCAGGGGAAAACGTTCCGGGCGGCGGTGGGCTGCATTTGTGTTGTGGCGACAACTCTGCCAAAATGAAGTTTTCTCAGTTAAGTGTGAAGGAAGTAGTAATACAGCTTGCAAAAGTCTTCATAAATGTTCAATTGTGTAATTCAAGGGAAACATTAATTACACCTAGTAATGATTTTACATTTTACATGTACATTTTTGCATTTAGCAGACACTTTTATCCAATATTCATGCAGTAATAATAATAAGAATAATATTTCAATATTACAAAATTATAAAGCAGTGGTTCGTGGTGTGATAAGATAACTATTTTAATTTTGTTTTTAAATTAAACATTAAATCATTCTTTCCTAATTTTAAGAAATTCTCTAATTCATTTATTGCCCTGATATTATATACTGATATTATTATATTTTAAAATTCATTTGTAATACCACAGTACAAATTCATTTGACTTATAAAAATCTAAAAGATGATTAAAATACTATTACTTTTGACATAATTATGCTATAAACAGTTTTATAGTTATTTTTATATTTACACAATTATTACTATAAGATTGTATTACGATTAATTAATTAGTATTATAAGTATTTACTTTGATGTTGACTACAAAAGCTGTGAAATGCAAACATTTCAGCCCTTTCTTAGCAAAGTAATGCCAGTAGTCATCTTACTTTTTTACATCATTTTCTGTGTATTCGCTTCTGTAAAATCCTCCTAGGTTATCTGACAACTCTCCATGGAATTCCATGTAGAGCCAATAGGATTTTCCAACTTGTAGTTTTCTTTTCAGCTGAATCACCATGAACTGTGTTTGTGTTTGAAACCAGGTCTCCAGTATGGCCGGAGCGCTTGTTCCTCCCAAACCCGTCAGCTTGGCGTGGTGCATCTCCGAGGTCAAGGTGAAGTTCAGCTCATTGGAATGAATAAGGATCAGGTTGGTCTCCTTCAAGCACATGAACACAACTCCAGATTTCCCGGTGAAAATGTACATGCCCTCCTCGTCCGGCACCAACCGAGGCCAAAGCGTCACATTGTAGTACTCAGGAAGAAGGGCGTCAGGCAGTCTGTACTTGTCCCAGGCCTCGTTCGACGGTGCCGAGGTTCTGTGGGGTGCTGCAGTCGTCACTATGCGGGTCCCGTCTCTGGCATTTACCTCGTTTTTCCGTTTCTCTTGAACATAGACCACTGACAAAGCAAAAATGGTGAGCACGGCCCCAGCACCCAACCCAAATAGCACAAACCCAAGAGGCTTACTAATGTAAAAGCCTTTCCCCATAGCCGCAGAGTTAAAATTAAGTCTCAGGAGATGTTGTCAGGAGTTAATGATGGGGCCAGAACAGGATCAAGTCTATGCAGACAGTCATGAAGCGTGTGTGATTAAATAGTGGTGACTGTGATGAATCACGCTGTGGATATTTGATTATCCATGCCACTTCTGCGAAAAACAATTACTCAAGCTCTACATGTTTGCATAGTTCTCATGTTTAAATCAACAAAACAATGGCAAATATGTCTTTTTACTTCGCATTTGACTTTACTTTGCATGTGACTTTTGTTTGCCAAGTTAAACTGGGACACAGGGCTTATTAGCGATCGCTTCAGGGTAATTACGTTACTCTTGAGTCTTGAAATCGCTTCATACCCCTTCCAAGTTAACATTTCAAATGTTATGAAACAGCCTCCTGGCGTTCGTGTGGTTATGACATGTGAATTACATAGAAAAACAATCCAGCGGAGGTCACCAAGCAGCACTGTATCTTTTAACGTATTCTGAGCTTACATGTTCAGTGTGTCATGATGACAATGTATAAGCGCATTCAGAAATGAGGAAGATGCACACTAAAATATTCAGACACAGTTACACAGCTTGAAATAATGATTTCAAAATGTTTCTACAACTTAATTATTTATTTAAGAGAAAAAAGACTGGTGTACATGTATCAAAAAAGGCCTTAAAAAAACAGTTACCACCTACCACCACTACCATTTAAAAGTTTGTGGTCAGTAAAAAGTCTCTTATGCTCACCAAGGATGCATTTATTTGATCAAAAATACAGTAAAACTTTTCCATTTTAATATATTATACAAATGTTATTTATTCCTGTGATGGAAAAGCTGAATTTTTAGCAGCTCAGGTTACATATTTGATTATTAACAATGTCGAAAACAGTCGTGCTGCTTAATATATTTTTTGTGGAAAACATGATTCTTTTTTTTAGGGTATTGAATATAACATTCAGAAGAACAGTATTTAATTTAAATGTCTTCACTGTCAGTTTGATCAGATTAATTTCACTTGTGAATAGAAGATGGGCCAGAGTTACTAAACAGGGCAAATTAGCGTTAAAGCACAATTCCATAAAATCGCCATAGGGTGGGGAAAATTCTGTGTGTGATTTACTGACAATGCGCACATTGAAGAACACAGACGCAGCCAGATCATATCCATAATGACCAGCACAATCTACCAAGCGCAGTGCTTTTTTTTTGCCTTTTTTGACCGTTAAATATTGGAGAAAATACCAGTAATTTGACGAGTGCAAATGTTGGTAAATCACTTTGCGGGATTAATTTTAATACCCTCCTCCCATAAATTTTGTGTCCGAAAGGGAAACTCCTACAAATCCATATTCAATAAGGTCAGGTGCAAAAAATAACTGTCCACGCCTTTTCAGAACTAATTCTTCACTGCGCGTCTTTAGTAAATCCTGACAGAATCCTACTATTTTAACGCCAAAAGACGGTTTGCGTTGGTGCAAGCTGTTAGTAAATCTGGCCCTTAATTTCTTAAAAAGAAACAACTTACTGACCCCAAACTTTTAAATGGCAGTGTATATGTTTTTCTTTTGTATGGCAGCATATTTTCAAAAATGCAAAATCCAGTCAATAATAGCAAGTTAACAATAAAACGCTAAATAGAATTTTACATTTTATTAAAGCCCCAAGAAGCTTCGCGTCATGCCTAACAACGCCCCCTAGCTGTTATAAACTCACTGTAAACCACGGCTTCACGGGGGCTACTGCTTTTATAAAACGGTTATTCCATACGTAGTAAGGTTTCACAAAATAAAACAGAGCAAATAAATTGTAATGATATTAATAAAAACAATATTCTTCCACCAAACAATGTAGTTCCTCAGAAACGGTTGTGGTTGCAACAAAGTGGTTGCCAAGCAACAACAGACATAAACAAAGGTGTGTGTTTGTAGAGTCATTAGCTGTGTCTCATTTAGAAGGCTGCGCCCTCTGGAGGTCGCATCCTCTGTAGGATGCATATACGAAGTGTCCTCAAGCTAGAATTAAATGAGTCGGCCTTCGTAGGACAGGCGGAAAAGTCACGTTGCTATGCCAACACATTTAGAGCATGGTTGCGCTCTCACACTAACGTTACTTAAATGAAGGAAAATTATTTCTGAATTTGGAAAGTAATTTGAAAAAAAAAATGCTTTTACTTGTTTTATTTTGTTCAATGTTTGAGGAGCTGCAGCGTACGTACAGCATACATCTGTTAGAGAGAAAAAAGGAGGAGGATATTAAAAACAAAATGTATCCGTTTTTACCGAGGCGATTTAATGCAAGTTGTAAACACCACATCTGCGCTTGTGTGTACATCTGCCGGCGCCGGCATTTTTCAAATTAACAACGGTTGTTTACGGCGACGCAAGGAATTGTGGGTTATCTGTAGCAGCGAAGGATACACCTCATGCATCCTCCGGATTCCTGTGAAAGAAGGTTGCATTCGGAGTGTTCTACTTGCTTTTCTGAAATGAGACAGCCTCGATGACGTATGCAGCCTTCGAATGCGACCCCCGGAGGGCGCAGCCTTCTAAATGAGACACAGCAAATTTACAACAGCTTCGAAAGTGGCTCAACCAATCAGAATCAAGGACCGGAACTATCCGTTTTATAAGTAAAAAGGAGGTGGTGCCCCATACAAAGTGTTTAAACTGTTTTGTGGAGTGTGATCAGCATACGGTTCTGATTGGGGTTGTAGGATGATACTTAATCAGTCAAAACAACAGATTTCCAGGCCCTAAGTGGTTAAATATCAGCGCTGTTGTGTCCTTGAGCAAGACATTCTTCAGGTTTATCTGATTTTAAGGAGGGGCTGCTCCTTGGGTAAAAACATCCAGCCAAAATGCTGTTAGCATCCATTCATTTTCATTCCATCAGGTTACGGGATGATGAACTCATGTGAGGCTGGAGCCGTCCTGCAAAACACACATACACACACACACAGGTTGTGTTTTGTGTGAAAAGTGGGGATTTTTACATCAGAGGCGTATTGTTTTTATTCTGTACAAACTGTATTTTCTATCGCCATACACCAACCTTACACCTAAACCTACCCCTTACAGGAAACTTTCTGCTATTTCAGATTTTCAATACACTCCATTCAGTGTGATTTATAAGCGTGTTGAAAAGTGGGGCCATGGGGTAATGTCCTCAAAAGTCACCTGCTCCTTGTAATACCTATGTCATACCTTTGTCATTATACAAATTTAAGTCCTCATTTGTCACAAAAACGCGCGCGCGCGCGCGCGCACACACACACACACACACACAAAGATAATAGGAATAGTTCACCCAAAAATGAAAATTTGTCATATTCACTCCCATTTATAAGTTTGGGTGTCAGTAAGATCTCTTATGCTCACCAAGGCTGCATTTATCAGTTATATTGGTAATTATTACTGAAATTTAAAAAAACAATTCTGTTTCCAGTTTCAGGATATTCAAAATTGCCCTTTTGTGTCACACAGGAGAAAAATCATACAGGTTTGGACGACATGAGGGTGAGTAAGTGATGACAGAATTTACATTTTTTTCTTATGCCAGTTCACACGGCACGATTTTAGCCCGATTTTTCACTCGCAGACAGGTTTTGTGAAATCGCAGACAAATGCCCGAAATCGGAGGCAAATCGGTGCTCGTTCACACAAGCGACAATCACGCAGTGTGAATGATCAAAGACGCGATCTGAGGGAATCGCCGACAAGTCGCCCGCAAAATATTCGGCATGCTAAATATCTGGAGCTGTCACCGATTCACAATCACGCTGTGTGCAATGATTTCTGACTGAAAAAACACATCGGCGATGACCTACAGCCAATGAGAGACAAGATACAGGGCAGCGGTGGGAAGTGCCGGGGAGGAGTTATAGTTCGCGGACCAGTGTCCGCGATTGCCGCCGGTTGTTTTTTATGTCAGCAGGTTGAAGCGACCCCAATAACGTGATATTTGTGAGATGAGAGATATTGTTGTTTGTTTTTTTTTTTTTTTTGTTTTTTTTTTTTTTTTTCAGGCACTGGAATGGTGAATTGTCCCCGGCAGAACCGCCAAAAACAAAATTTATTTTAGCCCCCGGAACGCGATTTTTACAGGGGGACCCCCCTCGAAACGTGATTGGGCTAGTTTTGAATAGTAATTGGGCGGGTTTTGTAGCGAAAAACATGCAAACCCTGCACCAGACAGAGCTGTCGTCGATTCTTCCTATTGTAAAGTCATGCAATGTGAAACCCCCTGTCACCGATCCATAGTGCAATGTGAACACAGCAGCAACTGAACGCTACCCCAGATAGTCACGCAGTGTGAAACCAACAGTGATGCGACGTCTTTGAAAATCGTGCAGTGTGAACTCGGCATTAAGTGCATCCAGCTGAAATGACTGAAGTAATACTTGAACTTACTCTGATCTCACGGCACACAGATGTGAGTTTTACGCTGATTCTGAGAGGAACCACTGAAGAACCGGTTCCTTGTTCTCCGCCAACCACTTAATCTTGGCTGCTGTCTTCTCGATGGCCTGCTGCAGCGCTTGAGTTCCCGAGCCGAATCCGGTCTCAGCATTATCCTTTTGGAAGCGTTTCAACTGAACAAAGACAGCGAGGATTTCACACTTAAGTCAGGTTATGTCTTATAAGCCTCTCACAGTGCATGCAATAGATTTTTGCTGTGTGGTTGTAAGGTCAAAGGTCATGTACCTGACTGAGTTCAAATGGTGTGCAGAATCTATAGGTGACGTCACTAATCAATCTGGAGAAAGTGAATGATCCAGTGCCGTACCTGTTGAGTAATACCAAAAGTGTGTACTTTTACATATGTTTCTCTTTCTCTCTTTGTGTGTGTGTGTTATGGTATTTGGCATACTTACAATTTGAAGAAATAGTCCCAGTTTGCCCGGACAAAATCCCATGCCAAAGGTTGTCCAATAATATTACTGGCAATGTACCCAATGGTAGAAGTGGCATCCTGTTTGCGTATCTTTTCTGGGTTCATAGTGTATTCCAGGTACCTTATTAAAACATGAAACAGTTTACAAGTTAAACTCCACAGTTCCTAGAGTATTACAATGCATCTACACAAATTGTTCAAAAATACATTAGAAATGCAATTCAGACAGGTGGTGACTTGAACACACAATTTCTATAATAAACATGTTTAGAATTTCTGAATTAAAATTTATTTTGATATTTGTTTTATGGAGCTTTAAGTATAAAAATTGGATTCCATCTTAAAAGGTACAATTAAAAGTCCCACAATTAAAAAAAATTTGAAGAAAAAATTGTTTTGCCATAATCTTGTCATAAAAAAGCATATTGCATAATAAGGATATGAATATTAAGCTATATTAATATTGGAGAAAAAAATACATTGCTGTGTTAAGATATTTTGTTGTCTTAAATGATAAAACTGGAAATGATTTAGGATGCTTAAAAATATCAGAACATGATATTCAAGGTAAGTTCTGTTCAGGTTTATTAGGTATAACCCCCAAAAATGTGTTCGTCATTCGAAGGTTTCTAAGAACTTGAGTGTTAATATAAGTGGTTTAAATTGAATTTATTTCAGACATCATGTCTTTGACCCTTATGCTTTCCCAGAGCTACCTGTTCAGTAACCAAGGCACTTTGGTGCATGCCAGAGTCGATCTCAGTTTGACAGCTTCAGCTGCGACTGTGGCCTTCTGGAACATCTGCCAGCCAAAATTCCACTCTTCTGTACCACCTGCAGCGATGGCATCACAGTACACCGTCGACCTCAGGTTAGGGTGAATCCTGAACGGAATTTTTTTCATTATTTATTTATTTCATCATAAATGCAGCACCAATAAATGAAATATTGTACTATTTAAAATAGCTGTTTTTTGACACATTTTAAAATATGATTTATTCCTGAATATGCTCAAGAAACAATTCTAGTTATTAATGCTGAAAACAGTTGTGCTTCTGTTTTTTTTCTTTTTGAAACTGTGATATAATTTTTCAGGATTTTTTCGATGAATGGAAAGTTCCAAAGAACAGCATTTAATTCAAATCGAAATCTGTTTATAGATGACTTTACTGTCACTTTTGACCAAATTAATGCATCGCTGCTTAATAAATTCTTTTAAAAGTCTTAATAAACTCAAACTTTTAAATTGTAGTGTACATTCAATGTGCAATATGTATATTTTTTAATTTTTAATATTTTAATTCTACATCAGAGAGGTGTATTAAAATATTAGAGGTATGTTTCTGATCTTATTGTGCACAATATTGGTGCACTGTATTAAAATATGTTAAAATTTGTAAACTTTTATCAAAATTTATCTGAAATTACTTTCCTTTTTAGATGAGGTTACAAATCACACTTTTCAGCCCATCCCTTCAAATCGCCTGCCTGCATTCTGGTATGTAACACTGACTTTTTACACTCACCAATTTACATGTTTTCTCATTGAATATCTTGTATCCCCTCTGAAAGCTAGCATCACATTACGGAAGTAAATTGAGTTGTGAGTAGTGTTTGACTTTAACATTTAAAGGTGGGGAATGAATTTTTTTTAAAACGCTTTAGAAAACTGAGTCGGGCTGACTACCAAAACAAACTTGTAGCCAATCAGCAGTAAGAGGTGTGTCTACTCATGATGCGGAGGAGAGAGCACTCAATGCACAGGACGGACATTAGCTAGCCGAGCCGAGCGACAGAAAAATAGAGATGGCAGATAAAAAACAAAAGAGGACAACGTCTGCGGAACAAAAGTAGGCTTACGATAAGGCAAGAAGTAGGACCCGTGTAAATATCGGATCAGCTTTCCAGCGCTGGAGAGAACTCAAGAAGCGGGAAGGCTTGCGATCGGACGCGATCGGACTGCGATGTTTCTTCTCGATAGGTGAGTAACATTGGTTTTGCTTTGTTTCACAGAACTAATATATGTTGGCTTTTGCTTGAATATGCTTGTGTGTCATAATCGTTGCCTGGGTTGCGTATGTATGTGTGGGGCGGAGCTATCAAAATAGGGGCGAGAGGGTCTGTTTTGGTGATTTGAAATATCAACATTGGCTACCAGAAATCACTTACCCCACCTTTAAGTTTAACTAACTGTACACAAGATGAATCTCAGCACACTCTGAATGAAAAACTATTCTTTAAAAAAATCAGGTAATAATTAAATTAATTTGTTCACTTTATAAAACTAAGTTTCATTTCCTCCACTGATATTGAGTGTCAAGCAATTGAAACTTCTCAAAAACATCATATATTGTACAAAACAACATTTCGAAGAACTGGCACTTTAAAGGAACTTGTGATATAAGTTACTAATCTCTAAATTGCTTAAGACATGGTATACAACCATCCACATAGGAAATTGCTGAATTTCCTTTGAGGTTTGCGCTCACGTATTGTTATGAGGATTCTGCATCCATTTTTTGAACCAGCTCCTGGTTAGTTCTCTGCATCCCTCCACGCCGGTACTGCAGGCTAGAGACAGCGCAATGATCTGTGTGAACCTGAGGACAAAAAAATAGCTTATTATTAAACATAAAGCAAATTGAGTCTGGGAAGCATGTGACATATGAAAGATTTGTCCTTACTGATCAGTGTGGCCAGAGGCAACTGTTGTCCAGTTTGAGCTGATAATCCCAAAATATTCAAACAGTGGTTTGACTTGTTTCTTAAGATAAGCCTAAAATAAACACAAACAGCAGTCTCTGTAATCTATCTGCTTTACTTCAGTTTTGATTATAAAAATGAGATTTAACCAACCTGCATGGCACCGTAAACTTCACTGCGATCAAACAACTGGAAAAAATAGTTCAGATTTCGAAGCGCCGCCTCCCATGGAATGTACTCCCGCTCATGCAAGAGATATTTAGTTGTTCTCAAAGCAAGCGTTATGTTTATAATGGATGCTCTGGAGAAAAAAAAAGACATAGTTTTATATGGAATACAGTCATCCACATTTTTTACCAGTGAATTTCCTTGACTTTTCATGACCCGTTAAGTTGTTTTCAATTACTGGATAGATACAAACTTTTTTAAATCACTTTAATTCAGACGGATTTAATCATTAATCATTTAGACCAGGGCTGTCCAAACTCGGTCCTGGAGGGCCGGTGTCCTGAAGAGTTTAGCTCCAACCCCAATTAAACACACCTGAACCAGCTAATCAAGCTCTTACTGGGCATAAAATAAACTTAAAGGCAGATGTGTTGAGGCAAGATGGAGCTAAACTCTGCAGGACACCGGCCCTCCAGGACCGAGTTTGGCTCGGTCTGCTTTAGACTGAATTGTGAATCAGTTTAACTGAT
This sequence comes from Sinocyclocheilus anophthalmus, assembly GCA_018155175.1. NCBI lineage: Eukaryota > Metazoa > Chordata > Actinopteri > Cypriniformes > Cyprinidae > Sinocyclocheilus > Sinocyclocheilus anophthalmus. Next base: position 229,817 of record JADLZN010005373.1, read on the forward strand.
TAATAGCAAAAAACTGACTTAATTCACTGAAAAATCACACTAACATGGTTTGCAAGATGTATTCAACACAAAAAATATTTGTAGCCAATGAAATATTTTTGAGCATCGAATAGCATAAACTATAAAAACTTGTATCAGTTTAGTTAATTTTGTAATTTGATTAATTCTTATTACCAGGCCAAAAATAAATACCTTCCAAGGACAGTGGAAACCCATTACCCATTCAAAAATGTAGGGGTCGGTAAAATGTTTTAATATTTTAAACGAAGTCTCTTATGCTCACCAGGGCTGAAATCATTTGATCAAAATACAGTAAAATCAATAATATTGTGAAATATTATTACAGTTTAAAGTAGCTGTTTTCTATTTTAAAATGTAATTCATTCCTGTGTTAACAAAGCTGAATTTTCAGCAGGCATCTTATTTTTTCAAATGTCTTACCATTATAAATCCTGAAAACAGTTGTACTGCTTAATAGTTTTGTGGAACACTAATACAGTTGTTTTGTTTGTTTGTTTAAGGAAGAGAAATGCAACAGCATTTATTTTGCGTTTTGACATGATGAATGTGTTACTGTCACTTTGATTGATCTAAGGCACAAGAGCTTAATAAAAGTATTAATTTATTTTAAAAAAAACATCACAAACTTTTGAGTGGTGGTGGACATGCAATGTGCAATAACTCTCACCTTGCCAGATTAAATGCATCATCCAGAATCTGAGCTCTGTTTACCACAGGTATCACCTATATAAAGAAAAGACATTAAAATATTGTTTATATGTCTTTTTGGCCCTTTTGAGACTGATCTTTTTCATAATTTTCATGGAGGACCTGGTGATCGGACTCCAGTTGGCTGAGAAGTCGCTCCCAGTTCCCAAGGTCGTAGTTCACTCTGAAGTATCCCGACACATGGAGGTTGGCCAGCACCCATTCATTTTTGCTGACTTTCATGGGTTTGTGTAGAGCTTAGAGCAGATAAAATAAGGTCATATTTTATACAGTATCTCCATGCAAGGAGAAAACATTTCATTTGACAATAAGTTACAGTACTGGCAGTGCAAAGACAAAATGAATGCATACATCTTTATACTTCTGTTGGTCTTCAGTAAATGTAAAAGCAAATGCATGCACTCAAAGCTTTCTCTCGAGCCAGAATAGTTTTGTAAGCTTCACTCCCTTGTCTTCTAAAAACAAATCAAATTTCCAAAATTTCATGCATCTCCAGCCCCCTGTAGAATAACGATTTGACTCTTTGCCTGCTACAGATTGGCCAAAATGCCCTTGCGTTGGAGTGCAGAGACCCATAACTTTAAGAACCGAGTGACCTGCGATTTTACTGGCTGAGCGAGAGTGTGCAAGACCTGTTGCAAGATCTTGAGGTAGATGAAAAGTATAAAGTGACTTAACAAGGTTTAATGCACCTGATTTCTGCAGAAGCCACAGCTGGTCCTGCACCTGGTGTTTCTTCATCCATTTGATGGGTACAAACCATTCATAACTGAGGTTTAACACAGCAGTTAGACTTATAAGAAGGGTTTTTTTAAGAGGATCTGTAAATGTTATATTATAATGATGATGTTTGACAACATACTTGTATTCAGATTTCCTGTCCACCACTGCGTCAGGCTCTAGAAGAAAGTGCTTTTGGCTGACGTTCCCTGTTCGAGTGTCAATAGTGATTACTGGGAAACCCATCTGTAGTATCCAGCGGTTCATGATCTCATGAACACTATACGGTAGTTTCACTCCTGGAGTTTGATCTACTGCCTGGTTGAGAAGTGAAAATGAACAGTTCCTTAAAGTTTTACAGTGTTTACTACACCGCATATTAGGGCTCGATGTTTTTTTTTTCAGAACGTTTGACTGATTTACGATTTCAATTTTGTATTTCTTTTTTTTACATTTAACTAGTCAACTATGTAACTACAACATGACTCAAGTATCATTTTCTTTATTAACAATCAAGTTAAAGAAAGTTTTATTCTTATTTATTATACTAGATATATATTTTTTTTTTTGAATATTATTATATAACGCAATGCAATAAAAAACAATTTCTCCGAAAAATTATCAGGATTGTGAGATTAAATAATAATTGTGAGAAATAAAGTCCCAATCTGAAGGGAAAAAAAAAGACAATTGCTTACAATTGCGAGTTTATATCTAACAGTTTGACTTTAAGAGATATAAAGTTGCAATTGCATGTTATAAAGTCAGAATCGCGAGATATAAACTGAATTGTGGGAAAAAACATCAGAATTGCGAGATATAAACTTACTTTTTTCATGCAATTCTGACTTTTTCTCAGCATTGTGAGATATGAACTCACAATTGCAAATTATAGAGTCAGAATTGTGAGATATAAATTGACTTTTTAGCAATTCTGAATTTGTTCTCAGAATTGTGAGATATAAACTCAAATTGCCAAGTAAATGTCAGAATGCGAGATGTAACACTTGCAATTGCTGAGAAAAATAACATCAGAATTTTATCTTGCCATTACTCTTTTTTTTTCTTAGATTTGCAAGATATAAACTCGCAATTGTTGAGAAAAATTGGAGATATAAACTAATTTCTTGCTTCTGACTTTTTCGGGAATTGTGAGATATAAACTCACAATTATGAGTTGTAAAGTCCAATTCTAAGGAAAGATACTATTTTCTTACAATTGCGAGTTTATATCTCGCAATTCTGATTTTATAACACACAATTAGGACTTCATATCATGCAATTCTAACTTAATAACTTGCAATTGCCCATCATTTACCACATATAAATCTCAAACAGTTAAACAGCCCACCTTTTGAAGGAGGTCCCAGAGATCTGAATGCACTGAGCTTCCAAAAGCAAACTGCTTCAGATAGTTCTGCGGGAGAAGAACACCACAACTGTACTATCAGGTCATGAAATACGGCACGAAAGCTGCATGAACTCTGGAACTTGTTCAAAGACAGGAGAGTACAGTAAGGCTTACACCAAGTCCTTTGGCAAACACAGGCTCTGTCAGGAATTCAGAGAGCATTTTAAGCACTGCGGCTCCCTGTAATGACAAACATATGAAATGCATTTATCTCTGACTGGACTGAAACTACCCTGACTGCTTTATGACTCTCTAGAGTGGTGGCCTTTCGCAATTCCACAATATTTAGAATGAATGCTAGTCCATTGCTATCCAGTTGCTATATTGTTCTTATTGTTTCTTTAGGCACTGTTAAGTTGTTAGTTGTCATGATAATGCAGTAGATTTTTATACCTTGCTGTAGGATATGGTGTCGAACATTTCGCTGATTTCTGAGGGTGTGTTGACCTCTTCCTTCTTTTGGGAGAGGGGGTGAGAGGAAGTCAAGCTATCCACAGCAAACGCCCTTTGCAGGTCGTACAGAATGGTCTGGTCTTTCTGGCAAGGGACAGAGTTGATTGTCAATTACATGTTACAAGGTGTGTCTCTTCAATACATTTAGCTGAACAACAACATGCAACAATACATCATCCTCTCTCTCAAAGGTGAAGTGTGTAAACTTCTCGAAACACTAGTGGCTATCAACGGAGCTGCAAAATAAGTTAATGTTTCAAGGTTTACCAGTTTGTTTGTTTGTTTGTTGGGTTTCAGGGCTATTAAAAAAACATATGAAATAAGTTATTTATTTATTTATTTAGAAGGCAAACAAGTTCTTAGTAAACTTGAAAAATATATATGAAATAAGATATGTATTTATTAATTTATTTATTTAGAAGGTAAACAAGTTCTTAGTGAACTTGAAAATATATTAAATAAGATATTTATTTATTTATTTATTTACAAGGCAAACAAGTTTTTGGCAAACTTGAAATTTTCATTATTTATTCATTTGATCATTCATTCATCATTACCAAAGGTGTTTGCATAAAAATAAATAAATGAAATACATATTTTATTCATATATTTTCAAGTTTACCCAAGTACTGTGGGTGTCGAAATAAATAAATAATATAAATAAATAAATAAATCAGGTTCACCAAGAACTCATTTGACCTTATTCATTCATCATTCATTCATTTATAAATTCCCCAGGTTTCCCAAAACCGTTGCCGAATGAATGAATGAATGAATGAATGTTTAAGGTTTTACCAAGAATTGTTAAAGGTAAACAGGCGCCTTTTGTATGCTTGCTTGCAAACAAACTGAGTTTGTCAGAATACATGTCTATTCTAAAGATAAGTTTGGTCGGGGTGTTTGTAGTTACAGCATCCACCAGCAGGACTATCTGCTTCCAACCAGCCAAGCCTTTGCTTAAACAAACAGACCGATGTTTTGAAAGCATCTAGTGAAAAGATTACCTTTAGTTGTCTCTGTTCATTAAATTGGAATAGAGAAAGTACATACACACTTCAACTTTAAATACAGGCACGTTTTTCTACACAATGTAAGTTCCTTGATGATTGAGGCATAGTGTGAGAGGTTAATTATCTAGTGGTCATCTTAAAATTATTTAAAAGACAGGGACTGTTTCACAAAAATCCTCTGAATGATGTTCTTACCATGTTCCAGTTGGGCTCAGCATAATCAGCGCCCAGATACTCCACATATGAAGCGAACCCCTCGTTCAGCCAGAGGTCATTCCACCATTTCAGCGTCACGAGGTTTCCAAACCACTGAAAGACACATAAATCACATGGCAAATTGTGCGAAGCAAAAAGCACTGCGAGTCCCCTTTACAGGGCCCAGGCGTACCATGTGAGCCAGCTCGTGAGAAACAACAGTCACAATCCTCTGCTTGTTGCCATTGGCAGACGTCCGCGGATCGTATAGAAGAGCCGTCTCTCTGTAAGTGACAAGACCCCAGTTTTCCATGGCTCCTGAGTTAAAGTCAGGCAATGCAATCTGGTCTAAGAAAACAGGAGGATAACTGCTTATTCTGCTGCGCTTTGAAGGGAAACGGTTTTATTGTTTATCATGAATGAAGTGAAGCTGGTCGTACCTGACTTGGAAAGCGGATAGCTAGTGTTGTAATATTTCTCAAAGAACTCCAGGATTGGCTGAGTGATGTTGAGTGCATAGTCGCCTTGCCCATCTTCAATGGCCTTTTTTCTTGCCCATATTCTTACCTTTGACAAGCCGAACAAGTAGTTTTCATATACTGTAACTTCACGTCTATACCATATTCCTCTTCATAAAGCTTAGATTTATAAATTGGTGCAGAGGCCCTACCAAAACTCCCTTCTTGTCTTTAGCACTGATGTACTTAAAATCACTGACAACAAACGCGACGAGATACGTTGACATCTTCTTTGTGGGTCCAAATATCGTTCTGGTAACTGCCGTTTCATCGATGATGACATTTTCTGTTTCTAAGATGAAAAAATAAGGAATTACAATTAGAGCTATTTATGATAATGCAAGTAATTAATTTTTTTAATAGAATTATTTACATTTATGAATTTGCCATTTACATTTAAATTCAGCATTATTAGAAGTCAATATATTGAGTAAGTGAATAGGCAAAGTCTATATATTAAATAAGTCCATTTTAATTCCATGTATCACTGGCCTACAGTCCACAGCATTTCGTTTTGCAATTGAAAAGCATTTTTAAAACTCGCAGACTATGACTCAAAAACCACGAATATCACTTTCATGTTGTTCTAAACCCATAACTCTCTCTTCCATGGTTACAGATGGTGAATTTTTGAATATCCTGCTTTATTTTTTAGTTTTTTAATCATCTGAAGCTGTACTTTTTGGTTATTGTAATAGACTGAAATTTAAGTCCTTATTCACTGAAAACCGTCCTCACTGCAGCAGCTCTCAGATCAAATATGGTGTCTATTCACCAATTTTTGTAGTATATGAGACAAAGCTATATATGTGGCTTCAGAAGGCTTGGCGTATAGAGCACAAGTCTTAGACTTTTTAAATGATATGTTATGGTGTTTTATTTCGTGATCTTTACACACCCAGTTCCCTTTAACTTCCATGATAAAAAGAAAAAGATAACAGGCCGTTTCTAGATAAGTGCAGGCTCTTTGCATTTTTAAATACACTAAAAACTGGCTCAGGAAGCGGTTACGGCTCAATTAGACAGTTATGGGGCCCTCTTATGGTCTAAGAGGGAGAAAATAAACTAAAACATTTAATGAAAAATGTAATGTATGTTTATAATTATTTATTGTTAATTTGTTGTAATTTTGGTTAATTTTATTATTAATTGATTGTTTTTAGTCATGTATTCCATTTAAGTTAAGAATGTTTTTACTATATATCATTAAATTAGTAAAATGTTTGGGGGGTTGATGAAAACTTTTTTATAGTAAAATTGGTAGGTGACAACAATTGAATCCTACAATCACAAATGGGCCTGAAAACCCTTTTTGCTGCAGCTTGTTTAGGGCAGCACATACAGACTTTGGTATTCATTGGCACAAAACAACAAAGTCTTAGTTTGTCTTATAATTCTGGCTGTTTGACAGTGCTGTTGTCTTCCAGGTCATGGATGGAGTGAGATGAAAAAAAGCTTCATCAAGGATCACGAAAAAATGGGAAAGCTTTTCTAGCGTAAAGTGGCCCTGCATCTGATGATGGCATAATTCTGTCAAAACACCAGCGCAGTTCCAATGTTCATATTTCTAAATTTAATGATCTCAGGTTTTTCTAAGACTGAAAGGAACAACATCAAAGAAATCATTTTTAGTAACATAAGTCACATGTCTTGATTTAATTGCATTACAAAAATATCAAACCAAGTGGCAATTATTTTGTTTAGAAATATAGCACAAGTGCACTTATTAAGCAAAACATTTCAGAAAAAAAAAGATTTTTAAATGATAAAGCAACCACTATGTTACCATCAGAAGTTTAGTGTTGCGTTAAATATTAATCTTGTGAATATTATTACAATTTAAAATAACGGATTTCTATTTGAATATATTTTAAAAAGTAATTTATCCCTGTGATGGCAAAGCTGAATTTTACAGTGTCACATGATCCGGTTAATTGAGCTTAAGAGAAGAAACCAACACACACACAATATATAATAATAATATTATGATATATATATATATATATATACAAAATATAGGTGTGAAAAAGTGTGTGCTTCTCAATATTTCTGTAGAAATCTTAATCCTTTTTTTTCCAGTATTACTTGATGTGCAGAAATTTCAAAAGGGCAGCATGTGTTTGAAATAACATTAATAGCATTCATATTGTAACATTATACATGTGTTCCCTATGAAAAATAAATATACTAAAATGTATTTGAAATACATTTATGTAAAGTATACTACAAATGCATTTGAATATTTATGTGCTTGAATAAAAATACCCTACAATTGTACTTTTGTAGGATACTAAACTGGTATGCGTAAAGTCTGATAGATTGAAACAACTAGTTTTGTACTTAATGCACATGAATTGTGCAGAAGTAGAGATGAAGTCCAACTAAAGATATACTGAAGAATATTTGATTGTGCTAAAGTGAAACTTTACATTATAATTGTTTCAATATACTTCAGTTACACTTTAAATATCTTGCGTTAAAAGACTGATCTTATTCGAAGATCATGCAGTATTGTGCATTGAGCACAAGTAGTACTCCAAATAAGTCTATTTTAATAGATTTGAACTATACTTCGTATGAAATACATGTATTTTAAATACACTACTTTTTTTTTACTAGGGTTTACTGACACTTTTGGTCGATTTGATGCATCCTTGCAAATATTTATTTTAAAAAATAGTACTGACCCCAAACTTTTGAACAGTTCAAAATTAATGCGCATATGAAGTTTCGTGACATTTTCTGGTTGCTGAACATGAATGGAAGTACACTTGTGGTTTGTCTACTAGGGAACTGACTTCATACATCCACTGATCTTTTAAAGCAGTTGCTTAGAAGCAATTGCAGAAATGGCTCAGAAAAGCGAAGTTAGTTCAGAGGAAATCTCTAGCAGATGTTTCATCTGTTTGCTGATGCCACGTGGTTTGACATTTTGTGTCTAATGGAATGACATTCTGACATTTTTAGCTGCTTTAGTGTCTATGTACTTTTTGGGGAAATTGTATTGCTTCCTAAAACAACTTCTCACTTTTTTTCCCCATCTTCCATGTATTCACTCCTGTAGAAACCCTCCAGATCATCAGCGAGCTCTCCTGTGAACTCGGTGTAGAGCCAGTAGGACTTGCCAGGCTTCAGTTTTCCCTCCAGTTGAATCACCAGGTACTGTTTTTCCGTCTGAAACCAGGTTGTCTTTATGGCCGGAGCCGTTACGCCGCTCTGACCCGTGAGTTTTGCATGGTGTCCCTTAAACAGAGTCAAGTTCAGCTTGTTGGAGTGAATTAATATCAGGTCTGTCTTCTTCACACAAGTAAACATCACTCCAGAGATCCCAGTGAAAATATACATCCCATTGACATTCTTCACCAAACGGGGCCAAAGAGTCACATTGTAGTACTCTGGAGACAGAGTATCGGGCAGTCTGTATTTGTCCCAGGGTTCGTTGGAAGTCTTCGGGGTGGGAGGTACTGGCGATGTAGTTGCGTTAGTGAATTTTGCTGCGTTTTTGGACTTTTCGCGATTATAAACCACTGATAATGCAATGATGGTCACCAAGGCTATTGCGGCCAGCACCATGGCTGCAGTGGCCAGATGTTTGCTGATGTAATAGCCTTTCCCCATGGTTCACTGTGGTTTGAGTTGGGAAATTGGTGGTGTCCTTTATGTGCGTTTTACTTCTTTGCGGTGTTGTTGAGATGATGCTAGCATGACACTGCCTTCAACAAAAACAAATAGATGCTTTCCATCTTCGGTGATATAAATACCTAGAGGAAACAAGAGGAATAGTTCATCCAAACATGAAAATGTCAATATTTACTCACCCTCATGACATTTCAAATTGAATGACTTTCTTTCTACTGTGGAACAAAAAAATAGATATTTTGCAGAATCTCCACGCTGCTCTTTTCCAAACAATGAAAGTGAGATAGGCTGCCTACAGTGTTATTTCACTATTTTTAATATGCTGTTGTTGTATTTATTACTATTTTGAGTTAGATTCCATTTTTATATGTTTAGTTTAAATATTAGAACTTTTTATAAAAAAAGTTATATTTGTATTAGTTTTTGTTTTCTTGTTTTTTTAGTTTTGATTTTAGTCATTTGAGTTTTTTACCATGTTATGTGAGTTCAATCAACAATCACATGCATATATTTTAACGCTTAAAAGTTGTGTTAGAAAGCAGAAATATGAGCAAAAGTGAACAGGCCTGTAAGCTTGAACAGATTTTAAGTGCACTCATAATGGATCCGCGCAGTAACACTTTACAATAAGGTTCATTAGTTAAACATTAGTTAATATTTAGTTAACCCCCATGAACTAAGCATGAACAATACTTCTACAGCATTTATTAATCTTAGCTAATATTAATTTCAACACTTACTAATGCATCATTAAAATCAAAAGTTGTGCTTGTTAACATTAGTTAATGCACTGTGAATTAACATGAACGATCAATGAACGACTGCATTTTCATTAACGAACATTAACAAAGATTAATAAATACTGTAATAAATGTATTGTTCATTGTTTGTTCAGGTTAGTTAATACATTAACTAACATTAACAAATGTAACCTTATTGTAAAGTGTTACCAAATGGATCATCTCATTGGGACAGGATAGAATGGGATGGATTGCCTCCTGTCCGCTGATTCATTTTCAATTAAACCAATGGATATCGTGAGCTGTCTTTTCTTAAGAGGAATCATTTTTGTGCTTGTAAGTGGGAAATGTATGTGAAAGTTCAACTTGCAGATGTTTTTGCATTGGAAAAAAACTGCAGTGGTCTCATAAGGGGGCAAAGAAAATATAATCATTACACCAATAAGCTTTGCCATAAAAATCCCATAATTTATTTGATTTGTTTTTAGTAATTTTAGTACTTCAACTTAAAATGATTTTATGTATTTGTCAAGGCAACATTTTATTTATATTATACTTTTTTTATGTTTTTGTATAAACATTTTTGTATTTCTAAATGCGTGTGTGATGTATATTGATTCCATCAAGGTACCTGAAAATCCTGTACATAGATATTATATACTATATAGATCTATTACGAATATATATATTATATATATATATATATATTCATATGTGTGGGTGTGTGTGTGTGTGTGTGTGTAACTGTACTATACGTTTATGTTAAAATATTAATTAGATCCAAGTTTTGGATTACTTTGCACATTTTCCTCCGCTCGAGACCAAGTGCTAGTATATTCACCAAGTAAGTACCAAAGAAATGGTACAAACATACATGCAATTAATGTGAAATAGAAGTAGAGAGGAGCACACTGAACAGGCCCCTATTTCTTGTAAACTGAACTCCAGTAATCTTTATTTTATTTACAACTTGAAAAATATTTTTTTTAACTAGTCCACCAGCTGGATCTGAAAATAAACTAGTATAGAATATTCATGCTGGTCTGAACTGATCTTAACAGGTATGCCAAAGCCTTTATTGCATATTATGGTTTTGCATATACAAATTCATGCAATCATTGATATGAATATTTTGCTCTCACCTTTCAGCTGTAAAACCACTTTGCTTAAACTCCTGTCTGACAGCTATAAGCCTTTCACTCGACTGCGTACGACCATCTCCACCTGGAAGTTATTTGAGGTAAGTAAATATACGTAAACGAATTCTCTGCAACCCCCTAAAATATGAAACACCCACACTGCAATCCAAACCAAAGAAACCCATCTCATCCATTGACCATATGCTAAATCACTCTGTCTGGAAAGCCATGCATGCAGCAGCGCAGGAGCACAGAGATCTTGCAGAAGTTCTCTTGCTTTTGTAGAAAGACTTCTTCTTAGTTTTTGTGTGAGATAAAAGTCAAATCACATAAACGCACACACATGCTCGACTGACGAACAGAAGAGTGTAAAAGTGCACATACCAGGTATCCATAGGGAAAGTCACAGAAGTGGGAGAGTCTGTGAATATGATGAGGCTGATGGGAAAAACAAACACACACACACACACACACACACACTGCTTCCCATTTGGGAGGGAGTGGGCGAATGAAGCTACAGGTTTTTTCGCACCACAAACAAAACCCACCCACACACACACACACACGTATGCACACGGACTGTGAATTCTCTAACAAATCTTTGTCGAGGGGTTTTAGGGGGAAAATATGATCACTCTGAAGCATTTATTGTTATGTTTTTCATAGCTCAAGAGGCTCTGTTATGTTTAATGAACACAGTTTGAGACCACTTTTCAACCTCTAATGAAGGTACATTGGATATTACAAAGGTGCTTTTCTCAAGAGTAAATTAAGATATTAAGAGATATTTAGATTTCTGTCCTGTGGCTATATTTTGTATTTTTGGCACAAAAATGCAAAATTGAAACACTCATTATGCAGCCATTATACTGTTTATCATCAGTCTGCCATCAGCAATGATCTTGAAAGGTAATTTGGATGTGATTTGATTATATTAAAGCCTCCCACTGTTTATCTTCCCTTTAGGAAAACATAATCATCAATACATCAAAAACAGACAAAGTTTAATACTTGCTCAAAATCACTAACCCTAAGTATGTGCAACAATATACATGCTGTACGTACATCTATGTACTCAAGCAGCAATTATTTGATCAAAAATACTGTGAAAACACTATTATGTGAATAAGTGTTTTCTATTTGAATATCATTTCTAATTGAGTGTAATGTATTCCTTTAATACTGAGCTGAATTTTCAGCATCATTAATTTAGACTTCAGTGTTACATGATCCTTCAGAAATCATTATAATATACTGATTTGACGCTCAAGAAACATTTCTTATATTATCAATATTAAAATCAGTTATGCTGCTTGTGGAAACCAGAATACTTTTTTCAGGATAATTGGATTAATGGAACAAATGAGAATACTATTATTTAATCAAGTAATGCATCCTTGCTGAATAAAAGTAATGTACATTTTGATGAATTGCTAAATGCAAATGTTAAAGAGCACATTTCAAATAGCTTAAATGTTAAAATGCAACAAAGATCGGGGTGGAATTTATGGCAAAAATTAAAAAGCAGATTGAATTTCATAGAAACTCAGTATCTCAGTATGTTCTCAGTATGCATGTGATAGTGTTTTCCCAACAGGATACAATAAAGCATTTCAGCTGAAATGCAGTGCACAGGGAATGCCAAGCAGATAAACAGAGAGAAGGCCTTGATGGAAATGTTCACAACCAGAAGTGAGCCTCATATTCAAACGAGTTATGATAACTTCAACTCTAAGTCTGATGGGAATTGTCTAATGAAGTTTTGAAGGGTGAATATGCGTTGTTGCACATACTAAAGCGTTGCACCTAATATAGGTTAGAGATCGTATTCTACCTCTATTAACTGGCGATGGAGTTATAAAGCATCTCCAGGGATATTTCCTGCAAAGAAAAGCAATTTCCTGCAAGTCCTGCTGTTGTGATTCAAACTGCAATAATCAAAAAATCACAGCTTTAAAGACACTCTTTAAGTGGCTAGCATGAAAGTACAGTTTGCATCAAATACATACATAAGCTAAGGCTTGAAAAGGCAGTACGTGCAGATAAATAATACCTAAATATACCTCAGTTTATGTTTTGGTTGTTGTCTGAGGTTCATTTTGAGGTACCTTGTTTTTGCTTGCTACTTTTCCAAACTTTTCTTCATTTCCAAAGTACAGAAAGTTTGAGAAACTTGCCATAGTCATGATCTGTTTCGTGTGTACTTAGTAAGAAGAACCAAATGTTATATATTTACAGGCCACTCATAGAACGAATGAATGACAGAAGTAATAATTCTCATTATGGTGGCTATATATAGGTCCTTTCAATTGGTGATTTTCACTAATTTCTTCACTGTTTTCTGTATAACCCTTCAGAAAGACACATTTCCAAATGCTTTTTCCCATGCCAGTGTATTACTTCAACATCGTCAGTTTCAGATTTATACAGCTCTTAAAGGGTTAGTTCACTCAAAAATGAAAATTAGCCCATACATTACTCACCCTCAAGGTCATCCTAGGTGTATATGACTTTCTTCTTTCAGACGAATCCAGTCGGAGTTATATTAAAAATTGTCTTTGATCTTTCAAGCTGTTTAATGCCACTCAGCGGGTGTTGCATGCATCAGCATCAGTCCAAAAGAAGTTAAATAAAAAGTGCCCATCCATTAAAAAAAGTGTCTCACACGGCTCCGGGGGGGTAAACAAAGGACTTCTGTAGCGAGTCGATGCGTTTTTGTAAGAAAAATCTCCATATTTCAAAAAAATAAACTAATAATCCCTTTAATGTAGCTTGTGCTCACTGTTGGAAAGGGAAGCAGCTCCGGGCTGATGACGTATGAGTTCAGCGGTGTGTGAGTCTCGTGAAAACCAACGTTTGTTTACAGGAGCAAAGGAAGCAAAGTTTCCTTACTTTAGCAAAGGAAAACCATTTTTTTCTTGGCTTATATCGAAATCCTCCGACATTCTTCTTTACAAATCCTCGTTTTGTTCTTCTAATTCTTGACCGTTGTTTTGTTTTGATCTCTCCCCGGCGCTTCCGCGTTCGACACTTCTGAGCGGCGCATGCTCAAAGTCATCAGCCTGGAGCTGCTTCCTTGTACAACTGTTGGCACAAGCTACATTTAAGTGATCATTACATTTTGAATATGGATATTTTTACAAAAAAATACAAAAACGCATCGATTCGCTACAAGAGGCCTTTGTTCACCCCCCGGAGCCGTGTGAGACTTTTTTTTTATGGATGGGCACTTTTTATTTAACTGCTTTTGGCTTGATGCATGCAGCAACCGCTGAGTGCCATGAAACAGCTTGAAAGATCAAAGACTATTTTTAATATAACTCCGACTGAATTCGTCTGAAAGAAAAAAGTCATATACACCTGGGATGACTTGAGGGTGATTAATTTATGGGCTAATTTTCATTTTTGGGGCGAACTAACCCTTTAACTTAACAACATGGTACTTTAATTAGATGGTCTCTTCTTGGCCTTGTATTTGCAAGACAGTTTTTATTGAATTTAATTGTGTTGATAACACATGTTTCAAACTTGAAATCTTAAGCACTGAAACTGAAATACGGAAATACTGAAATACTGAAATATTTGGGTCCACGACGGAAAAAGCCATACAGTTTTTGGGGGCGACTTGAGGATGAGTCAGTTTAGTTTAGTTTAGTAGTTTAAAAAAAATCTAATTAAATTAAAAACATGCTACTTGAAATAAAATAAATCTTATATATAACATTTATTTTGTTTCTCAATTTTTTTAATAATATAACTCTAAACTAATTAAACTAAAACTAATAAATAAAAATTCATGAAATCTGTATGAACACTAAAAAAAACAAATAAAAATGACAAAAACAGCAAAATTACTACATCTTTAATTGTTTTATCTCTTATTTTCGTTTATTTTAACTTGAAGTACTAAAATAACTAAAAATTAAAAATGAATAAAAACTATATAGACAAATAAAGAAATAAAGACAAAAGCAGCACAGTATAATGCCTCAAACTTTACTAAATTAAAGTGAAACAGAAAACACAATGAAAGCTATTCACATTTCAAAACTATAATATTATTTTTTATAATAGTATTTTTTTTTATCAATGATACTGAAATAACACTAGGATGAATAAATAATGGCAGAATGCCTGTCTTTTAAGTTAGTCTTATGCTTTGTATTTATGAAAAATAAAACAATGGCTGTAAATATTTGAAAAAGAAATGTGCTGATTGTGACAGAATTGGACAGTATGGTTAAACTGGTTAGTACTCCTCAAGTTTCACAAAATAATTTCACCACTGACAGGAAAAGGCAGAACATTTTGGTCTCTGTGATTCATGGTGGTTAAGTTCAAATACCTTGGCCTCAAAACACATGATTCTCATTTCCTGTGTGAAAATGAATGCAAGATGGTCATTTGAACCCTTAGAATACCTCGCCTGACTCTGTTCACCTCTGAGAGCAGATTAGAGCAGAGCAGATCTTTCTGTCTCTGAACTCTGCAGTTATTGACGGCTGGCACTGTGTCTGTTATTGTGTGTTATGTAACCTCTTTCACTAAGTGACTTTAGCTGTGGGATTTTTCTCGGTTTGATCAGAAAGGCACTTTTTTGAAGAAGATTGTCTTCTTGTCTTTCAAGTTCTGTTGTTTATTGTGGCGTTCTTTCTCTTGGATTGTGTGCGCTAGAGTGAATGGCGATGAGTAAGTGCAGAGTTTTGCATTTAGAAACATTTCTCTCGTGTTTTTCATTATTAATGTCTATGGACTGGCATGAATGGAGCTGTTGACTCTTGTGAATCGTAGTGCAAAAGTAGGTGGCATATAATAGCTTGTTTACCTTTTACAATACTATAATAATAAGCCTAGGTGCTAATACTGTAATAGTTGCATTTTTAAGGCTTTCACATTATGTTTTTTTTGTTCACATTCACCAAATTTATATTTCATTCTGCTTTCTAAGACATTCAGAAATCATGATAGTTTCATTTTATTACTTTTTATTTGATAATAAAATTAATTTATTTTTAGAAAAAAAATAAATCTGCATAGCGTGTGGGGTGCACAAAGTGACAAGTGTTATATCCAATATGCTGTCAATAACAAAATTCAATCTTTCCAGAAATATTTTTCATATTTGCCTTTTGTGGCCCAGCACATATAAAAGCCAATTATTAATTTCAGAAATTATCATTTTCATTTGTTGTCTCCTCTCTCTCTCCTCTCCCGTCTCCATCTCTCTCTCCTCTCTCTCTCTATATAATATCTCTATATATATATATATATACCTTTTATTTACAATGTAGGAAGAGGTCATAATTTCGTCCAAAAGTTTGTGAATATGTAATAGTATTAGACTTATAGAAATAGTGATTTCATTTTGTTGTCTTTTGATTTTATTTATTTATTTATTTAGCTGAAAACATGTAGCTGCTTTTATGTTTTAAATTTAGGAGAAGGGTCTCAGGAGGAGGGATCATCCATATTTTAAGAAGTTTGATAGTCCCTCTGTGATAAATATATATCCTACTATAAATATAGAACTATCATTTATTTTGTTGGGGTAACCCGTCATACTTAATATTTTTCACCAAAATAACTACTAAAAAACATAGCGTGGAAAGATTTGCTTACCTGTATATTTGAATTCTTCGCAAGAGGATTTTTCAAAATGTTTGATCCCTCTGTGAATTCTAAATGTATAAATAAATAAAAATGTATATATGTACATATAACACTTTTTTTGCATACATTTTTTCTAAATTCATTAAAAATATTTGCAAACAGAAATGTGCATTATAAATGAAACAAATATCCAAATAAGGAAGCAGATTTTACACTCATGTTATTGGCTGATAATCACACAATGGTAAAAAAAAAAAAAAAAAAACTTCACCACACAACATGGAAAGCCACGTCTCCAACAAATTCCTTTATTTAGTGTATATCCAAACTAGAGCTCATTCACAGACGGATGCCATTGATGTACACAGCTGTGAAGTTCAAGGACAGGGTGGCCTGTTTTCAGATCAAGTATTGCACCTCGTTGCACTGATTGCACGGCTGATCTGAGGAGCAACAGCAGGTTCACTTGACCTTCGGTGACATTTGATACATTATAGGGAGTGTTTAGATAAAGCGCTGTCAAATAGACCCTCGGTCTCAGACGGCACACACATCTACCTCCCACAGTCTGTTGACCGGCCGTCTGATGTATATGGCCGTATATTACACAAAAAAGGCAAGAGCTTTCTAAAACTTGTAAACTTTAAACTGATTGACTGGCTGCAATGCAATTTATGGGAATCGGTCCATCAGAAATATTAGCATAAGGTACTGAGCTGCTACAGTGAACATTTCTGACAAAGAAAGATTTGCAACATAACCTTTTTTTAATAATTAGTTTGAGGCACTTAGTGTTGAGTAAAATTTTTAATTTATTTTAACATCAGTCACAAATTTTTACATTTTAACGTCTTTTTGTTATTTTCTCTTTTTATTTGCTCTCTCTTTTCTGAACAAACTTTTCCTCCTAGTGTCATAACTGAAATCCAGAGTTCCTGTCCAGAGAGTCTGATGATTCTCCTTACACTTTTCACATTCCTTGCTCATGCTGAATTCATTAATATCATTCTCTGTGCTGTGAAATATCATTTTTAATTCAAAATTGTGACATTTGGCTGAACTTATTGCCTTTTGTTGAATTCGTAACACCATCAAAGTTACTTACGTGCCTAGAATACAAAAATGTATGACAGTGTCTTTTTATGAGTTTATATACAGCTTGTCTGATGGTCAAGTGGTGATTAACATCAGCATTAATCCACTGCAGCACTGAACACACTACGCGGTGGTTCCCAATCCTGGTCCTGGAGAACCCCCAACACCGCACGTTTTTGGTGTCTCTCTTATCTGACACTCACATTTGAGGTCTTGGAGTCTTCACCAATGAGCTGATGAGTTGAATCAGGTGTGTTTGAATAGGGAGACATCTAAAATGTGCAGTGTTGGGGGTTCTCCAGGACCAGGATTGGGAACCACTGCACTACAGCATAAAACAGGAGCTATAAACTCCAAACCTGAAGTTCAAAAACAACCACCGCTTCTTGGCATTTTGAAATCAAAGTGAGTGATGGATTTCCTTCTCTCTCTCTCTTCTCTCTCTCTCTCTCTCTCTCTCTCTCTCTCTCTCTCTCTCTCAAATTGGCATCTACTTGCATCCATCAATTGTTTTGGTCCAGCGGTGAAGGCTGTAATTTTGTTTTGTGGCGCTCTCTGCTGGTCAGACTAACAAATTAACTCGGAATACAACTTGGCCAAGTCTCTACAAATAAATATGTGGGTTAAATTTTAATTTATTGCATTGGACTAGTAACATAATATTCAATTAGTTCCAGAGTGATTTTTATAAAGCATTTTTGGGTTAGAAGGGACTCTATTCCAGTGCTTTGGTTTGTCATCATGCCAGTATTATGAATCACGCCTAGCTGCAGAGTGAATTGCATTAGTGTAATGCAGTCTGAGTGTAACACTATGCATCCCTACAACATAATACTTATTGGCCCAGCAACTGTACAGACCATCTTACTAAAAGTGTAGTGTTTGAAGTGTTTTTGTGAGGGGAACCCTTGATCACAAGCCTTTGATATCGAAATGACCCACGACTTGAGCAATAACTAAAATAGCAACGTGTTGTTTAGCCAACAGTCAGTCAGCCTGGTTATATACTTCAGATATGACAGGATTACTAATTTTTGCCTTCGTCTGCCGCAGTCTGACTGCTCGCTTGATTCCTGGAAAGAAGGGAAAACACCCTCCCAAGAATCATTCTCAAGGAGAGTCTTAGTAAGGCATTTCATAATACACTACTTATATGGGTCAGCACAAAGGCCAAAGCTTTCCATTAATGCGTATTTTTGTGTTTGATGCACGCTTAAAAATAAAAGTTCCAAAAAGGAGCTTTTGCAGCAGTGCCATATAAGAAGCATTTTAGGTTCTCCAAAGAACTTTTCAGTAAACAGTTCATATATGTCTTAGGACACACACTGTAAAGTGTCAGGAGTGACAGCTGCTTTTAATACGGGAGTGAATCCCCCTAAATTATTGTTCAGTGTTTGTGTGCAACACAATTCAAAATTGTGATGATTCCGTGGTAACCATAGCAATATCCACTCTTTTTGACCAAAGTAACATTATATTGACCAAAGATTCAATAGGTTCTGCAATTTTAACTGAACCACCATTGACAGAGTCAACTTGTTTGCTTTCTTAAAGTGTTGCCATATCCACCTATTGTATAATTCAATTAAAGTTTATTTGTATAGCGCTTTTCACAATACAAATCGTTGCAAAGCAGCTTTACAGAAAATTAAGTTTCTACAATATATTTAGAAATAGCTTGTCAGTGGTGACTATGTCAAATTGATATACACTGTACATATGGTAGTAATGTACGGTAAAAAATTCAGATTTTGGTCTTATTTTCAATGTAAAGCATTTGGATTTGTTTATGTATAAGTGCTTTTGAACTCAGGTCATAAAGCGATGAAGTTTATGGAGTTAAATTGGGCAGGTGCAGGTTGTGATATTTTGGTCTTATTTTCCATGTAAATCATTTGGATTTGTTTATGTTTATTATGGGCTTGTTCTTGTTTGCAGTGGTGGGGGGGTTCGCAAGATCTGGCAACATGAATGAGTCTTGTATTGTCAAAGCTTGTTTCTGCCATGGGGGTCAATTTTGCAAAATTGAGATTTATACATAATCTGAAAGCTGAATAAATAAGCTTTCTATTGATGTATGGTTAGGATAGGACAATATTTGGCCGAGATACATCTATTTGAATATCTGGAATCTGAGGTTGCACAAAAAAAAAAAACTGAAAACTGTCCAAATGAAGGAGGTGGGGCCATACTGTGCAAAATTTTGTACACAAGTAAAATATCTGCAAATTTAATCATATTGTCCCAGTTAAAAAACCCATATTTAGATACAATTGTACAGTGATGATATGAATTAGACCTTTTATCCAATGTTTTCAAAGCATGCTTACAGAGTCTTTCTATGGATTGCAAAATAGTCCCACCTATCTGTGTCCAACTGGTGAGACAGTAATTCATGTGTGAAAAGATCATATCATTAATATATAACTTTGAAGCCTCAGTGGTTAAATTATTCCTAATATGTCTAAAATTTGCCAAATTAAATTGAATTCTATTCCCAAATTTTGTAAACTTGTTTTTTAAATGTAAGTTGTAAGTCAATTTATACTGATGATAACCTTCTACCTGCTACTGTAACATCTGGGTCCGGATCTCTATTTGCAGACTTTGAAAAAACACACATACAGTTTTACTAACATTACTTTTTAACCAGTTAGTAATATTAACCATTTCTGCTGACAATTCTTCTTAGCTTGCTTTTTACTTTTAGCTTGCAGGTATATAACTGTATCATCAGCATACATCTGACAGTTTACAGTAGGTGCACAATCATCAGGCAAGCCATTAATATACAAACTGAATAACAAAGGACCTAATATTGAACCTTGAGGTACACCAACCGAATTAGTGAGTAATTGTGAAATTTTATTGCCTACTCGAACACACTGTTGTCAGTCATATCTATCTATCATATCATATAGATATGATCTTATCCAAATTATAATTTGATAACTTATTCATTAAAACCTTGTGATTTACTATGTCAAATGCTTTCCTTAAATCTAGATAAACAGCTCCCACCACTATGAAAAACCTCTTGTGGAATAGAAAGGTTCCCTGAATAATAAAGGTTCTTTGTGGAAGCACTGATGCCAATAAACAACATTTATTTTTAGGAGCGTAAGGAGATATTTGGATTGGGGCACATTTATAATTTTTCACCCCTTTTCCCATCTCATCCTGAATTCCATTCCTCCTCAAAAACAAACAGTGGCTCATTAGCATGTGTGACCCGCTGGTGGTAAACACATTTATTTCCACTTGAGCGCAGAGAGAGAATTAAAGCAACAAGAGGCGCTCGAGGTAGGTGGGCTGTGTGCCGTCTTTATGGGGACGGTTTATGAGGATTTAACAAATGCAAGAGGACAGGCAAAACATTGAGCAGGTGGGGAGATCGGAAGGGCACGCTGGTACAGTTTGTGCTCATTGGAGGCTGGATCGCTGTAGTTGTAGTCCTGGGTGGCCGTTGATGTACAGTCCATTGTTTAATGGGTGTATGTGTGCTCTCTCCCTATAATTTTTGAAATGTGACAAGGGCTTAAATGTTTGTGCCAGGATCGAGTTATTTGTGCCGCGTTAACACAGTTCTATTGTGCTCTCCTCTTTGGGCCGAAAGAGCTCTGTAATTATGCTGATAATGAAGACTGTCACGGATTATACTTCGGCAAAAAGGCTTTTCTTGTTTCATTAGAGAAAGGACCACCAACATCCAAACAAACCCTGAGCTTGCAGTGCTCTGTATCTCCTGTTTGTTTGAAAACGGACCGTATCAGCCACAGGGTTAAATGAGGATCTTCAGTATCGGAAGGCAGTTAATTGTACTATTTATAAATTTTTATGCCTAAAAGAATAGGTTTTGGATCATCTCAAAAGGAATAATGCCCATTCAGCTTACTGACCGCTGTCTCTACCTAATATACTCAAGAATTTGTGCCCCGTTTGTGATCGTGGTTAGTGTAGTCATAGAATTTGACTTTTTATCTTTTTTTAAATTGCTGTAATTTTATTTGGTTTTATTTTATATGTATTTTTAAGATATTATTCTTTTCATGGACACTATAATGTGGAGTTTTGAAAATATTCATGATTATGCAGTTTTTTTTTTATTTTATTTGCTTTATTTTCATTTTGTTTTATTTTAGATGTATTTTAAAATGATTACTGTTAGTATTATTGTCACGGACAACATAATGTGGAAGGATGAAAATATTCATGATTACGCACGTATTTTATGCAATTATTTATTTATTTATTGGATGCGCTTTTGATTTTATTTTCATTTTATATTATTATTTATCTTTTTTTTTTCATATGCATATGCCAATGTCGTGTAAATTATAAATAATGACATGTTATTCACTGTTTTACTTTAGAATTTAAAAATTATTATAGTATATTAGAATTCAGTTTTAATTTTATGTATGTTTATATTATTAATTTAAAATGTATATACCGTATGTGAATATGTATAAATATTTACTTATGCAAGACCTATAAATTTGCTGCTTCACCTGCTCAAATATTGTCATGGTTAATGTATGTTGTGTGTAAGTGTATGTTGTCTTTTCACAGTTTTTATTCTTTGTTTTGTGTTGTGAGCAAAAGCAATAAGTACCAAATTATTATTTTTTAAATGTATATATGTTATTACAGATAAGATTTCACACTTTTCCTCCTGATAGATTTAAAGGGTTATAGACATCTGAACCTAATAAAGTGATTCCAAAATAGATTTGTTTTTCACTCTTTTACGAGGTTGTACAGATTTATTGATATACAATACGGTGTTCAGAGTCAGGGCTAATTTGTCTACACTGAACATTGCGTTTGAATGTGTAAGTGCTTCAGGTTTTCCTTGTTTTTAAAATCTTCAATACATTTGCATGACATGATTTTCCGTGGCTGATATTAATCACTCCATGATAGTCATTGTATGGAAAATCTGGTGAGTGTTGAACACTGTGGAGCAGCTGATGAATTCAGCCAGTTAAAAAAATGTCTACGGCTGTTTATTAAATACTCATTGGATCTCATATTTGACGAAATTTGTATGAATCATCATATCATAAATTTAATTTGTTTACATTTTCAAGCACAACATTCAGATAACAAAATTAGTATGTGCAAGCTCTGTTACTTCAAAGCATGCAACAATTCTGTTAATTAACTTTATTTTGTCTAGATGCTCTAACACACTCAAAAACACTATTGATGTAATGTTTATATTATTATAAAATATATTGTTTTATAAAAAGTGAAAGCAGTTTCACTTATTAAATTGCTGAAAATGTACTCACCCTCAGACCATCCAAGATGTAGTTTGTTTGTTTCTTCATCAGAACTGATTTGGAGAAATGTATCATTCCATCACTTGCTCACCAATGGATGTTCTGCAGTGAATGGGTGCCGTCAGAATGAGAGTCCAAACAGCAGATAAAAACATCACAGTAATCCACAAGTAATCCACACCACTCCTGTATTGTATTTTAGCCTGAAGCAATGGTTTGAAGTTAAGACGTATTAATGATGGATTAGTTTCTTACAAACGCACAACTTTTCCCTTCACAAGATGTAAATCGATGGAGTGGCATCAGTAAGTACATTTTCAGCAAATCTTCATTTTTGGGTGGACTATCTTTAAGACTTCTATACCAGGTCAGAAGCACCTACTTACAGTATGAACGTTTTCCTAAAACCGTGTCTGTGCGCTCCTTGTCTAGACATGTAGTGTATGACTAGATGATGTGTCATTCGTTTAGTCTCATATTTTGCCGTGTCTCAAAGAAAACAGCTTAATGGAACTATTCATTATGATGTTTCAGTTCATAATGTGTCAGTGTTAAATGTATATAATTTGTCTAGTAGCCCAAAGCCACTGCTTTTGGTTTTGAGTTAATATTGCTTTCAGTAAGTAACCTAAACCTGCTGTTATTTGTGCAATGACTCAATGATGAGGAACTGACATTAGTACATACAACCTCAACCAAAGCCTGAAAACCAAACCAAGAGCTCTTTAAAGGAAATAATGTCCAAATGTAGCTTATATGTAAACTAGTTTATATAAATAATGCAACATTTATCTTACTATTAAGAGAGAATTAATTGTATTATAAAGTTTCATTTGACTTTTTTATCTCATTTTTAAAATAATTGATTTTATATTTTGCTGCAATGTTTATTGATTTCAACATGCCAAAAAAATTAGCTCGACTTTAGTTTTGGGTGTGTAGCTCGATCAGTGGCATCACTTTCACTTAAAGGATCCGCACTCACTGTATCTTCTTAATGACTTCTGTATCTTCCAGCAGAACAGTGTGTGCTTTGTGAGACAAAATTACAAGTGCTGCATCTGATTCCCAAAAGAGGCCTTACAATAAACTTGCTGTTTACTGTGTGTTTGAGACTGTAGTAGGAATGGTATGAAAAATACATGAAAATTTGATACTTTAATCTGCGTGAATGTAACATACATAGCCTAAAAAACAAATAAATACATTAATTCATTAATAAATGAATGAATGAATACCTTTTTATAATTAATATTATTATATAAATAAATATCGTAAATATGATCTCTTGTAGAAAAAAATACATTGTTTTTTTTCTTTGTGAATATAATTTAAATAAATGAATATCAAACAAACAAGTCGTTTTAAAGAAATAAAATTATAACTTGTTGCAAAAAAAATTTTTTTCCCCTTCTGATAAGAGTGCCATTGTGAGAATGTAACCATACATTATATGAAATTGTTATTTGTATTATAGAAATGCAATAGTAATACTGTTTTATATAATTGGGTATACTGTAAAAAAATATTTTTTAAAGTTGTAAATAAAACAATACTATTTCAAAATTATCATTTAAAAAAAAAAATCTCCAATGTGTGCCATTTCTTTGTAATTATTTGTGAAATTTACTAGCAACTTCTCAGTAAAAACACATGTGACTATAATTGTAATCAATATTAAATAGCCTTAATAAATATTTCACTTGACAAGAGTGCAGCTCCTATGAAGCGACAGCAGTGCTCAAGTGTTTTCCCTGGCAACCTCCAAAATCAGATCCCAATCCCTTTTCCGTGTGCGTGATCCAGTCCGGGTTTTCCCTCATACCTTTCTCCAACGTAACGTTAGCCTACTATGTGTGTGAGTGCATGAGTGTGTGTGAGTGAGAGAGAGAGAGAGATCGAGACTTGTTTACAGCGTCAATTCAACGGAGAGAGACTACAGGATCTACTCTACATCCTTCACATCTCCTAAATGAACACAGATCCGATCCCTCACATCACATCATCTGTGTCCTCCATTGCCCGCGTCTTGAAGGGAGAAAAATCAAGGTCTGAAATCTCAGACTGAAGATGGTGGGAGGCAGAGAGAGACCATTTTAAAGCCTGGACGGATATTATTTGGCATCTTTCGGAGTTTCTACACCGATTTTAGGCCTTTACGAACGCTGGATGAGAAGTGCTAGGCTTCTTGCAGCTGATGAAGATCACACACACATAGGCACACTAGTCCAGACTGTTTTAGCCAGCGGGTCTAAGCGGGTTTCACTGGACTAACTACAGCTAAAACCAGCCTGCGAGGAGACCTACAACGTGTTTTTCCAAATTTCCCCACGACATGAAGCATGGAATTGCGGATTATCGAGCCGTTACGGTTTTTTCTGGGTTATTTTCACATATGTCGACGAGGAAAAGCTGTCCAAAATAACATTAAACACGGTTAAGCAGCGCGAGAATCAGTGCGGTTGAATCCGCCTCATGGTGAGGGCAAAGCGGGCTGGGTCTGCTGGATAATCTCACTGGGGTGTCTGGAGGGTCATTTATCCCAGCAAAAACACCACGAAGATGGACGAAATTTGTTTTGTTTGATTATTTCCAGCTGCTGTGTATCTGTTTTTTTGTTTTCACCCCCTCCATATGGAGACACCAAGCTGGAAAAACCAACTTTGATGATATTTTTTGTACTGACAAGACTTCAAGCATCATCCACTTTGAAGGGTTGAGCTGTCTCCCCTGCTTTGTTATATTTTTAATTACTTTATTTTTTAAAACAAGTGTTTGCCTTGTTTTTGTACCGGAATGAGGTCTAGCAGACAGAGGCGATATTGGACCTTGTTTTGTGGTCTGGTCCTGGTCCTCTCTACCCTTTGTCATGGAGAAAGTAAGTTATTCTAGTGATATGGATGCATTTGGATTAGATCATCATATCATACATGTTGCTTGTCTAAGAAAGCTTCACTTTCATTTGGTTTTCAAAGTGTTTTAAGCTTTCATTTGCAATGCATGACAGGAAAACTGGCTCAAAATCCAGACCAACTGTTTTTAAACCTGTTAGTTTGCTTTTAATTGCATGTTTTTCTGCTTTCATTCCCTTTAAATGTTTCTTAAACGAAAAGAAATGGAAACGCACATATTATGCATCACAGGGGTGTCTGTTGAGTGTTTTGGCTATGCAAAGTCAAAGAACACAACAAAGTCAAGTTTGGTCATGCTAACACTGCCTTTTATTATAGTGATTTTATGGGTATTTTACCACCGTATCTATCAACTAATGCTAATATTGGATTCTAGTGTGGTGTAATTATGTTCACAAGTGCCATTATGTGCACTTGTAGATATAGATCTACATTTGAAAGTCAAATTTGAGTTATCACCACCATGTTGGCAGCATGGGAGATTTTGGTGACAGTATCTGGTTAATTAAGGTCACAAACCAACAGGTTTTTAATATACTAGATTAGATACTAAAAGCATTAGTGTTGTTTATCCTTATTCTAACTTGTCTGCCAGTCCTTAAAGGGGTCATATGAAGCGATTTAAATTAGTCCTTTCTCTTTGGAGTGTTACAAGTTCTTGGTGCATAAAGAAGATCTGTAAAGTTGCAAAGACTAAAGTCTCAAATCCAAAGAGATATTCTTTATAAAAGTTAAGTCAGCCACGCCCCCCTAAAACGGCTCAATCTAACACGCCCCCACATGTCTACATCACTATGTGGGAAGATTTGCATAACGCCGCCCAAATGTTCACGCGAAGAAAGGCGTAACTTTTTTTTATTCTGGCTGTAGTATTGTTGCTGCCTCCATGTTGTGAATGCGCTGTGTGATTCGCAGAGGCAGACAGTAACTTAGTACATTTACTTGAGTATTGTACTTAAGTACACTTTGAGTATCTGTACTTTACTTGAGTATTATTTTTTCTGGGAACTTATGTCTTTAACTTCACTACATTTGAAAGACCAATATTGTAATTTTCACTCCACTACATTTCTATCAAGATCCTCGAAGTAGAAAGTCGTTAGCAGCTTTGAAAGTCAGTGGGTGATTTTCTTTTTCCAAATGTGATATTTATTTAAAACAATTCAGTAATAAGAAGTTAATATTGTGGTTTATATTGGATATAATATTGTCTGATTTTGCTAAATTGTTTATGTGAAAATATTACCTATAAAGCTACAGAAGAACTGTTGTACGTCTCCTAATAAAACGCAAAATGTGGTGCGTTTATTAGGGTCGTGAAGACGCTGTGTTTCGTTGTGAAGCGAAACTACTTTGTTTGGCCTTCCAAAAATGGACATGACTAGAAATCAATAGTTAAGTTGTATTTACAACACTGTATCAGAACACTTCCACCCAAATATTCAGATGTGTGCAGCACATTTATGGAGGACCGTTTCCTGATCCTGGGAGAGTAGAATACAATGCCGGCTGTTCTGACTCACTGTGTAAGTGCGTTTTTTTATATTTAAAGAGTTTTTCTATTTTATATATTTAAAGCGAGTTTTATGGGCAGTGTAGAGTAGCACTTATTGTTTTTCATTTCTCCGATCACAAATGCAGAAATGGTTTTACGCAGCGCAATGTGTAAAAAGACAGTATAAGTCTTTATAATCCGTATTTATTTCCCCACTGGATGCAACGAATGACTCGTTTATAATGGGTTTTAATGTTTAATGTTTTTGTCTCGTCGCTCCAGACTGACAGGGCATCACAGTATGGTAAGGAGAGTAACATTTCCGTCACACGCTTGAGGTATGCGGCCAATCACAACACACTGGATAGCAAGCCAATCACAGCACACCTCGCTTTTCAAAACGATGAGCTTTGTAAAAAATCAACGCATTTCAGAAAGGCGGGGCATAGAGGAGAAACAATAATGTAAATTATGTGGAAAATAATGTGTTTTTGAAAACTAAACCACAAAAACACCCCCCCCCCCCCCCCCTATTTCTCTTACAACAAATACACAATAATGTTCGTTTTTAGCGCATCATATGACCCCGAGTAGATACTTAATAATTGATTTCTAGTACTTGAGAGTTTAAAAGGCAATGTGTCTTCAAGTTTCTGGTTTTTAAAGCTTTAAAGGTGTCATATTATGTTGCTAAAAAGAACATTATTTTTTTTATTTGGTGTAATGAAATGTGTTTGTTTTTTAAGGTTAAAAAAACACGTTATTTTCTACATACTGTACATTATTTTTTCTCCTTTATGCCCCACCTTTCTGAAACGCGTAGCTTTTTACAAAGCTCATCTGTCTGAAAAAACGAGGTGTGCTGTGATTTGCCAGCTACCCAATGCGTTGTGATTGGCCGAATACATCAAGAGTGTGACGGAAAGTGTACGCATTGAATATTGTGATGTCTTGCCCAGCGGGTGACAGTGACGAGACAAAAAACATTAAAACCCATTATAAATTTGTTGCATCGAGTGGGGACATAATTTCGGTTTGTAATGACTTATACTGTCTTTTTACGGATTGCATTGCATCGCGCCGCGTAAACATAAAACCATGTCTGCAATTTGTGATCGGAGAAACGACAAACAACAAGCACTGCTCAAAACTCGTGTTTGAATCATCAGTGGCACATTCTTTAAATATAAAAAAAAAACGTACAGTGAGTCTGAACAGCCGGCATTGTAGTCTAATCTACCAGAATCAGGAAACAGTCCTCAATAAAATTTGCTGCACACATCTCAATATTTGGGTTAAACTGTTCTGGAAAAGTGTTGTAAATAAAACTTAACCACTGATTTCTAGTCGTGTCCTCTTTTGGAAGGCCAAACAAAGTAGTTTCGCTATCACAACGAAACACAAACTATACACCGGCGGGCTAGAATGAGCGGGTCCGGCGCGGGGCGGATTGACGAAGGAGCGGCGGCGGGGCTGCGAACAAAATGTACCGACCCCGGGGGGGGGGGGCCTGGACTACGTCCTCGCATATATCGTTCTGGTTTGGAAGGCCAAGCAAAGTAGTTTCGCTTTTACAACGAAACACACAGCGTCTTCACGACATGGCGGCAACAACAATACTACAGCGAGAATAAAAGTTAGGCCTTCTTACTTTGCGTATGCATTTGGGCGGTGTCATGCAAATCTTTCCACATTGTGACGTAGATATGTGGGGGCGTGTTAGAACGAGCCGTTTTAGGAGGGCGTGGTTGACTCTTAACTTTTATGAAGAATATCTCTTTGGATTTGAGACTTTAGTCTTTGCAACTTTACAGATCTTCTTTATTCACCATGAGCTTGTAACACTCCAAAGTGAAAGACATTTTTTTTATTGCATCATATGACCCCTTTAATGTTTAACGTTTTGACCTTCTCATGGTCTCAAGGAATGACTTTACAAGTGTTTGATCTTTGTGAACAGTTTATGTACAACTTTAGTAGTCTCACAGCTCTAATGTAAATGCAGTCCATCATAGATTTGATAAATCTGTTTCAATTTAACACTGAACACTGAAGATTTGCCACAGATTATTATCCGTTTTCTTTGGTTAACGTAACCGACAGGTAGTATTGATAATTGTGATTACAGTTAGAGAGATTGCTATCAGGGGCTGGAGGGTCACTGTTAGGTTAGTAGGATACGTTGGGACGCTGTGATGTGGTTGCCAGTAAATGAAAGTGATTTTAGATGATGACACATGTTGGAATAACACTGATGTGCTCGGTGTGGCGGGGCGTGTTTGTTTACTTGTTACTGTGTGTCTCATGTTGTTGATGCTGTGTTGGGTTTACATGGTTTCTTTGGAATATTAACCAAGGCATGCAAACATACTGGAAATGAGTCATTATTAATATTAGTTTAACCCACATGGGGAATGCAAATTGCCTTTGTTTTCCCATGCAAAACTGTCCTTTGTTCTTTAATAATCCTAAAACTGGCCCATGCGTATGTGAAAAACATTCAAGATATTTAGTAGGCTATTCATTATTCTGCCTCTTTAAAATCAATAACCTGGGAAGTTCTCACAAAAAAAAAAGCAATTTTTGCTTCTCTTCATGTTTGACCACCACAAAATTTCCATGTTTCCAAGTAAACTGCAAATAAGACCCCCCGATTCATCAAGAGAGAGAGGAAAAATCTGTGTTTTTAAAATAGAACATGTAAAAACACCCGCTCTAGCAAAACAGACTGGGTTCTGTTGATTGGAAGAGTGAGGAGTTTGTGAAGTCTGTGTAATTGGGTTTTACTGTTAACCTCAGCGGTTGCAGGGTAGTGAGGCAGAGGAGGATCTCAGTGGAAATCCTAAGTATAACCTGTCTCTCTTGGCAAAAGATGGTTAAAGATTCCCAGTGGGGTATAAATGTGGCTCAGGTTAACTGGTTAACTTAACTGGAGACCAAACCATTGGCTTATTTGTTGATCTGCATTTTTGGCTGGTTTAAAGCAGTTTGTGTGTTTCTCTTTATCTTAGAAGGAAAATATTTGTTGAGTGTTAGCTTACATTTGCTTGTCAGTTTGAAATGAATTTTTGATGTTTTTTTTATATTATCTAACATCATGGAATCACATAAATAATTCAGCAGTTAAATTGTTCATATTAATGTTTGTGCTGTTGTTTCGTTTCCAAAAATGGTCACTTCTTGGAGGATCATGTCATAAAACACTTAAGGGATTTCACAAAAGACTAAAAGTGGTCCTGATGAAAATGTATTAATTGATTCCAAATGAAAGCAATATTCCCAATATTCTTGGAGAAAGATAAATATGAAGAAACACCTGTAATATTTTTTTCTAAATCCAATTTTGTATTGAATATTTAAAATTCACCATTGGGGATTTAACTAATATGATTTTGTATTTTTAAAAGTTTGATGTTTGAGTTGAAATATTTTTTAAGTACATATTAAAACATTTGATAAGGATATAAAAATGTAAACAATAGGACTAGAAATGTATTTGTTATGCATGCAAGATGCTTGCAAACATTTGATTTCAACACTGAAATGATGAGTTGAGGCAACTGTCAAAGTACTGTCTGACTCCCTGTTAGCTCTGTTAGGTTGTCTTGTTTTGTGGTTCTGTTTTCATATGAAAGCGCTCTGTCGCAATCTGTTTTGTTGTAGAGTCTGAAGTGTTAGGATTTACTAGCTTGGGTTAAGGTTTTTTTCTGCTTCATTTCTAAACGATGACATCAGTTTATGACCTAATTTCCAAACGCTTTCACTCTGCTACCTACGAGAGTTCGCATTGGCAGGCTGGAATTGGGTTATCAAATGTAAACATGAGATTTGGAGCGCCATCAAAGCAATAAAGATAGCACTGTTTACTCAGTAGTGTGAAAATGTTAAGAGTTCGCAGACAGGCTGGGTGCTGTCTGTCTTCCAGGGCGGTGAAAAATGCTTGTTTTTGCCATAGTTTAATTCGATTTTTTTTCTAGCATAATGGATAATAATACACTAGTGCATACTTGTTCAAATCAGAATTTAAGGATGGCTTTAAAAGAAAAGATTACCTTCAAGAGGAAGGAGCAGGCCTTTTCCCTCTGAGAGTGGTATCTAAGATTTAAAGGGTTATAAACTTTTAGGTAATGCTATCTTTTAAAGTTTCACATAGGATCTATAATTCAAGAGCATTTTCCAGGATTAATTTTTCAGCTCAGCCTAAATGTTTCAGGATCTTTCTTTGCGATTAGCTTGTGGGCAAATTGCGCTGTGGAAAATAAACAACTTAATGGGTGGTAAGTGAAAGCAGAGATGTCTGTCTCAGGATACCTGTCGCAAAAATTTGTCTTATAAAAGCTCCCTCATGGCAGTGTGTCACTGGCAGAAGAAAAACTGCATTTGGGTGAAACTTTTCATATGTCTGCTTGGGTTGACAGTTAGTAAATGGCCTGTCGCGATAATTAAATAACCGTCTAATTGCGATTATTTGATCTAACCGATTATTGTGCTTTCTATATGGCACAAGGGGGGACACCAAAAGAAACGGAAGAGCACCAGTTTGCTTTTCATGCACTGTATAGCCTATATCATCTGAAGCCGTTCCATATCTTAATGTGAGGGACAGAATTATATTTACATTGTTAAATTTAAGTTTACAGAAATTGATCTTCCTTGTGCTGCAGCTGTCAGTCATTCTCCGCTCAGCATTCAAACAGCACGTCACATTCAGTTATGACAGTCAGCACGGTAAAACTCTCTCTCCAAGATGATATATTCCCATTATAATACTTGATGTGTAGATGAAGGTCTGGGGATTCGCATAAAATGACATATTGCTGGAGTTCATTTCTCTCTCATTTCTCTTCTCTTTATCTGTACCGTATGGAGTGTAGCGCGCTGTGACTTATGTTGCTTCAAGTGCACCATTCTGCACCCTGTATGTGCATAAGAGCTTTGTGCCGCTCTATTTGAAGCGTTTCACATTATCAAAGTTTTGCACACAGAAAGATTATTGGAAGCCTTTCTTTTTCTCATGATTTCTATCTTACATTCATGAATGTGTTTTGTAAGAATGCAAATAGTTAACAGAATAAGCATGTTTAAATTGTATAATGTGCACCAAAGACTTTTTTTCAAGATATTGTTTAATATAGTTTAATTTCATAGCTTTTATATTTTTATTCAAATGTAGTTTTTCTCTGTAATGAGGAAGTGAGTATTTAGTGGATTGTGTTTAAAAATTGGTTTAAAAAAAAGTGACCATTAGTTCCACAAACACAGAATTGATATTCTGTAGTGGTGTAGAAAAAAAAAAATAGCGCTGGTGTTGGATCAGTATTTGCTGATTCTTAGAATTTGGAATACTCTATATAATCATACACTGTAAAATAATAACTCAAAAAGATTAAAAGATAACATCATAAATATTTACTGAACCCTTAAATTAATCACAATTATATAATGAAAGCCATTAAAAAAAACATACAATTAATCGCAAAGCCCTTAAAACGGACACTATTTTAGACAATTTAATTGTCAGCCAAATTCATGAGAGCCCTATTTTAGTGCGTTCTATATTGTGTGTAAATGTACTCATCATCAAGTTGTTTAAACCTAGCCTATATTCACAAAAGAAGATAATTTGAAGAATGTTTGGGTCCAAACTTGGGCTGCACGATTAATCGAATGCGATTGTCATGTGCATTTTGTTAGTAAAGCCGGTTCTGTAATCAGCAGTAAATCATCATCACGTGCTTCAGATGGAGCAGCCTTTACGAACATCAGGCTGTAGTTCAAGGACAATTCGCAAAAAAAAATCGATTTGTTCGCAATAATGACAGCTGTTGGCATAGCTTCTCAGTGAACTACGGCTTTGTGAATTAAATGCCGCTCAATCTGAAAGCACGTGAAAATACCACATTTAATAACATGTTTTTACTCCAAACTCATTTCATAACATCAGTCGAGTGTTTGAATTAAATCCTTCTGTGAGATGATGTGGCTTCTTACACAGAATAAGGCACGCAACATATTTCATAGTATTCTAAGCAGTGATAATTTATTTTTATTTTAAAGAAAATTATAATAATAATAACTCTAATAAACACACGATTATGACAATATTTGGTTTATCTGTCACGTTGAATCAATGGAAGCAGTTGAATCTTCTGTTTATTCAGCTGCAGCAATAGGCATTTCCTGGGTTTCTTCTGCGATGGGTATTGGAAGTTCAGCGGAAGAGCGCCCTCTGGCCTTTGGATGGAGATTTACTGCTGATCATAGAACTGTGCTTCACTGAAAGATACGTATGACAATCGCAGCTTCTGTCGAATCGCGATTTCGATTCCATTTTGATTTATCGTGCAGCCCTAGTCCAAACAACATTGAACCCCATTGAATTTTATTGTATGGTCCAAAAATTTTATTCACTGAGACATTGAAAAGATCACTTTTTGAACACAAATAACATTGGATAATCAAACTATTAATTCAAATACTTAAGGTAAATTTTTTTTTAATGATCTCTTGCTACCAAGCTGTGACTGTTGAATATTGATTATCATGTGATTATTTCTGTTTTCCTTCTTCCAGTCTGTGGTCCAGGCATTGACATTGGTAATGACATCAGTAATTTCAAGCGGCTGGAGAACTGTACGGTGGTTGAGGGACACCTGCAGATCCTCCTCATTGGAAGCAAAAACAATAACAACCAGGAGGTTTTCCGCACCCTCAGTTTCCCCAAACTGACCATGATTACGGATTACCTTCTCCTCTTCCGCGTATCTGGGCTGGATAGCCTCAGCACCCTCTTTCCAAACCTCGCCGTGATCCGGGGCCGTAACTTGTTCTACAACTATGCCCTGGTCATATTTGAGTTAACCAGCCTGAAGGACATCGGCCTTTACAACCTGCGGAACATCACGAGGGGCGCGATACGAATCGAGAAGAATCCCGAGCTCTGCTACCTGGATTCTGTGGACTGGTCTCTCATTATGGATGCTGAAATTAACAATTTCATTGATGGAAATAAGCAGTCCAAGGAGTGCGGCGATGTTTGCCCGGGAATCATGGAGGACAACCCTCTGTGTGTCAAGACAAACTTCAACAGCAATGACAATTACAGATGCTGGACCTCCAACCATTGCCAGAAAGGTAAGTTACTTGGGTGTTTTAGTGTTTGCCTGGTTCGTAGGCAAGGTTTTGCAGCTGTTGAGAGCTGATCCACTTTTTAAGACCGTGTGTGGTCAATATACCTTGCAGTATATTGAAAGTAGGGCTGCACGATTAATTGAAATTAAATCACAAAGGCGATAAATCGCAATTAGGCAGAAACTGTGATTGTCATGCATATCTTTCAGTGAAGCACAGTTCTGTGATCAGCAGTAAATCTCCATCCGAAGGCCAGAGGCGCCTCGTGCAGGAAAATCCAATACACCCGCAAGAAGGAAAAACCAGGAAATGCCTCTAGCGGTGCTGGTAAACAGAGATTAACGCTTTTATTGTTCAACGTGACTAATTAAACAAACGATTATGACAATATATGGTTTATCTGAGTTGTTATTATTATAATTTTCATTAAAATAAATTATATTTATAATGCTTTATCACTGCTTAGAATACTATGAAAAATGTTGTGTGCTTTATTCTGTGTAAGAAGCCACATCATCTCACAGAAGGATTTATTTCAAACACTCGACTGACGTTATGAAGTGAGTTTGGAGTAAAAATATGTTAATAAATGTGGTATTTTCAAGTGCTTTCAGATTGAGCGGCAATTAATACACAGAGCCGTAGTTCACTGAAAAGCTATGCAAACAGCTGTCATTATCGCGAACGATTTCTTCGATTTCATAATCGCTCAATAAAATCTTCTGCGATTTTTTTTTTTTCGTAACACGGCTCTGTGTAGTAGATGCTGCTCCATCTGAAAGCCCGAGATGATGATTTAGTGCTGATTACAGAACCTGCTTTACTAACAAAATGCGCATGACAATAGCATTCGATTAATAAGCCCTACTAGAAAGTTTCCAAAATTTCTTTTCAAACTCACTGGAAAGTTCCTCCTTTTATACAACCCTAGGATGACATTAAGTGTAGGTTGGTATGTAGTTTGTTGCGTTTTTTTAAAAACAAAGTGGGTGAATTGGAAGTGATCCTGAGAATTATTGTGCATTTTATATTAGGGCTGCACGATTAATTGAATGCGATTGTCATGTGCATCTTGTCAGTAAAGCCGGTTCTGTGATTAGTAGTAAATCTCCAGCACGTACTTTCAGATGGAGCGGCATTTACTACACAGAGCTGTAGTTCACTGTCAAGCTACGCAAAATCGCGTTCGTAATCGCAGCGATTATGAAATCGAAGAAATCATTCTGCGATTATAAAAGCTGTTTGCGTAGCTTGTCAGTGAACTACGGCTCTAAATGCTGCTCTATCTGAATGCACGTGAAAATACCACATTTAATAACATGTTTTTACTCCAAACTCACTTCATAACGTCAGTCGAGTGTTTGAAATAAATCCTTCTGTGAGATGATGTGGCTTCTTACACAGAATAAGGCACACAACATATTTCATAGTATTCTAAGCAGTGATAAGGGCTATGTCGATTAGCATTGCAATATTATAGACATTATTATAATAAAAATTATAAGACAAACTCAGATAAACCATATATTGTCGTAGTCGTGTGTTTATTAGTCATGTTGAATCAATGAAAGCATTTAAATCTTCTGTTTATTCAGCAACCGCTATAGGGATTTCCTGGGTTTCTTCTTCGAGGCGTATTTGGACTTTCCGCGCGAGAGCGCCCCATGGCATTTGGATGGAGATTTACTGCTGGTCACAGAACCGTGCTTCACTGAAAGATACGCATGACAATCACAGTTTCTGCCTAATTGCGATTTATCACCTTTGTGATTTTATTTTGATTAATCGTGCAGCCCTATTTTGTATGATGTTATACATGTAACATCCAAACAGCAGTTTGGATCTGGTTTTCTTTTTTGCTTTTCAGACTGTGAAAAAACAGTGGCAGAGGAGTGTGTGCGACTGTTGTAAAGGATGGTTACTATATTTCTAGACTAAATTTGAACGCATTTACTAATCTCATTGCACAAAAACAGAAGAGTCAATATTACTCAAAATGATAAAAACAGTGAATGAAAAGCTAACTGAATATGAGCAAACGGCCAATAATTAAATGTTCATAAGCCTAAATATCCTTCATGTATTTAATCCCATTTTATTAACCAATGTCTTTGCTGCTGCTGATCTTCAATGATCCAATTCAATGAAAAACAGATTGTAGTTCTTTTTTTGCTCATTTAGCTAAGCTGTTTACTTCCATATGTCGTAAACAACAAGAAAATATGCTTCTAACCATAAGTTGAGATAGACCTGGGTGATAAAACGGTATCGATATTTATCGACGGTACACCTTCTTCAATAACGATATAAAAAATGTTCGATATAGCGCACGATATAGGCACATGCTATGAGTGACGCAGACAGCACACAAAAACACGAACATGAGTGCTGTGCCTGCCTGTGATGAGGAGATTGTGAATTAAAAAAAATGAATATTAGTCGAATTAAAATAAACATTTGCATTTGAATGCAAAAAATAGTACAATCGAATATTAGGTGCGTGTCAGGTGCGTCATCAGTGGAGCACGAGATGCAGTGATGATGCTATAAGTGACGTTGTAGTTTAATGTTTTGTTAGTCTAGCCCACGAGACGCGCAGTTGCTGCGTTATTCATTCAAAATATTAGAGAAATATAGAAACTCAATGCCTAGAAGATCTTGATTAGGTTAAAACCGAAACCAAGCCATTCACACAGAACGCATATTCAGCGCATTTTCTAGACGGACAAATATAACTGCTGCACTCGCGTCACACAAGAGATTTATAGAAAGCCATGCAAAGTTAAAACAGTTTAAACTTTTAGAAAACACGTCGCGAATTTATGGAGGTTTATTCCTTTTCACGGCATCTCATATGTTTTTAAAGCCTGTTTGATGGGCGATTTGGCTCTTTGTATTAAGCACTGCATAAATACATGATGCTATTTTGTTCATAACTGTTTATGCAATTTAAGAAATGTAAAATAAAATTTTTCTAAAGTTAATTTAGACGTAATGCACGGTTTTTATAGACAGTTATTTCCTTGCGTTGACAATTTAATGTGGTGCATTATTTTGCTCATTGCGCCCCCCTCCTGTGGCCTCGGGAGACAAGACAAAAGTTTAACCTATTTAATCTGCATATAAAACATTAGAAATTAGATATTTAATTTTTGTTTTTGACTGTTAAAACAAAAAAAATGTGGTGTTTGTCTAAATAAATTGAGTTAATTTAAAAATACAATGGTTAAATAAAAAAAATGTATATTGCTCTTTGTTTTAAAAAAAGTTATAAAAATGTCAATAATTATCGATACCGAACAATATTAAACATTATATCGTTGATACATTTTTAAAGCTATATCGCCCAGCCCTTGTTTGAGGACTATAGTGGAAACCACAAAGCTATCTATGGCGATGCAGTTTGCAAATGTTTGTTTGTTTAGGGAAGCGCTGATTCATTGAACTTTGTTGGTAACAACAAACTTGCGACCATCCATGATGAAGGACACCCTGATGAAGGCAAGTTAGCAGAATGAGTCGGGCACATGTGTGTGTTAGGTTGAAGCCCGTGAATAAAGGCTTTTGACTTTTAACTAAATATGTTCAAGTGGCCTTGGATTGATGAGATTTTTTTTTTTACTTTGCGGCATAGTGTTATGATGCTCTGGGAAATGCTCTCTGAAAGAGAATTTTACAGGCAGCAGACAGTTTACACTAATTGCCACTATGGCACCTCTTGTGGTAATGCTGAGAAAGCAGCTTGTGTTGAGTTATGAATTGCTGCATTTCACAATACCTCTATGTTGAGTATGTTTTGTGCACAAATCAAACAGTGCATTTCTTCACCAGTTTCTATTCAATTGCACATTTTGTCTGTCTGTCAGTATTATCCAGGCATCTGTCATCACTAGGGTTGGGTATCGAAAACCGGTTCCATTTTAGAACCAGTTCCAGATTTCCAAGAACCAGGTATTTGATAAGACACGTGCATTTAGATTCTGCTTAACGATTCCTGCATTCGCATTTTAATGTGATTAAAAACAATTTAAGTGCAAGAACTTGCGCCCTGTTTGCGTGCAGCACACACGAAGCACAAGCGCGAGCACAGAGAACAGCGGTCGCCGTTTGTGTCCGTTCTCGAACCGTTCCATGTATTTCTACTGTAGAAAAGGTTGTTCCGGGCCGAAACTGACGTCTTTCATATTTGTAGACCAATGTGCAGAAAACTACGTCAGTATATCATCATAAAACAGCCATGTGTCTTAAAGTGAACGTAAACGGATGGGAGAAGAAGAAAACACAATGTACAGATTTTCGATCTGGTGTGCGGTCGGTCTTAAAGAGACAGCAGCCTAATAAACACACTGCCTGTCATTAACACTAATCAAAGAACAACAGAAAATCATTCACCGATCTTGACTGAATACATTTAATAATTTTAATTGATTAATCTATATTTTATTTATGAAAAGAAAACTATGCAGTTTTTAAACTTAATTACAGTTTCTGTACCTGAAATTTTGTTCAGTTGTATTTATTTATGATATTGCTAATTGATTTGTTTGTTCCTATCTTATTACTGACTGTTTTCTTGACTTTAACACTTTCATATTTGAAATTTATATTAATCTAGTTGTTTTTGCTGTGGTATTTGTTTTTTAAAGCATAGGCAAAATTCCTCTTGCAGTGTTCTGTAGGCTGCTGATTTTTGCTCGTGTTATTCAGCTGCAACAGAATGCTTTGTAAAAAGACCGAATAAATGTTTGACATCTAAATGTTTGACTTAATTTTTTTTTATATTGGATTTTTTTATCTTCTAGGAATCGATAAGAATCGGAATCGATAAGCAGAATCGGAATCGATAAAATTCAAACGATACCCAACCCTAGTCATCACAAAGCTTTTTTCTGGTTGTTATCAGTCAAGTAGAGCAGGGTCATCCAGCATTCATTCTCTACCTGTAGGCTTCAAATCTTGGCTGGTTCATGCTTTACAGTAAAGAAGAAAGAGCAAGTTTGCTGCAGGGTGTGTTTGTGTATGTTTGGGTTTTCCTTTGCCTCACGTTCACAATGAAAAATGGAGTCTGGTCTGCTAGACTTTGAAGATAATGGCCTCGTCTACAGAAAGGTTTGCGTCCCGAAGTGTTGAAATGTCAAATTCCTGACAACAGCAGTGAACTGGAATAAAAAAACCAAGCAAATTTGTTAAAGAGATGTAACATATTTTTCACCAAGACGAGAAAAGAAAGATCCGAAAGCCAGTATAAACATGAAATACGTGCAGAACGCGTGTATGGAGAGGTCTAGTTGTAGTCTTCCACTATTGTGGTTTTTTTGGACAGAAGGATGCTGCAGTGGCAGACAAAGCGCCTCTCTAAAGGGAAAGTACTTTAGCAGTTCCTCCCTCTTTCCATATAATTACCTTGTTTTCCTTTAACACAGATGTTTCTTCAAGGGCTGGTAGTGGTTTCCAGTCAGTCTGCCTTGCCTTTTTTCTTCTCAGCTCTTTAATTACCCAGTCAGGACTTGTTGTTCACCAGCCTTGTACTTTGCATT
The DNA here is from genome assembly GCA_018155175.1 of Sinocyclocheilus anophthalmus. NCBI lineage: Eukaryota > Metazoa > Chordata > Actinopteri > Cypriniformes > Cyprinidae > Sinocyclocheilus > Sinocyclocheilus anophthalmus. Next base: position 269,439 of record JADLZN010005373.1, read on the forward strand.
TCAGCTACATTTAGAGTAGATAGAGCTTACTGCAAATGTCTGCACACATGCACACAGGAAAGAGCCCACATCAGATAGACTACTTAACAGTTCAAGATGAGTTGAGATGCAAATATGCAGCAGATCTTGTACAGTTATCCTCACGCTGCTAATATCGGCATATTAGAATGATTTCTGAAGGATCATGTGACACTGAAAATTGGAGTAATGATGCTGAAAATTCTGCTTTGCATCCCAGGAATAAATTACGTTTTAAAATATATTCAAGTAGGAAACAGCTATTTGAAATTGTAATAATAATATTTCATAATATTACTGTTTTTACTGTATTTTGGATATAAAAAAAATGCAGTCTTGGAGAACATAAGAGAGTTGTTTCAAAAACATTTACTGACCCTAAACTTTTGAACCTGTGAATTAACTCGCTGTGAATTAAATTGTTCGCTGTGAATATCAAGTTAAATTGTAGTCTATTTCATACAAATGGCTTCAAAATACTTTGAATGTACTGCGTGAGTTGTATGAGCTCTTTTATTCTGCTTCTCTGTCATTATTTAAGCTTGAAAGCCTCTGTCCTTGTTCATTGTAACTGCATGTAAAAAATCCCATCATAGAATTTCCTTTTGTGTTCCACAGAAATCTAAAGTCTTTGAACGACATAAAGTTGAATAAATAATGATTGAATAGACTTTAAAAGATACTCATCAGGAAGAGATCCGGGAAAAGATGACAATGCAAAGCTCCTCACAAACATGTGATTATTTGGCAGGAACCAGCAAACCCAAAAATGACCTTTTCGATACCTTGTTAGCTACTGTTTGATCATAACACTGACCTCAAAGCTGCAAATGTCACACGTATTGGATATTTATCGCAGTAACAGATGCGTCAGTGCAATATGATGCCTTTTGATGAGGGTGTTTTCCTTTGCAGCACCAAATTTGCTGGATCAGGCAAAAGACATTAAAAATTGAGCAAAAATTTGGATGTTAAGTTGGATGTAAAATTTAAATAATACTTAATTTTTGGATCACACTATATGTTGTGCATTTTTTGGCTTTGCTGTTGCCTAGCAGGTATGTTTGTTCAGAGGTTAAAAGTTAGATACAATCTTATAAGCCATTTGTGGAAAAAATATACAGACCAGAACGGCAGCTCTGGAACGTGTCTTTTGCGTTCTTTGAAGAAACAAATAAGGAATTATGGCTGTCTGGTTTGCATGATGTGCTTTGGGACGGTAGTAGAGTTGGACGTCTGCCGTAGGATTTGATGAAGTAGTGAGATTTTGGAGTGGTCTTTCACAGGTGACAGGTGAATGCTTTCTTTCATCTCTCTGCTGACCACCGTTGGGTGGAGACCAACGAAAATGTCTCTGAAATGTCAAGCGCTTTAGCCGAATAGATTACAATGTCTTATGACTCAGGATTGGAGATTTCTTCCTTGCTCTGAATACCACAAGGTATTAGGCAGTTTTTAATTTGCTACGTTATTGGTTCTCCCTTTTTTCTTTTTCATGCAAACGTTAAGTCAAAAGGTCTGTGCAAATAGCATCCAAGCTATAAAGCGCTGACAGGAAAGAGCACCACAGCAGGTTTGCTTAATAAATTGTAGCATGTTTTCTTCTATATCTTTAAAATTAAAACGCTTCTGCAGAACTCACTGCCACAATGCCAGGTTGGTTGCTAGGGAGTTGCTATGCAGTTGCTAATTACTGGCAGTCACTGGAAAGGAAAAAAAAGGTTAGGGGTGTGGCGTAGAAAATTTGCACCGAGTGGGGGAAGAGGAAGGTGATTTTGAGAGGAATTGTGGAAAAACTAGAAGTGATGAGTGTCGCACGTGAGGAGAGGACGCATTGCCACATGTCTTACTAACTGACGAGTAACACTGTTTCAGCGCAGATTTTCCTCGCGCTTTGGACTTTGAACCCTGGTGCTGCGAGCTCGTGCAGCGCTGTTTGAACACATGCAATTTGTGCGTGTATTAGAAAACACAACGTTCTGCAGTTTATTTAATTGTTTAAGGGCATATCGCGATGGTTGTCAGTCTCATACATAACCAGCACCCTTACGCTCTCATCGAAGACATGTGGACGCCGAAGTACTAAACAGATCTCGCGGTCGGTGCTTGTAATGATTTTGCGGCTGTCTCGGACGTGTTAAAGTCCACACTGCTGACAGTTGCTGCGTTAGTGACGCACCTCCTATTGATCAGCACGTCATTGTTGGTACAATTTATTTGGTCTTTCGCCTATTCAAATATTCGGTTGCTGAAACATTTCGGGTCATCCCTAGAATCTCGGTCTATATTCGCGAAACTGCTCTTCTCTAGTAATTTCTGAGTGAACTAACGAGCGTAGACACTGGAGACCTGGAGGTAAATTAAATGCTACATGACATTTTGTTTACAAGTGGTTTTGTTGCCGTCTTTCAAAGGTTGAAACACTGATTGAGCGATTCCGTGAGAATCTTTCATGTTAGTCAGTCAAATGTTGCGTTTAAACTAGTATTAAAGAGGAATACCCTGCGCTATATTTGATTTTTATGAGTTAATTTAAACGTAATGCAAGTTTTTTTTATAGAGTTACTTCCTTGAGTTGACAATTTAAATGCGCTGCATTATTTTGCTCATTGCGCCCTCCTGTGGCCTCGGGAGGCAATTAGACCTATACAATAAAGACCTATTTAATTTGCATATAAAACATTAGAAATGAGATTTTTGTTTAATTTTTATTTTGTGTTTGGTTGTTAAAACAAAAACTATTTGTTGTCTCAAATTGTGTTAATTATAAATACAGTGGTTCAATTAAAAGTATGATTCTGAAGGATCATGTGACAGGAGTAATGATGCTGAAAATTCAGCTTGATCACAGCAATAAATTACATTTTAAAATATATTAAAATAGAAAGCAGTTATTTAAATAGTAAAAATATTTCAAAATGTTACTGTTTTTTGTTGCACTTTGGATAAATAAATGCAGCTTGGTGAGCAGAAGAAGAGAGAATTCTTAAAAACAAAAAAACAAAAACAATTTTCTCCCTTACCGTTCAAAAAAGGTTTACTGTCGTTGTAGACTCTGATTTTTATAGATTGAAACAAATGTGCTTTAGTCAGTATAAAGAGTATGAAAGGTGCTCCGAGTTGCTTCAGAAAAAAAAAAAATAGAGCAACAACAAAAGCAAGCATGTTGCTGGAAATGGGTTTATTGAAAATGCAAACTGATTGTCTGCAGGAGGAGGCGCTTTGAGAGCGGTAGAACTAGCGGTTTCCCCAGTAATGGCTGTAATCAATGCAGCTCCGCTCATGAATGCTACTTTCAGATCAAATGAAAATGCCATCGAACCTTTTGTGAAGACAGTCCTTTCCCTTCAGAGATACATTCATAAAAAACACCCGCGACGCGTTATGATTTTGAAAAGTGCAGTGCTCATGTTTATTCAACCAAGTCAAACGCCACAAATAAATCAATATATGGGAAACACTGGTAATGTATATCAAAATATAAGAAATGTGTTTAAAAATCATATCACCGTTATTGAAAAAAACTATATTCGCGGATACTATTAAGATGAATTTATTGTCCAGCCCTAGTGTAGCAATAGCCAAGAATTCATTGTATGGGTCAAAATGATCAAATTTTCTTTTATGCCAACAATTATTAGGATATTAAGTAAAGATCAAGTTACAAGAAGATATTTTGTAAATTTCCTAAAGTAAATATATCAAAACTTAATTTTTTGATTAGTAATATGCATTGCTAGGAACTATATTTTGACAACTCTAAGTGCTATTTTCTTTTTGCAGCCTCAGATTCCAGATTTACAAATAGTTATATCCCAGCCAAATATTGTCCTATCCTAACAAAAACCATACATCAATGGAAAACTTATTTATTCAGTGGGTATATCCAATTTCTTAAAATTGAACCTTAGACTAGTTTTGTGGCCATGGGAGACAGAAATTCAATGTGTAAAAAAATACATGTAAAAACTTATAAAATAAATGTATAGTTATTTTTTTGAGGTCTAAGCTGCATGATTTGAGGTATTATTCATGTTTTTGTGAGCTTAGTTCCACAGCAAAATTTAATACTTAGGGTTAAGATTTGTATCTCTCACACTTAGTGTAAGTAGCAGTAATAGTAACTCTTGCCTTGGCAAACACCACTTTAAAAACTCTCATGTTGTCAGTGCTTTCTTGACATTTAACTACTACCCACCCCACAATTTGTTTTTTTTTTTTGGTGGCTGACTAAGTTACGAGCTCAGTCTGTGTTATCTAGGCGAAGAGCGAGCCGTGGTGCCCCACAGGAGGGAAAGCACTCATCACTTAATGAGCTGCCTCTGAGTGATCTCATCCGCTCAGCACCGCGGCCGGAAACATTCAGGCCCCGACAAACGCTTGGGGGACTCTCTCAAAACGCCCGGCCGGAGAATGGGGGCCTTGTTTTAATTACCGTCCGTTTATCTGCCATGTAAAGGCTGGGTTTCTGCCTGGCCAGGCAGCACAATAGTGTGACTTCCTCTTTGTGTTCTGCCTCTCCCACATACTTCATTAACCTCGACGGACAGTATAACTCTTTCACCGGAGTATTGTGTCTCTGCCAGAGCGGCTCAATGTTGGAGTCACAGTCAAAGACACAGTCTGCCCTTGACAGTATCGTGCTGAATGTCTTGGCCGTCATCAAGGTTACACGTTTGTCAAACTCTATTGTGTGATAACAACAGTTTATTTTAGATAAGAATAGCATAAGTGCCAGTTGAGTGACGGTTGAGTTCTGAGCTGCGTGCTGGCGTGATCGAACAGCTGAAACATAAAAAAATGTAATTTTTGGAGTAAGATATAATCCACAAAAGTGTTTAGTTTTATTTTTGCACGTTCACAATACAAACTGAAGATTTGTGCTTTTGTAAAATAAAGCAAACAAACAGATTGGGCGTTGTCATCCTTTCCTTTCCGTGAACTTTTTTACGGAGTGCCGCGCCACACTTCTGTTTTAAATCGTTAGCTTAATTATGTAAGTGCGATATATTTCGCAATTTTTAATTTTTTTTATGAAAACAAATTGTTATTTTTATTTCAGGCCTATTACTTACATAGGCTATACATTTTCCTTAAAGCATCCCATTTTGTCCCAGGGCTTGAAAACCTGTGCCCTTCCATGCAGAAACTTGTGAACAATACTCTTATAGTTGTGGCATCACCGTTTAGTAACATCATTTAATGCTCCGGGAAAACATTTAGTCAGTGTCGGTCACAGCACCTTTTTAAAATTTTTTTTTTTGCTTTGTTTTTTTTGGAAATTTCCAGTAATTATTCATTTACAATTTATAAGCTCTGATTATGAGAAGTGTCATATAAAAGCTTTGTTTATTAGAGGAATGATTGGTTAGCTGGAAAATGTTACATTGCGACCATGCTTTTGTCTGCCGTTCAAGCCCATTTAGCCTACATTTATGCGGCTTTGTTTGGTTTGCCGGTTGGTCACGAATTTCCACAAATTCAATAATATTTGGGCATTGTTTCTTTTCCTAAATCCGCAGGTCTATTTTATTGTCATTCACTTTTTATCACTGGTTTCGCATCTCTTACTGTGGTAAACAACTTGCGGGAAGGGAAATGAAAGATTTCATGGCCATGCATTAAGAATTCGTTCGATTTATTAATTTGTTCCCTCATTTTAGTTAAATCGTGGGTTATTTAAGGAACAAAATTAATAAAACATGGACAGTGGCCTCAAATTAATAAGTCGTAGGAACGAATAGCTTATCTGTCCTGTGTTCCGCAGCCCTGCAAAGCGCAGAGCCCAATATGAAAGAATTATCTGGGAAAATGACTTAGTTACTACATTTCTATTGCTTTCCAAGTTGAAGAACTTTGTGTTGTTTCTATTTGAATGTACGTTTAAATATTAAATCACATTAAAAGCTTAATTTGTACATTATGAATGAATGATGATGCATTTATATACCGTCGCTCACACGTGTTTTGCGCATGAGCCGCGCACAGCCCAAAATTAAATAGCTTAATCGACCATCGATAGCTTTAATCGATTGCATATCTTATCGACAATTAATCGATCACGGTTAATCGTTACATCCCTAATATATATATTATATATATATATATATATCTATATATATATATTATAGCATTTAACTTGAAGTAAGTTAATATACAAAGGACTAAAATCTGTTTCTTACCTTATAATATACTGGCAACCACCTTAAAAACAGTAAATATTAATATATAGCAGGTACACAGTGTCATTTACACATAAAAAACCCATCATAGTAACAAACTTTACACTAAAACAATGCAATAGACATTTAACAACAGAAAACTAATTTACAAAAATGTATTCTATAAAAAGCCATAAAATATGTGCGGTTACACAGAGAGACCCATCTGATTGTTATACAGACTTATATTGAGTCCCATTTGTGATTTAAGCGCACACTTCATAGATGCCGATTCTCTTAATCGGATTCTTGCAGCGTCTGCTCAGGCATGCCGAAACATCCGTTATCGGACTGTCTGTGTGTGGCATCGGAGGAGCGAACGACAAGAGAGGAGTCTGTCCCTTTAAGTGGGCATATAATTAGGCAGGAATTCCAGCTGGCTTAGTCACCGCTGTATGGGGAGGATAAAGGGGAAAACCATCGCTCTCAGCCATTGCAGGGACCACTGGCTCGCTCTATCATTCTGCAAGAATGTGTGTAAAAATCGAGGGGGCAGGGGTGGGGTTGCTGTGGTGATAGCAGGGGTTGCTTCGCGAGGGCAGTGTGGGGTTGTGTGATTTTGGCACAGCTTGTTTAACCAGTAAGATTCCAGGCTTTTGCCCAAACACGTTAGGAATGATCTAACCTTTAGGCATAAGTGATAACTTCAAGCAAGACTTATCTTTCCTTTTGTTTGTTGCATGCCTTTTGTTTAGGATAGTGGATGCTAATGCTTAATAAAAGCCAATTGCACATTTTCTGTGCTTTTGAAATGCTTTTAAACACAACATGAAGCATAGTTGCCGAAATGTAGTGGAATTCCAAGGTAAATGGTATAATCAGCATAAAAACAACAAATAAAGACCAAAGCTATTTCTAGAAACTAGAATATTATAGAGACTTGTAAGTGTGGATTTTTTTTTTATGCTCAAACAGCAACATTACAGACTAACTAAAGTTGAAAAAGCATAATAGGACCGCTTTAATGACAGTGCAAGAAACAAAAAGTTTTCAATGGCAGAAGACGTAACTCGGGGGAGAAGAATTGTTAAATAAATTATGTAATTTTTGTTTTCTTTGTGCATAAAAAGTATTCTCGTAGCTTCGCAAAATTGAAGTTGAGCCACTGATGTCACATAGGCTTTTTTACCGATGTCTTTGCTATGTTTCTGTCTGGGAACGTTTCCATTGCGTGGCTGTCTATGGAGGGTCAGCGAGCTCTCAGATTCCATCAAAAATATCTTAATTTGTGACTTACGGGTTTTGAACGACATGAGGGTGAGTAATTAATGACAATGTTCATTTTGGGGTGAACTAACCCTTTAAGTTTGATGTTACAAGGCTTATTTGCTCATAAAAAGATGCAGCCCTTTTAAGTTTCTAGTGACATTTGAATTGGTGTAAACTGAATGACCCACTTTATAGAGAAAATTTCTGTGGATTAGATTAGCACATCCTCTCCACACTATCGCTGTAGTTTGTTTTTAGACCCTTTCATCCGGCTCGATGATAGGTCCAATCCAGCGAGGCTCCTCCACCACATGAACAAGTGCAGGAAGAGGAGTAAACAGAGATCATTTGCATCCGTCTGTTTCTTCCTCTTGTGCGACTGAAGCGTATGAAGGGGAAACTAGGCCTTGCGTGGCGAGAGTTTTCTGCAGATTTACAGGGGAGCAGTGATTCATCCCACACACTCAGTGTCTCATTCATAGAAATGCTAGCGTGATGCTGCTTCCTGTTTCGCACGCTGGCTCAGTTGTAGATTACCCGCAGTCAGAATGTGATGCCAGTACCGGTGACGGTTTTATTTATTTATTTTTGTCTCTGGCATATTTTGCATAGTTTTTGAAGATTAATCTTCTGAATTTTCCCTAAAATGACCGTAAATGCTAAATGCTTCCTTTCTTTGCGTGATTTCAGATGGAATGATGTTGCGACAAACGTTGACACATGTCAAAATATTTGTGTTCTGTCAACTCAATTCAACGTTGTTTATTCCTGTCTGTAAGGCGTTCATCTTTGCTTGTGACGCTGATGTGTTTCCCTTCCTGTCCTGGAGCAGACAGTTAAGATTCAATCCAGGGCCTCATTACGCTTGTCAGCGCTGTCCCTAATGGCCACAGGTAGCTGGGAGCACCCTGTCGAGCTGTCTTCCTTTCTGTCTCTTCTGGAACACCCGGCCTAACTTGTCCGTTAGCTATAACGTATGATTTACAGTGTGTCACTCATTAAAGGTCGCCGGATATTTCTGTGCTGTAATTGTATGTAAGCCACTAAAAGAAACCAACTCTGAATCTGAATAACTTGTTTTTGACCGTTTTTAATGGAGATTCATTAGACCATGTTTAAATAAAGCATTAATGATTGGACAAAGTGATTTTTACCACAGCTTTGGGGTTTTCTCAGGCAAAACAAGTTGGAGAGTTTTTAAAGGACGGCAGCAGTAGGATGGAAATGATATATTCCATTAATGATTCTTTTAGTAGTTTTAGTATGAAAGAGTTGGACATTTTTATTAAAAACATTAAAACAGTGGTTTCAAATATTGAATAACCATTCAGACTACATGGGTTTATAATGAAGTAAGTCGTCAATGTAGTCAGACATGAGATATTAATGTCTTGTGGTCCTGTGAGTGAGTTTGATTGATTCATTGATTGATTCAAGTGTTTTTGATTCACTACAAAGATTCACTGGGAGCCATATGTTTGGAATGTAGACTCTGCCGGTCATGTTGGTTTTATTTGTTTATTATTCACTAACAGAACTTCTCATGAAGAGTCATTTGTCAGGAATCAGGTTACACTGGTATGCATTAGATTCACTTAAAAGAAATGGCTCGCAAGAGTCAATTCTTTGGGATTCGGACTATGCCATTTATCCTGGATTTATTTTTTTATAATGTATTTGCTGTATGTATTTGATTCATTAAAAAGAACTAGCTTATAAGAGTCAACTTTTTGGGATTTAGATTTTGCCTTTATGCTGGATTCATTTAGTCACAAATGAACAAAATAATGAAGCTCCTCATAAGGACATTAAAACATCACTTATTTAGGAATCAGGCTACACTGCTCGTGCTTTATGTATTTGATTCACTAAAAAGAATTGGCTCATGAGTCATTTGTTTGGGAAATATACTGGCATTCATGCTGTTTTTATATATTTTATATAAGGAGTCATTTGTTTGGTAATTGGGTTACATGCTGAATGTTTGTGATTCACTAAAGAACCAACACATGAGTTATTTGTTTTGGATTTTGGACTATGCCTATTGAACTGTAATTTATTTATTTATTTTATAGTTATAATTATAATTTCTCACAAGGAGTCATTTGTTGGGGAATCAGACTCTGGGCATGCTGAATGTTTTTGATTCACTAAAAAGAACTGTTCCGTAAGAGTAATTTGCTCATGCTGAATGTTGTTCTCTTAACATTTTGGGAACTGTTCAAAGATGGCTCATCCAGTCAGAATTTAGAATTGGAACTATCAGTATTATGCGCATAAATAAGCAGCAAATTTTTATTTCTATTCCATTGCTGCTTCCTTACAGCTTGCACACAATCTCTGTTATGCATAGGAAGCACAACCTGGTAATTAAGGCATGCAATTAAGAAACTCACTCTGGAAGTAGGTGAGAGGGTGGAGGAACTGTTCTCAGCCAGGTAAACAGCCTAATGTCTGAGCCGAGATATTCCCCACGTGAAAGCGAGCAATCATGGCGCTAAGATGGATGTGTGAACAGATATGGCTGCTGTCTTGCTCCAATAATGTCAGAGATTAAAAGAGGATAAGTATGAAGTGTTTTACGGTTTCATCATCAGATAATGTGGACTTAGTGCGGGTTATATATAGCCGAGTAGAGCACACAATGTACCTTCAGGCTTATTAAAGATGGTTCCACATGAAATGAACTAGCAAGGGCAAATAGCACAGATTACTTGGGGTCACCAAATGCAAATTATTAATTGAGTGTCGGTTTTGCAAAATGCAAAACATTGCATTTTTTCAAATAAGATGCTGCACAACTGTATAAACGAAAACATGGATGTCAAAATGTCTTGGTTATATGATTTTTAGTATACAATAGTATACTAATTTAGTATTTTAGTATACAATAATAATATATTTCTGTCATAATTTCTTCGTTAAAACAAACTTTTATATTGTTGATTTGTTGTGAAGATCTTTTAAGTTATGTATTTTAAGGTACTTTTTCCTCAAATGTGCAGTGAGAAGCACATGAAATAACTCTCAGAGCAGCTCTGGAGATGACGTTTACGTGGACTGTCCTCATATATTGAGATGGCAAATGTTGAAAACCTCCGGAAGGACATTGAATCAAATTTGTGTCAGTGCCCAGCCCAAGTACATACTAACCTGAACATCAACCCTAAAGTCTAATGTGCCATATGAAGCTTATCTAGTAGCATATTTAGTTCAACTTAATGTCTCTTCAGGGCAGTAGGCCAGACAGGTCAGGGATTTTCAGAGAGGCTTAAGGATACATTGAGCCACACATCCTTCTACAGTATGGAGATGTGAAAGAACGTCTCTTGAGATGAGCAGCACCCTCGCTGACCCCTGGCTCAGTGTTGTTGTCTGTCCAGCTCAGAGTGTGTTTACGTGTGTCTGTGTTTAATAGCTCAGCACCTCTCCACTCACCCCTGCTAATGTGCTCACTTGACGGAGTTGTGGACACAGTTGATGGAAAGTTACCGAGTTCACTGTTGCGCACTAGTCGCCCTTTCATCTCTGCAACCGGTTTGAAACTCTAGTCCCTTAACCTCATGCCCTCAGGGCATCAATTAAACCAATGAAGACAAGAAGGTACTTTTTTATGCAACTGTTAAAAGTCAGCATGAAACCAGCATTGACCCCTATTTACCTTAAACACAGTCCTGGTTTTACTGCAATTCATTTATCTGTATGAAGGAAAATACGTTTGTTTTTGTAATCCTCCGTAAAAATGGAATGTTTAGCTCTGTATCTGAAATGACTTTCCTTTTAACTTTTTAATTGATGTCACCTATGCAATGTTAGCTGTTGGTTAGTGTTATCCAAAAAAGGAAAACTAGCCGTTTTAACTTTATTTCAGACTTTTAATTGAATCAAATGTACTTTTTATCGTGGAACATGATTTTGCTTGGAACATTTAAAAAAGGTTTGGATCCAGTAAGTGTGAATATATAGATTATATATATATATATATATATATATATACATAATGTACATTTTTTAAAAATATATATATATATTATATATATATAGCTGAATATAATTAGATAATATAGATATAATATATATATATATATATAGAAAAAACTTACTAGCCACCAAAATTGAGGTGACAGTATTGCTTGGAATTACCGAATGGCTTTGAATTAAGATCTTTTGAATTAAGATTCTTTTTAAATAAAACAAATGACATTAGTATTAGTTTGATTATTAACATGTATGAGTTTTTTTTTTCGTAGTATTTTCCCAAAACCACTAAAAATAACTGATATGTATTTAGAGTAGGGATGTAACGGTATGAAATTTCATATCACGATTATAGTGACCAAAATTATCACGATTATCAATATTATCACGGTTTTGTTCAAATTAGATGAAAACGTTCAAAAAGAACTGATACACACCCTGAAAACATTTCAATAAGTTTTATATTGGAAAATCAACAAACAATAAATACAATTAGCAGCTATATGCACTTTTTAAGCATATAAAATTAATGCAACATGAACATGAAGCCATCAATAATAATAATAATAATAATAATATAATAAATCATGAAGATAGTATCTTAGGTTAGAGATTGTGATGCTTTTTAAGCAAAGTTGGGGTTGATTTAGAGTTCACATACAAACATAAATAGAATAGGCTAATTAAATTAATCTATTTTAATGTAAGACAATATATTTTTCGTCAGTGATAGAAATATGATTTAAGACGGTAGTGTAAGCAAGTTTAGTTTGAAAACATTTAATAGTAAATAAGACACAATTAGACAATATTTGAATAAAATAATAAGAATAAATATTTATTTGCAACAACTGATGGAGTGTCGAATGCTGCACGCACGCGCAGCGTTGTCAAGGTAACATTTGGTCAGTCATTCCCTTCGCCAAGGGAGTTTCAAGCACTTATACGAGACAATAATACCCTGCACCCTTCAAAGAACACACTTCAAAGGCTCTGCCCTTCAAAGGGAGTAGGGCACAGAGATGCTCACTTCTGTTTGGAATTCGCACCATGTCTCTTGTATCACCGCAGAGCCTCGGATGTGCTCTCTCTCGTTTCATTCAAATGCAACTTGCCGTCTCAGTTTTTGATTGTATTGAAAATAAAATCAGAGGAACTTAGTATTAATACTACTATAATTTTGCTGTAGTGATCATATTGTCCTGACGATTTTGTACACTGTTCATAATGGATTTATAAACGGGTAAGATTTCAAAACATTAATCTCAATTCAATATTTCATATCCCCGTATTTATATATTATTTTAGGTAAACAAAACAAATCTGAGTAATAAGTTAACTATGAATATACACTACATTATCCCTTATGTCAACCTGATAGTTTGAACGTTCGTTCGTCTTGGCTCAAAGCCACTTGCTGAGAACTTTTCTTCGCGGAAGCTTTGCGTTAAACAAGCGAGATAACAAAATATTTAATCTCTAATCAATATTTTCAATTATCAATTATTTGCCCAGTTAGTTTTGGTAATGAGGTAAAAGTTACCTTGCATTCGCTATATAACAGTGGGTGGTGGTCACGAAGATGACGGAGCAAATTTGATGCATTTCCCCCTTTTTGCAGCTACTTTCTTCTTGCAAGATCAGCAGACAGGGTGACCGTCCTCGTTTAAATTGCCTTCAGGACTCTTGTAAAAGCCACAACCAGACCACCGATTTGGTCCTCTTAAATGGCTGAAAAATCTCCAGAGCGCTGTCACTGCCTTCCGCCATTTCCTCTCGTGCCAAAAAAAAAACAACAACAACATTGCATGCTGCTTCTGCGTCAGAATGATGTTGGCTGGACAGGATTTACTGCGAGTTTTCAAAAGCGCGATAATCAAACACGGTTTTGATGATAATTAAATTTTAAACGCTAAAACTAACCGTCAATGCATCTTATCGTGATTTATCGTGAAACCGGTAATCGTTACATCCCTATTAGGGTCGTGACGGTGAGGACATTTTCCCACCGGTTAATCGACGTGTGACAACACCGGTAAAACCGGTATCACTGCGGGGGTGGTCGTGTGGGTGGGGTGTTAGCTCGTTTGAGTTTCCCTCTTTTCCCTCGCTTTCAAATGGCTTGTAAAAGTGCCATGTGCATTTTACTTTCACATTCAAATTACCAAATTCTGCGTTAAGCAATTGTTCGTTTGAGTTTTCCCACTTTTCCTCAGATTTCTTGACTTTCAAATAGCTTGAAAAACCGCCGTGTGCGTTTTACTTTCACTTTCAAATTAGCGGCAATTCGGCGTTGATTCAATTCAAGCAACAACAACGTCAAACTCATAGAACTTTTATTAACAAAACGAATAACAATACACCATATATGCCTAATAAAATAACAAATGACTTAGGCTACGCAAAGTTTAAATGGGTATATAAAACTGAAAATCTGCAAAACACTGTGGAACCAAATAAATAAGAAATGAATTTTAAAAAAAAAAACTAAGTCATAGGCTTTCAAAATCTGAAATATTGACAAACGGGCGGCCTTGCATTCCTTTCTAAACGATCTTCGGCATCGGTCGTGTCTTTATCACCTCACTATTGTCCGTCAGCTCGACTCACTCTCCTCACGTGATAAATAAAATCTGACTCCTGCTCCATGGTGTACTGTCGTTCGCGCACGGTTCGGCACTCTGCATTGAGCGTTTAGTTTTTAAAAGTGTCTGTCCTCTAACTGAACTAGGCTAAATTATTTTTGTTACTATAAAAAAATCAAAAGGAGGGGGGGGGGGGGGGGCGGCTAGGTTTTGCGGCGAGCAAATGACATTAACCGGTGTTGCGGCTTAAACATCGGTTATAACGAAAACACCGTACTATCGCAGCAAGCTAATGTATATACAAAATTTATTACAAATGAACTATATTTGTTTTATCAAGTCATTTTATTGCTTTATTTTTATTACTTTTATTTATTAACTAATAAATTTTTGCATTTATTTTCAATTTCTACAGGTTTGGTCCTCCGTAAATGTAACCATTAAAGTAGCAGTTCACCCCAAAATGTAAATCTTTTCTTTCTTTCTTTCTTCATGCATATTTTGAAGAATGTTGTCGAAATTACATTGGACCCTGTTGACTTTTATTGTATGGACAAAAATTTATAATAGAATAGAAGTGCTTGTTTTTTATTATTATTATATCTTTATTTCTTTATTATTGATTCATTTTTCCTTTTAAATTTGTAGTTGAACTATTTTCAGATGTCCTTTTGTTTTAGTTTGGTATCATTGGGTTGGGTAGGATGTGAATGTTATAAAATGTAAAAATGCTTGAATCTGCTGTGTTGTGTTCAGACCGTCATGTTTAGTGTTTACCAGCTCACAATAAAATGAATGCTTTGCATTTGCCTTTGTTGTGATGTTGCACTTGCAACAGTATATTCGTCCATATAGGCCACTGTGTACACTGTACATAATTAGTTGTTCATTTTAAGAAACGCAGTGTCGTGTTGAACAAACACAGGCCACATGCAGCTGTAGCTGATTATATATGGCACATATGACCCTCTGTGCTCTCTCTCTTCCTCTCCAGTTCTCACAGCTGCTTCTGAGCAGGTGCTGCAGGTGCTGCAGGTGCTAAAGTTCCCAGACCGCTCTCTGGCACGGAAAATAGCTGGTCGCTCTGAAGTGGCAAGATATCACAGAGGCTCTGCATAGCAGTGCATGTACTGTAGTTACTAATGTGGTTCGGGTTGAATTAATCACTGTGGTACGTCTGGTCAAAACACAGCAAAGATGCTTCTTGATTCACAGAAGATTTATTCCACTAGCATGTACAAACATGTGGGTGTTTGTGTTTTTTTAGATGCACGCACACGATTAAACACCACTAGAAATGAGGAAAACTCTTGTGCACTCCACACGCTACGGATTTATACCAACAACTGATGATTCTTATGACACACTTTACAGCACATTCTAGCATACTCCGTAATTGCTCAAGGGGGCAGTAACAGTCCACAGTCATTGAATAGTCCAACACATACCAATATAGCTCTATTACCTAAGAGTGTCTGAATACAGAGACCTTTGCAACAGCCGCCCCCAAATTTGCACAATCAAATTTGCTTACTCAGAAGGGCTCAAAACTGTGCCCATGTCTGGGAGTGCTGGTAGCTTAATGAGGCGTGCTACGGGTCTGACATACGTTCTGTCCTTAATGCTAACCTCAGCAGTTCTGATTCGTCCATCAGCACCAGGGAAAACATTAGTAATCCTGCCTACTGGCCAGAGAGCTCTAGGTAACTGTGGGTCCACAATCATGACGATCATGTCTGGCTGCACTGGATCCTTTTTCCTCTGCCATTTACCACGGGTGTGTAGGTTGGGCAGGTAGTACTTTGTGAAGTGCGTCCAGAACTGATCAGCAAGCACTTGAGAGTGCCTCCACCTACGGCGGCTTAAGAGTTCCGTTTCATAATAAACTGTTTGCGGGAGTGATGGGTCTAGCCGCCCCATGAGAAGAAGGTTTGGAGTCACCGGGTTGGGGTCGGCAATGTCTGTGGACACGTAACCCATAGGTTTCGAATTCAGTATTCCTTCTATTTCAATGAGAATGGTGTTCAAGACTTCCTCTGTCATGCTTTGCCCTTGTAAAGTGGCATACAGGGCAGACTTGATAGATCTAATCTCACGTTCCCATACTCCTCCAAAATGGGGACTACTGGGAAGATTGAATCTGAATTGGATTTGCTGTTTGGCAAGCTCTGTCTGCAGGGTAGGACACAATGTTTTGAATGACTCTTGGAGCTCCCATTCTCCCCCTTTAGAGTTTGTGCCTTGATCTGATAGTAACTCTGAAGGTTTTCCTCGGCGGGATATGAAATGTCTTAGAGCCATCAGAAATGAGTCACTATCAAGGCTACTTAAGAGGTCGATGTGGACAGCACGGGTTGTCAGGCATTTAAACAAGATACCCCAACGTTTCTCACCTTGTCTACCTATTTTAACAGTAAAGGGGCCAAAACAGTCCATTCCCGTAGAGAAGAATGTTGGTTTGAATATCTGCAGTCTGGCCTGAGAGAGATCTGCCATCTGAGGGGCACTGTTGGTTTAGCTCGCCACCTTTGACAATCAGGGCATGAGTGTTGTTGTCATTTAACTGCCTCTCTGCCACGTAAAATCCAATATTTACGGCGGAGCTCTGCAAAGACCCGTTCCGAACCAGTTTGATGCAGCTCTTTGTCTATGTCCTGAATGAGAAGTTGGATTATTTTGTGGGCTGGATCTAGAACAATTGGATGGACAACATCTGCATCCAATTGTAGACTCAATTGTAGTCTCCCACCAACTCGGATGAGCCCCATTGTGCTGTCATACTCGGGTGCCAACGTTATAAGGTGGCTAGAGGACGGTACTGGTTTACATGCGACTAGACAGTCGAAGTCCTCGAGAAAGCTGTCAATTTGAACTTTCCTTAGAATGTCTCTTTCTGCTGATTGATGATCCTCAGCTGAAGGATCCCCTTTGTTATCTGCCTCCGCATGGTGTAGAAGTGCTGTTGCTTCAGCTAAGGCTTTAAAGCTACTAAACTGTTGTGGGTCAGGCAAGGACTGAACATCAACGACTGTTACGGGACTACAGAAAGTAAGCTTCTTCAATTCAGCAGGATTCTCAGATGTGCTTATGTCAGGGGTAACGGGCCAGGAGCAGGGCGAGTGCCAAAGATAATCTGGTCCTTGTCTCCATGTTTTGTCTGTGGCTAGTTCCTTCAGAGTCTTTCCACGAATAATGTAGTCAGCTGGGTTATTGGTGGATTCCACATACCGCCAGGTGTGTGCACTTGTAAGTTCCTGTATTTCGGCAATTCTGGTGCCCACGAATACTTTGTAATGGCAGGATTCCGACTGAAGCCATGTCAGATCTGTAGTGGAATCAGTCCAGAGTACAAAGGATTCAATGTTCAGAGTAAGCTCTTTAGCTAGTAAGGAAGCTAACTGTGCACCTGTAAGAGCTGCACACAGTTCCAGTCGAGGCACAGATAACTGTGCTTAGGGGCTACTCTTGACCTGGCTGTGAGGAAGGCTACCTCAACACTTCCCTTTGGATCCTCTGTGCACAATTATGCTACAGACCCATATGCCCTATCGGAGGCATCACTGAAAATATGTACTTGCCGACTACAGTTAAGGGAATCCAACTGGGAGCTCGCATAGCAGCGTGGCAGTGTGATTTGGCAAAGGTGTTGCAATTCCCTTTGCCAATCATGCCAGGTTTGAAGAATGTCAGTTGGCAGTAATGGGTCGTCCCACTCTCGTTGCTTAGCCCAGAGACTCTGTATAAGGATCTTGGCCCAAGTGATATAGGGAACAAGGAACACGAGTGGGTCGTACTGGCTTGCTACTACCTTGTGTATATATTTCTCATTGTGGGAGTTGGACAGTTGTCGAGGCGGTTTTGGTATCCAAGAGTATCAGACTGACACATCCAACGTAATCCTAATGCAAGTTCTTGAGGGTCTGATTCGGTTTGGTTAAGCCAAAGCTCACTGCTTTCTGATCTGGCTTCCTTTGGCAGATGATCGATGACATTAGGAAAGTTGCATGCCCATTGTCATAGTTCAAATCCTCCTTCTGCCAACAGATTCCTCAGTGTGTTCACCAACACTTTAGCCTCATCAGGTGTTGCAACACTCTGTAGACAGTTATCTACATAGAAACACCTTTCAAGGGAGTGGCGGACATTGTCTTCTGGCTGACTGTGATCAATTACGTGCTTCTGTAGTGCGTATGTCGCACAACACGGACTGCAGGTAGTACCAAATTGGAGCACTTGCCACTCGTAGATGCGAGGGGGTTCCTCTCTATTCAGATCAGGCCATAAAAATGGAAGGAGGGGCTTATCCTCGGGCAGTAGTCTTACTTGATGGAACATGCCCTTTATATTGCTACTAAAAGGCTACAGCGTGCTCCCGGAATCGTAGCAACACACCAAGTAAGGAGGACCCCAGAGCTGGTCCAGGCAGAAGCAGTTTGTTCAGGTTCTTACCTCTGTATAAGAAAGAGCAATTAAAAACAACTCTGTTTTTCCCATTATGGCTCACCATATGGTGGGGAATGAACCATGATTCTTGATCTTTCTCTGTTAGTTTCTGCTCTGGTACTTCAACCACATAACCTGCCTGTTTCAGTCTCTGAATTTCAGCTCGGTAGGCCTCTGACTTTATAAGATCTTTAGCCAGACGAGTCTCAGTGCTGTGCAGATTTGGCATCACTGCTTGCTTTGTAGCATGCAATTTAGGCATGTCCTTAACTCTTAAGAGAGGCGTGGCATAGCGTTGTTTCCCATTGACGTCGATTCGAGTTGTCTTTGCCTCTAACAGGTCGATAGCCTCTTGACCTTGTTTGGATCTGGTGGCAAATTTCTCACTCCTGTAGGGCAGTACATCAAGTTGCCAGAGTTTCTCGATGTGTCTGAACAGCTCATTGGAAGGGGAAAGGATCGATATGTTGAGACACTGCTGGGTCAAAAGTTGATGTTGCACAAGCTTAGCAGGCCCTTGGACTGTCCATCCTAGTCGTGTCTTCACTGCTGCTGGTCCACCAGAAGGTCCCAGACATACAGGCTCAATCGAGGTAACTAAGTGGGGATAGTCAGAACCAATTAGAAGGAGGGGCTGAACACTGTCAAAGGAAGGGATTGGCAGTCCTCTGAGGTGACTGTATTTATGCTGTAAGGTGGCAGCTGGGCATGTGTGTTCGGCGAGCCCCAAATGGTCTGCAGTAAATGCCCTGTGTATCTTAAACACTTTATGAGGCTGACAGGCTGGAGAGATGGTGAAGGAGACTGAAGTACCATTTATGATTTTCACATCCTGCCTAACAGTTCTCAGATAACTGTTTTACCATGTAGCTTCAGTTCCTTGGCAGCTGCTTGCAAAAGGATGGTGCGTTCTGAGCCATCGTCCAAAATGGCAAATGTCTCAAGGGCATGTTCCCCATTCCAAAGAATTACCTTTGTGATCTTTAACAGTACTTGACTGCAGCCTAAGGGTCTGTCTAGGTACAGGACCTCATTGGCATCGCTGACAAGAGAGGTGTTCTCATTGACTGGTCTTTCATTTAATTCATGAAGTGCCTCGAGATGTTTTCACTTACATACCTTACAGCTTATCTTTAAACGGCACTGTGCTGCCTGATGAGCTCGGCCACAACGCCAGCATCTCTTATTGGTTTTCACCCAGTTAGTTTTCTGTTCTTTGGTGAGCTGGCTGAAATTCTGGCACTGATTCAGATAATGCTGGGTATTTGTGCAGTAGGGGCAGAACATTTTTGGTTTGTCCTGAGGTTTAGCCACACCTGAATTGGACTCTCCTAATGATGTGGTATTGGGAGCAGGGTCTGCGCTGTGAAATATAGCTGCTGTCTTGGTGGACTTAAAGTCTTTGCGCCTGTCTCTCTTCTGGTCAGGGCGTTCCTTTCTGTCTTCGCCAAGAAACTCAAAACCACTCTCCTGTATTTTCAAAGTGTAAAAGAGTGGGGATGCGAACATTCAAAGGGTACACATACCTTTTAAACTCAGCTCGTAAGTCGTGAGGCAACTTGGACAACAGCCTTGTTATGTGTGAGCCACACTTAAGCTTGACTCTGCCGCTATCTCCCAGTTGGTCCAGCATGCCTACCAGAGCTCTGACTTTCAATGCAAACCTCTTAAACTCACTGACATCATGACTACGGATAGTAGGATTGTCCATCAAGTCAGCAATTCGCCGCAAAGCTAACTGGTGAGGTTGCCCATATTGCTCAGTGAGAGAGGCCATGGTATCGGAGTAGGGCCTACTGGAATTGATGTAGGAGTCTGCAATGAGAAGAGCGTCCTCAAACTTCAAGTGTTCTAAGAGAATTTGATATTTAAATCTCTCAGTAGCATCCTCGGGTAGAAGATTATCCAATGAGACCTTCAGTCGTGCAAATTCCTGTGGGTCTCCCTTAATGAAGTCAGGGATTGTGGGCTTAGGGCCTCTGCATATCCTTTCTTGCTTATGGTTGTAAGGATGCTGTCCAGTATCACTGTAGAATGGCTTACGGCTGGTAGGTGCTGTTTGAGGAGGGTGCCTGGACTGTGGATAGTCACGTGTCCTCTGTTGTAGAGTTGATGCCATGGAATAGCAGTCAGGTTCACAGTACTCAGGGTTTGATGGACATGAGAGAGGTTGATCTTTAGTCCCTAAGTTTCGCAGTCTGGTAGTTAATTCATCCACCAAATTGGACATGTGTCTAGGAGATGGGGGTGGTATATCTACTGAAGGAGGAAGGATGTCTTCATCCACTACAGGTGGAGGTGGCAGCGGCCAATCTTCATAATCTGGTAAGGGGGCTCGACTTGTTTGTGACTGGGCTCTGTCATATGGCAAAGGCATTGATCTTTGGTGGAGTGAGGATGCTGTGTTAGCACTCATTTTCTGCTGCATATCTAGCACAGTAGACTGAAGCTGTTGATTTTCTCATTTGAGCTCCTGAACTGTTCTCAAAATCTCTGATACATCCTCAGTTGTGATTGGGTGAGATACAGGTGTGCTCTCATATCTTGGTCCGATGTGTAATGAGCGGCTTATGAATCTCTGGTCTGTCCCTGTGGCATAGTCGCTCAATGGCTGATAAATGAGAGGGGTCATCTCGGCTACCCTTTCAGTGTGAGGCTCCTGTAGATCTCTGGGATGAGGGAACATATTTGCAGCTGGAGACTGTTGGTCATAGTGTGGGAGAGAAACCTCATAATCCTCCAACCAGGCTGGAGGCTGTATTCGACGTTTAGGACGCACATCAGCTAGTTGTCCTTCTCTGATCCTCTGGTCTGGAAACATCTTCTGCAATACATAGCATTTACTGATCCGGCTTGAAGGACCAATTGTACTGTAGTTACTAATGTGGTTCGGGTTGAATAAATCACTGTGGTACGTCTGGTCAAAAAGCAGCAAAGATGCTTCTTGATTCACAGAAGATTTATTCCACTAGCATGTACAAACGTGGGTGTTTGTGTGGTTTTTTTAGATGCACACACACGATTAAACACCACTAGAAATGAGGAAAACTCTCGTGCACTCCACACTCTACAAATTTATACCAACAACTGATGATTCTTATGATGCACATTCTAGCATACTCTAGCATTGTTCTCGCTCCCCATTGTCTTGACCTTGGCAGAGTCTAAATTTGCTTGCGTGAGGCATTTGCATTTACATTTACTTATTGACCACTGCAACCAACGTCTGATTATTCATGTCTGGCCAAACAATTCCATGCCTGTTGTTTATTGCTTAGCACCTGGTGTTCTTTCATAGACATTTGAGATGGCCACTAGGCACTTGTATTAGTTAGTTGGTGAATATTCAGAGAGAAAAAGTGAAAGGGGGGACATTTTGGTTTTTCCTTGAACTTAAATATCACCCAAGTGCGCCCAAAATCTTATAATTTTGTCATAGTGTATTTTGCCTCATGTTGTTCCAAAACTGTTTGGGTTTCTTTTTGTCTGTGGAACTCAAAATAACATATTTTGAGTAATGTCTCCCTGTTAATTTGTCCATATAATAGAAGTCAATGGTCATCACACATATTTGGTTACCGATCTTTCGTATTACCTCACTTGCTCACCAATGGATCCTCTGTAGTGAATGGGTGCCGTCAGAATGAGAGTGCAAACAGCTGATAAAGACATCACAGTAATCCACAAGTTATCCACACGACTCCAGTACATCAATTAACATTTTCAGAAGCAAAAAGTTGCTTGTTTGTAATAAAAAAAATCTATTATTATGATGTTTTTAACACCATTGTTCAGGCTAAAATACGAGTCCTATCCATAATATTGCCTTCTCTAGTGAAAAAGTAATTTTATCTTAATCAGGAGTAGGGCTGTGCAATTAATCGCATGCAATTGTCATGCGCATCTCGTCAGTAAAGCCGGTTCTGTGATTAGTAGTAAATCTTCATCACGTGCTTTTAGATGGAGCTGCATTTACTACTGACAAGATGTGCATAACAATCGCATGTGATTACTTGCACAGCCCTAATCAGGAGAGAAATATGCACAGATCATGCACCGTTTAAAAGCAAAAAACAGTCCAAATCAAATATTTTGAGGTGGCTATTTTGATGGAATACGATGCAAGGGCATGACTTTTTTCAACTGGAGGGAAGAAATTATTATTAATGATCATGAACTGGTGTTTTGGACAGAAGTGATGATTTAAAGTTAAAATGCTGTAATGATGGATTTGTTTCTTATAAACATGCAGCTTTTCACTTCACAAGATGTTAATTGATGGATTGGAGTGGTGTAAATTACTTGTGGATCATTGTGATGTTTTTATCAGCTATTTGGACTCTCATTCTGATGGCACCCATTCACTGCAGAGGATACACTGGTGAGCAAGTTATGGAATACTAAATTGCTAAATCTGTTCTGATGAAGAAACAAACTCATTTACACCTCTTGGATGGCCTGAGGGTGCAAGCACATTTTCAATTTTGGATGATCTGTTCCTTTAAAGTCTATACATACAATTAAAATGATCCTATTTGCTGTCTTATTACATTTCCTTTTCTTGTTGCATTGATTTATTCACAATGTAATAACTTAATCTGCCTCTAAACTGGCTTTCACTTCAATAGACATCACCAAACCTTCTATTTTTCAGCCCATTGCCTTTTTTTTTCTTGTTAAATATCCTGTTTTGCTTTAGAAAAACATCATATAATGTAAGGTGAATGTTTGCGAGCGTATTTCATGTTGGCTTTAAAGTGTCTTAAGTGGTAGGTTGTAAGTGTGAGGAGTAAATCTGTGCGTGGAGCTGGAAGTCCCCTCTTTCAGATGGTGAGGAGGTGGTATGTGAAGCGGCCAGGACGGCATGATTAGCACTTGGTCGTTAAGTGACGAAACCGAGCACAATGTTTTACTGGACTGCTCACCGCAAAAGTAAACAAACTCGGGGGTTTTAGGGGGGTCGTAACACTGTGCCCACACCAGACAGATGACCTGTGAAATTCACACGTAGATGCCCTCTTCCAGTAAACACTTTTGAGTTTGCAGCTGTGGCTGGGGGGAAAAAAAAGCAAGTTATTGAGAACTACAAACATCACAGAGCTGGATCGGAGGACGGTTAATCTTGTTACTGTTGTGACTGTTACTTGGTTGAAAATGAAAATTGAGCTATTAAAGATGGTGAAATTCTTTCCAATGACTGAAGCATTAGGGAAGGATTAGAACACTCCTGGGGCAGCCCCCTAGACTGGATGCTGCTGCTCCGTTTTGTGAACACATTCCTGGGAATCGCCAGAGATTCTGGTGTGGTATCAGTGGGTTTTTAGAACATCCAAGTAATTTCACAACAAAATGCCTGAGACTTTCTATTACGCATCAGACTTCTGACTTGTATGTCTCTGTTTAAAAGATCACTTCATTAGAGCTTGTTTAGCTACTGAATGTACAGTATATTAACCCTGTGAAGCCTGACAGGTAATAATTTAATATAGAATTTGTAGAATCTTTAGGGGAGAAAAAAAGTGTGCAGAGTTCCAGTGTTGCAGTATCTTTTTGATACCTCTGATCAGGCTTTTCCATGACTCGTAGTATGATAGAGAGAGAAGAATTCATAGAAAAAACTTAAATTTTTACTTTTAGAGGCTCAAATTGAGCCAAAATATGAAATTGGGAAGTAGCCTGATATTTATATGGCCTGAAAGTAGAATGACAGGCTCATTCTTGAATCGGAATTTGAAATGTGACTTTAGGTAGCAACAGATTCAGAAATGCGTTTCATGTAAGATTTGAAAATAAACGCAAACAATTAATATGTGACCCTGGAACCACACAACATCATAAGGTAAATGGTTGCTGAAATTAAGCTTATGCATCAGCTGAAGGCTGAATAATAAGCTTCCCATTGGATGCTGCTTTGTTTAGCCCATGTTTTGTTTGTTCATATTGCAGAGATACAACTATGTTGAAAAATTCTGAATCTGAGGGTGCAAAAATTCAAAAGACCTGAGAAAATCATCTTTAAAGTTGTCCATATGAAGTTCTTAGCGATGCATATTACCAATCATAAAATAAGTTTTAATATATTTACAGTAGGAAATTTAAAAAAAATATCTTCATGGAACATGATCTTTAATTAATACTAATGTTTTTTTGGCATAAAAGAAAAATCTATATTTTGACCCATACAATGTATTTTTGGGCTATTGCTGACAAATATACCTCAGCGACTTAAAGGGGTCATATGATGATATTTAAATTTTTCCTTTCTCTTTGGAGTTACAAGCTCTTGGTGCATAAAGAAATTCTGTAAAGTTGCAAAGACTAGTCTCAAATCCAAAGAGATATTCTTTCTAAAATTTAAGAATCAACCACGCCTACCTAAAACACTTCGTTTAAACACGCCCCCACATGTCTAAGTCACGATGTGGGAAGAATTGCATAACACCGCCCAAATGTTCCCGCATCACGCCTTAGATCGGCTTTTACCGTGGACGAAGTGGAGTCCAGCCCTGGGTTGTCACATGTGGTTGCCGCAAGCACTCCGGACGCTCCTTCGTCGAATCCACCGACTGCGCCGGCCGCTCACTCAAGCCCGCTGTGTGTGACTCTGTGTGTTTTGTTGTGAAAGCTAAACTACTTTGTTTTGCCTTCCAAAAGAGGACACAACTAGAAATCAGTGGTTAAGTTATATTTACAACACCGTTCCAGAACATTTCAACCCAAATATTCGGATATAAATATATGGAGGACTGTTTCCTGATCCTGGAAAAGTAGACTACAATGCCGGCATTTCTGACTCACAGACTGTAAGTATGTATTTTATATTTAAAGAATTTGCCACTGGCGATTCAAACGCAAGTTTTTTGAGCAATGTAGAGTAGCGCTTGTAGTTTGTAATTTCTCCAATCACAAATACAGACATGGTTTTATGTTTACAACGCAACGCAACAATGTCATTTTAATCCGTAATTATGTCCCCACTGGATGCAGCAAATGCCTGGTTTATAATGTGTTTTCATGTTTTTGAATCGTCGCTCCGGCTTGACAGGGCATCATCACAATGTGGTATGGGGTGTAACATTTCCGTCATACGCTTGAGGGATTCAGCCAATCACAACGCACTGGATAGCTGGCCAATCAGCGTACACCTCGTTTTTCAGACCGATGAGCTTTGAAAAAATCTACGCTTTTTTCTGAAAGGCGGGGCATAGAGGAGAATCAGTAATGTACAGTATGTGGAAAATATGTGTTTTTTTAACCTTAAACCGCATAAACACATTTCATTACACCAAATAAACAAAAATTTTATTTTTAGCAACATCATATGACCCATTTAAAACTGGTTTTGTGTGTCCAGGTCAACATATAATAATCTAGCTAAAAAACAAACTGTTTAAACACAACTGTGTTGGCTTGACAACTTTTTTTTATTAAAGTTTTAAAATCCGTTGAAACTTTAAGTTTGGTTTCATGGACAGTTGGATGGATGGATTGATTTATCCTTTTCCTAGTAGTAATGCGAATGTGGTGACGTGATGCAGTGACCACCAATGGGAATGCAGTGAATCAAGTTCACGTGATCTTCTGCTGCCTTATGCATTTGGATATTGAAGTTGAGTGGGAATTCTTACTAGCAAACAAAAACGCATAACTTAGTGACTTGCAGCTATTTAATTGCGATTTATTCTGTGAAACGCGTCGCTTTAAGATTAAGTGCTTTCCCTCTGTGCGCCCTAGCTGATTTGTAGCTACAGTATAATGGCCTCCCTGCCTTTCATTTCCCTTTAATCAAAGCAATTACAGTAATTTCCAGTTCTCTACTGCTGTTATCATGCCTATTACGTTCAAAATGAGCCACTCTTTGTGTAGTATGTGACAGGTTTAGGACTTCAGATGTAATGTGTTTTTGGTGAAAACTAAGTGTTCTCTTTGGCTCTTCACATTACACTGTCAGACTTCATATAATGGGCAATCGATTTGGTTATGTGAAAATTGCTGTGGATTCTCAAAGCTTTTGCCGTATTGATTTTGCTGATTGGGAATTAGCGGAGGAATTGATTGTATAACCCTTCTCCTTGGATACTCCCATCCACTTATTCCTGCTTTTCTGTCTGGTTTTACTCTCAGATGTTTGAGTGAAATGGTTTAGGGAGTGCTGGTGCTCTCACATCTATCATTTACAGTGAATGTAAGGTCAGCGTGATCTCAGGACTTCAGGAATGCAGCATGTATAGTTGCTGGGGCAGACTGGACTAAACCTGTCTGTCTTTCTTTGTTTTCTCATATCCTCCCTTTTGAGGTGATGTGCATCATTGCATCTCAAACACGAATAAAATTGCAGTCTAATAAATATGGCTGTAGCTGTGAGGTTTTTATGGCAACGGTGTGTAATAGAGATTGATGTAATTGTGGCATTACTCAAATAAGCATAAAAAGAATATGATTTCTGAATTATTGAAAGTTTTGCATATTCATAGTTGTTACATGTTATTTTAATATTTATATACAAATATACTTCCTAAATGTATATACATTACATTTATTTATTAATTTGTATGCGCACGCACATGTATAATATAAATAATTTCAGATACAGTAGTTTTGTCATTTTTACACAAACACGCATATACTGTGTGTATGTATATATACAGTATGTGTGTGTGTGTATAAAATGCAAATAAATTTCTAAATTATATATGCCTAAATGCATAAACATTAAATTTAGTGCAAAAAAAAAATCTATTACAATTAGGGTTGCAAAGGGGTGGAAAATTTCTGAAAACTTTCCAAAAATCCCTGGAATATTCCCAAAAAATCCTGGAAACTTTCCAAAATTTTTGGAATATTTCAGAAATTTACTGGAAATGTTCCACCTTTTTGGCACCCTAATTACAATAAAAACACAATATATAAAAAAACGTAAACTTATTATAATTTCGTCTGTCGTCTGTCTTCTTCCTAATTTATGCTTAAATTGGATAATATAGTAAGATGATTTCTTGTTATT
This sequence comes from Sinocyclocheilus anophthalmus, assembly GCA_018155175.1. NCBI lineage: Eukaryota > Metazoa > Chordata > Actinopteri > Cypriniformes > Cyprinidae > Sinocyclocheilus > Sinocyclocheilus anophthalmus. The sequence goes on from JADLZN010005373.1 coordinate 296,897, forward strand.
GTATTGTTATTTATATATTTATATTTTAGTTATGTTGCACTTCTACTATTAAATTTTTATTAGTCTTATTATAAACATTTATTTGGGAATACAAAATTCTTTTGGATTGACATTTTAACAATTAAAAAAAAAAAAAAAAAAAAGGATAATTCCAAATGGTTCCAGTTACTGTTTGTATCATCATTAGGCATGGTCTGGGCCAGTATGATCTTTGAGCGGTATTGATAACCTTAAGCAGACATGATCATGGTTTTCACGTATCATGGTATGTCGTTTCAGCTCCTAAAAAAATTTTTTTTTTTTCAAAATATTATTTGTTTTTGTAGCAACACAGAATATTAGAACAGTAGAATTTATTTTTTCGTTTATTTGGTTTCCTAAAAAGAAGAAAACTAAAGCCTGTCATCTTTCTTTAAAACCTAAATCTGTAATTACAGTTATTAATTTTAGTTATATAATTCATATACATAATTTATATCATTTAGATAATTTTAGGGTTATATATTTCATATACATAATTTGAATAACCCAATTTGAAGCAAAAACAGAATGTTCTGACTGCTTTGTGAAATTATACTACATGCCTAAACTAAACGAACAGCAGGAGCTCTGAATGAGATGCAGATTCACTCTCAGACAGCAGGTGGCACTTTTGGAACAGCAGTGATACAGCGTTTCCTTGGTTACCGCCGTAAACAAAGCAGCACTGCGCTGAAACACTGCTTTAATATGAACTATGCAGAGACGAGATTAAAAGAAAATACCACGTAAACTTCCCCTCAGAAACACATTCATATAAACCCCCAAATCAATTCAAATCTTCCAATAGTTCGTGCATCATGAACACTGAGTGATCTGCCTGCTACAGTATTTATCTATGTGCGTCCGTCTTCAACGTCTCTGGACTGTGTTAACGGGCGTTTACAGACTTCATATTTTCACATAAATTACATTTTGGAAAACGATTGCATTGCAAGGCAGTTTGTGTAAGTCCAGAACCGAGAAGCTCAATAAACCCAAACGACATGAAAAACAGCGCATACCGCAGGAACGGTATAACGGAAAATATTAGCGGTTTTGAAACCGTGAAATTTTCAAATCGCGGTATACCTTGAAACCGGTAATCGGCCCATGCCTAATCGCAATAGGTAGTTTCAGACTGGAAAAGTTTAAAACACACCTTTTCCATTAACATACTGACTCATTAAAAAAAATAAAATAAAAGAACATCCATGTCCTCAATCTTGTTAGTGGGAGAGTTGGGACCCAGTTTTTATGAATAATATTCCCATATGTCATATCTCAAAGCAGAGAGCATTGAACGACAGCCCGAATCCTCTGTAAACTACATTTGTGGTGTGTTTAATTTGTGTTATGATAGTACAAACGGCTTTGTTTTGTGTGCGTTCTGAACGCAGTGTTCCCCACTGGGACATTCGGTTGAGGAATTCCTAGAATTGACTTGTTTGTGTAACCGGATCCGTCAGGTGAGCGACAGATAATGGTGTTTATTCACTCAACCCATGTTATATGTCCTTAAATAAAGAACCGCTTGACAGGTTCTTGTAGGAACATAAAGATACAAGCAAGTTACTAATATTGTGGCTCAATTTTTAACAAGCAAAAGTTTGTACTTGAGGGGATAGTCATTGGTCATGGTGTTTTATGGCTATATGAGCCTGTTGGCCTTCTGTTATAATCCCAGAATCCCATACTGTGCCTCATGTTTTCCCACAGCGGATGCTATACGTATCTCCCACAGGAAGTACCTGACCACTGTACCCTGCTCCAGGCTGCTTTCCCATGAGAAACGCCCGTTAAAAAGCAGCATGTTCTCTCAGTTTCACCTCATTTTTCTTGTTCGTTTTGGCTACTTTTGTTTTAACTATACTCAAAAGTGAAGAGCATCTACTCTTGGCTGTTTGTTTCAATGCATAGCAATGTGTCTTCCTCTCATATCCTGCGCTGATGGTTCCTTCCTGTTCTCCTCCTGGATAATACCTTGCACAGCCCTTTAAGTGGGATTTATAGCTCTTGCCCATTCTGTAATTACCATCATGAAGCTCTCATGCTCTTTATTAAAACCCCTGTCTCAGGCTCGGAAAGCCTCAGGGAAACACTTAGGTTTAAGTGAAGATCCCTTTGAAGTACTTCAGGAGAACAGGGCTTATTTTCTGCTTTCTACTTGCACCTGTGACTTACTGCCAACATCTGGGTTCGTACTGTGAGTCCTCAGGCTTTGATAGCATCAGCACATCAAGGTGCGTTGGGTTGGCGCTGAATATAGAAAATTTAGCCCATATGAATCTAATTGTAGACAGTAATTAGATTTTGAGTAATTTAAATAATTTTTTCTTTGTGGTGGACTACATTTTTTCTTTTTTTTTTTTTTTTTAATATCAGGTGCTGATATCTAGAGTGCAGGGAAACTTGGTGCTGAAATTATATTTAGCGTGATATGAAGCTGAAACCAATAATTTAGACATACTTGTTTATTATTTTTAATATTAAATAATGGTTTATGTTAAAAATATTTATTTTTTCGTATTTATTTAGTGATGCACAATATTTAAATATTGGTTATTCAGGGTCATGTTGGTTTGGTTAGTCGTGATGTAGTTTTATGTATTTTTTATTTGATTTTTAAATTTAATGGAATATATAATTTAATTTAATTCGGTTGATTTGTATTGGAAAATAATGCCAATATTTAGCATACACTAGAAGCAAGAGCATCTTATATATAAATTAAACTGATAGGTTTAGAAAATCAGCCATTTTACAAACAAATATAATAAACAATTATAATAATAATATAAAAACCAATTATGATTACAAACAACTTATGATAACAGCTCAGATTGATGGTGATATCTTAGACTTCAGGGAAGCCTGTTGGAAAGAGTGTTGATATAAATAATTCAATCATAAGATATGAAAATAAAATATAAAATTGTCTTATTCAATTTTTAAAGGTCCCATATTTACAGTTTATTTAGGTTTTGATGACCTTCAGAATTAAAATTATATTTGCCAGTAATAAGTACAAAACACCATCTCAATAATATTTTAAAAGCTCTTTCTCTGCTGAGAACTGGTCGATTTTGGCCTGTCTAATTAATGTTCATGAGCCTCTCTTCTGATTGGCTTGTTGTTTTCTGAGTGACGCATGGCCAGGACAACCACAGGTAACTAGGGTCAGCCGACATCACAGAGCTATCTGGAGGCAGCAAAACAAAGGGGAAACTGATGGTGGCCCATTCAAACCAGCGCAGATTCGGCTACATGAGCTTAAAATATCATCATATTGTGATGTTGGGTGCCAGAATCGACGTAATACAGCCTCAAATTAGAAATTTGAGCGCATATCTGCTGCCACTGCCAGACAAAAAAACGACAACAGCTGTGGTTAAACTCGATAAAACGAGCAGACAGGACAGAAACGATCGTCAAAAATGCTTGTGTTTGCAGCGCACACTTCTTATCAGAAAAGGTTAAATAAAGTATCGTCTTTTGTTGTTATGGGAAATCTACAGATTTCTTGCCATATGTCTTATGTTTCTTGCATCTCACGACTATGACGTGTATGAAATAATATCTGTGTGCATGTGTGTAAAACAACAAAATGACGATTTATATATAATAATTTGTAATTGTATATACATTGTTGTGATTAATTGTGGCTGGAACAATAATGTAGCTGTAAAAATAGTTGCCTGCTGAAATTGAAATGTATATACATCTTCATCATGACTAGATAGACACGGTGAGTTTGTCTTTACTATACATGTAGATGTGATCCACCTCATAGAACATCCTGGCAGATCGTCGTCCTTTTGAGCAAAAACGTGTAAAGTACAGGTCGGCCGATCTGGTTCGTGGTTTAAAGTTAACATTTTCACCAGTTTCCGTGTGTCCGTGCTCAGCAAAAGCATGGAGCGTTGTCTGGGGGTTTGGCAAAAGAAGAGTGGGACTGTGGGCTGTGCTCGGGTGGTGACTGAAGGCGGTTATTGTGTAGTTCTGACGTCAACTTTTTACGGAAGTCACAACGGTTCGTGAAAAATCACAGCTACTTTATGCAGGCTGTGTGAATTTTACTTTGGACTGACTGTTTTGAAACTTATATGATAGTTACATAGCACCTAGACCTCAGTTATCATGAGAAAAGCCAGGAAATTTCAGTTTTGACAATATCGGACCTTTAATAAGCCTATTTACTATGTTAGTCATTTTATTTTTTTAGTGATGCACTGCACAATAAATATCAGCCCTGTATTGTTATTGACAGATGAGTTTGTTTGTTTATTTATTTATTCATTCATTTACTTTTATAATTTTTTATTTTAATCATCTGAGAAGTCCTCTTAATATTATTGTAAGCACTCATTTCTAATTCAAAGGAATTTTTATCCACATTTGATATCGTAAGGCAAGGCAAGGCAAGTTTATTTGTATAGCACGTTTCATACACAATGGTAATTCAAAGTGCTTACATAAAATAAAATAAAAACAATAATCAAAACAAAAAAACAAGGAATTTAAAAACATTGAAAATTATTTAAAAAAAAAAAATTAATTTAAGAGGTTTAAAATGAATTTAAGAAAACGAGTATACATATAATATAGTGCAATCAGTACGGACATCTTGTGTGATGCTAATAACTCACTTATCGTTTATTGAGTTTCCTCGGTCGTATAGTTTTTTTTTAAAAGTTGTTAAGGTGCTATAAGAAAGCCATTATCACCGTACCAAAGAAATCAATTAAAAAAAAAAATATTATATATATATATATTATATTATATATACATAATAAATCTATTTAATACTGTATATTAAAATTTACTATTATATATACCTATATTATAGTATAATTAAATAAAAAATCCTACCAGCATTACGTTACATACAAATGCAAACAAAAACTACATACAAAAAAATTATCCATTATATACCAACAAAGGATTTTTGGATGTAAGGGGTATTAAAAATAATTCCAAAATGCACTCTCATCAAGAAGGAAGTGGCTTTTTGAGAGTAAACAAAACAAACTTTTTTTTGCAAGTCACTAGTGTAAATAGCAATGCATGACGATATAGGTTGATCACATCACAAGTGTGTTTCTTGTATAATTGAATTAAGAGGTTAACGATCTGTTATGCGAGACCAGTTGATTTTTAGACAGTCAGCTGATTCCCACGTGTGGCCTTGGCGTGGCTTTTTTTCTTTTCATAAAGACGCAAAAAATCAAATTCCTAAACATTACGACTTCCTCTCCCTCTCTGTCTTGGGTTCTTGTTTAATTTTGCTCCAACTCACGGCTTTACCGTGATGGAATCCTGCGCTCTCCTCTCGCTTTTTCCCCCTTTAGGCTTGTGCCTAGTACAGGTATGACTAACTGTTTGTAGGCAAGAATTGAGGCACTTTGCTTGGAGTGTGTAGTCGCGGGTTTGCCAGATAGTGGGTGGAGGGAAGAGGTTATTTGGGTGCTTTGCACTACTATTTCTGTGCTCTATACCAGAGACCCTCACTGTGCGCTGTGAGCACAACACTGCGGACAGAAGTTTCTCAGCACAAGGCCGACCTGGCGGCTTCAGCATGGAGTTCCCACAAAGACCCTGGAACTCCACTCATTTTCCGGCCTTTTGAAAAAGCTTTTTGTGTTGGTCCTGTTCTGCGGCATTCGGTAAGCATTGCTAGCCATTCAAAAACACACACAGACACACACACACACACAGAGACGCGTATATGCGCTGTGCGGCCCGATGTCTGTGCCCCCTCACCGTAATTAGCAGCTAAAATATTTATACTGCTGCATGAAAGCTCCCATGTGTGTGAATTTGTGAGTCTCTGCTCTGTGCACATAGCGAAACCCTTATAACTCCTCAAGCGTGCTCAAACACAGCCTAAAGACACGGCAGTTTGCGGAAGTAACGTCAACGTTTAGTTCAAAGCATCATCTTAAGTTGCAAAAACTTGCAGGTTTTTAATAGGAAGGATGACCCGCTGGTCTGGAACGCATACGGTTGACTTGGGTTTTGTTGATAATAGTAGCATAGGGTTAAATGAGATGAAAATTCCAAATCGGTCAGTAATGTTTTGCCATGTGTGCCATAATCTTTCTAGCCAACATGTTTATGAATTTTTAACTGTCTTGGAGTTCCTGTTTAATTACAATAACTGTATAATTCTTAGCTAGTATTGCAAAATGTCGTCTTAAAGAAAACGTAACATTTGATGGGGAAAAAATAATAAATGACAAATTGGATGTCAGAAGTGTTATATTTACATTAAATGTATAATACAAATATGTGAATCATTGGTTAAAATACAAAACATGAATAAAACGCGTGTGTAAAATTGATATAATATTATTTTTTAAGTGAATATTATATTTTTTAAAAATCATTAAAATATTCACATTTTTTTAAAATTGTTATATTGTAATTATGTCGTCACATTTTTACATCATATGTATTTAAATGATACTTTTAAATAAGAAATTGGGAATTATTAATACAAATATAAAATTATGTATTTAAATAAAAACAATTTTAAAATCACATTTTTTTTGTTTAAAAATCGGTACCACTGTCCTGATCACGAGCAAAAACATCCCATAAACTCGCATTAAAAATCTATGGATGTCAAAATATTTGCATTTATGATAATACATTTCTGATTTTAAATGTATAATTAAATATACATGTAAAACATTGAATAAAAATGTGGGAAACTATATATGATTCATAAATTTATAAAAGAGACTGTATTACACATATTGTTAGATAGTGTTCATATTTTTTATTAGTTTTTATTAGTTTTTATTGTAATTTAAATTTCCCCCCACATACATTTGTATATCATATTTATGTTAAAAATGAAATATTGGGAATTATGAATGTAAATATAAAATTATACATTTAAAATTATTTAAAATATTGTTTATTTAAAATATAGTTTATTTTTGTATTAATTTTCATAGTAATATCTTTTTTTTCCACATACATTTGTATATCATGTATATTTCTTTAAAAGTAAAATTGTAAATTATGAATGTACATATAAAATTACACATTTAAATTCAAAATGATTTCATAATTTTTTTTTCCCTTAGGCACAAGAAACCACCTCAAACAGCCTAGCAACCACTCATAACACCTTAGCAACCTCATTTACTCTAGCAACCACCCCATATTGGTGCAAATATTGCATGCGTCGAGTGTCTTCTTTCCTAGTTACTTCATTTTCTTTCCTAGATCTGAAAAGGCTTTCTTGTTTTCGTATCCCACTGGCACATCTGTTCCTGTAGGCCTTATAAACGGTCAAGCCTCTTTGGTACCATTTTACAGGTTTTGTCCTTCCTGAAATGAGAGGTGTAACATAAGGCCCATGCTGTTATCAAAGCAGCATTGTTGAATAAGGTTGGAGAGGCCTGGAAAGAGTTTTAAAGGGATATGAGATTTAGGCACTCTAGGGTTTTATAACGTTGTGTTCCCAGAAAAGAACGTGTCCCGAACAACTGCGAAAACATGCTGCGTTTGCTGCCCCCTCCACACTGTCCATACATTGGACGTCAGCAGCTGTAACGTAACAGCCATTTAATGAATGAGAGGAAGGCTATGACAAGGGGAGAAACAGAAAAGGAGGTCAGATGTGAAGTTACAGCTTGTCACTACGGCCAGAGTCTTGAACTTGGTTGGTTCCTAGTCAGTAATTCTTTGTGGCCATAATTTCAGTAAATATATTTATGAACTGTCTTGGAGTTCCTGTTTAATAATAACTCTGTAATTCCCAGCTAATATTGCATAATAAAATGTGACATTTGATGGAAAAAAATGTATACACTAGTTTTTTGATCAACCATTTTGGTTTTAGGACAACTTTGATGAAAGGTTTTGATCCACTTCAAATGTTGACTACTGTATGTGGGGAAAAAAATATTTCTCAATGTATAAAATATATAAAATAATATATAAATATACATAATATTATATTTTACTTTCATTATGTATTCAAATAGTTAATATTAAATGGATATATTATATTTATAATTATACCATTTAATATTTATTTACAAATTATGCTCATTTCCTCTTTATTTTTGATCTTTGATTCCACTTCTCCAGGTAGTATTAAGAAGAAAAAATTTCTTGAATAAATATACAATTTGATTAAACATAACACAAATATATATATATGGAATTTAATATATATATATATATGAATATTTTAAAAATTACATGTATTGTGTATTTAAATGTTATACTTTATATGTTTATACATTGAACTATATACAAGTTTTTATATACTAGTTTATGGTTGTGTGTGGTGTGTATATATATTTATCTATATATATAGATATATATATATATCTTATATTATAATATATATAGATATAGTATTATATATATATATAGCTAGATATCTCAACATGGTTACAGTTAATTGCATGTGATTTCTTTTTCTCGGCTTGGGTTAGCAATCAAGACTGTCTGCCTTTTTGTTGTTTTTGCTTGGAGTTTTAGTTCTGCGTTTAGTGTAGGTTATATCGTATATGCTTTTGCCATAACAGTCACCTGTCTTGACTTCCCACCCTTTATCAAATCATGAGCCAGTTGCGGACACAAATATCCTTGTTCAGTGGCTATCATCAAGTTTTTGGGGGAAATGACTCAAAACGTGTTTGTGTTATCCAATGTGTTTTTCTTGCTCGTGGTCATTATCAAGTTTTATTTCAAACAGTGGAATTTGGCCCTGCCAAGCTGAACAGAAATGTTCTGATTTCTGATCAATAAGGTTAAAAAAGGCCACGAAGTCAATGTCTGTTGCCTTTGACTGTTACAGAGACAGTGGCATGCAACACTACTGTAGTTTTGTCAGATCTATGCTGCATAGTTGATGAAACAGTAAAAACCCAAAATAAATAAATATTAAGGTAATAAAACACTTGTTTTGTTTATGCTTTGTTATAGTTCAATGCTATATATTTCTATATATATATATATATAATATATATATATAAATACATGGGTGACATTTTACTCTTGACAGGGGGGGAGAAAAATCAAATAAATAAATAAATCATAAAAAACAAAAGATTTGTTTTTTCCCCGATGTAAGCACAAACAATGCCCTACCGTATTTCAACGCATCAAAGCAGTCAATCCACACCAATCAGATAACTTAAAGAAGGTTGCCACCGTTTATAAACTGTAGACTGTTTGGCTCTTCCTGCTGACTTTGAATGGGTGATGCTTCCCGTTTGTCAGGTGATGGCCTTTTCATTTTTTAACCAGAAATGGCAGCTGCTTTTCTGATGTTCCTGAGTTTTCCGTAGCTTTTTCCTGTGTCACTTGAAATTTTCCCCGTTTTGAATCGTACAAAAGCGAGACACGGAGAAAAAATAAACGATCAGTTTGTGTGTAATATATTCTGGCATAAATCGGGTCACCATTCTGTGCTTGAACTTGCACATCCGTTACTGGAATGAAATGAAATTACTTGTTGATATGTCCCAATCTCAATAAAGTTTACACACGCTTTTGGTCTGTGAATTAGATCTCACTCGGGACGCGCGCTGTCGTGTAGGTTTTGGCCAGGAAGTTTCCAGAATTAAATCAACATAATTTTTATGTTCCGGCCCTTGCCAGTCATTGCTATTTCGAGAGTGAATCCCGCATAAATATGTACATGTCATTCCCGATACTTTGCAGGGTGTATGTGTCCGAAAAACGAATGTTTCATACAAATTCTGAATGGATTAGAAAGTGCGCAAAGCGCGCTCCCTTTATCACTTAAAAGCGTCACTCATCTTCGCTCATCGAGATCTTACAAAGTTCCGTTATAATCAATGAAGCTCTCTAAACTGCACAATGAATCTCTTATTTACATCGCGTCTGCACTTAGTCATGATATGATTCACGAGCGTGCAAAACTGCACTCAAAAACTGCAGCGCTTTCAGCGGTGAGTGAATTCTGAAATGTTATTTTTGTTTTGATGGGGGGCCCATTGTGGTTTAAGAAATCCAGCAGATATGTCTGTGATTGTGGTTACATTGCTCAATTCTGCAAAACACATAAGGTTTTAAAACGCTGGCTAAGCCCTCAATTGCAGCGTGGCCACATCAGGGATTCCAGACTAACATGTTGGGCGGGGCAATTGTATATCATCTAAATAGATACAATACGATACAAAAAATGTTATTCTACAAATATTATCTGGTATGTATATATAGATATATATTATATATAGATATATATAAACACCACACAGAACAACACACTACCGTTCAATTTAATAAAAAAAAAAAAGTAATCTTCTGCGCCCCAAGCCTGCACTAATTTTATCCAAGGTACAGTAAAAATAGTAATATATTGAAATATTATCACAATTTTAAATAACTTTTTCTATTTGAATATATTTTAAAATGTAATGTAGATTTGATCACAGGAAAAATTCATGTGTGTGTGTGTTTATATATATTAATCTAATATATATAAGAATATATATATATTATATATATAATTATTATATTATTAGGGCTGGACAATAGTCCTATCAATATGTATAATTTTTTTCAATAACGGTGATATTTTTAAACACATTTCCGATATTTCAATATAAGTGTTCCTTATATATAGTGTTTCCCATACATTACATTGATTTATTTGTGGCGTTTGATTTCGTTGAATAAACAAGAGCACTGCACGCTTCAAAATCAAAACACAGCACTGGTGTTTTTATATGAATGTATCTTTGAAGGGAACCGACTGTCTTCAGAAAAGTTTTGATGACATTTTCATTTTTATCTGATAAAGTAGCGTTCATGAGTGGAGCTGCTTTGATTACAGTCGTTACCGGGGAAGCCACTAGTTTTTATCACTCTAAAAGCGCCTCCTGCTGGAAGAGAATGAATTTGCATTTTCAATAAGCCTGTCTCCAGCAACATGTGTTTTTGTTGTTGCTCACTCTTTTTTTCTGTTTTCTGCAGCAACTCTTAGCACTTTTCATATTTTTTATCCTGGCTGAAGAACATTTGTTTCAATCTATAAGAATAATCAGCCCACACTACCAGTCAAAAGTTTTTGAACAGTAATATTTGTAATGGGTTTTTTTTTTTTGAAAGAAGTCATTTCTGCTCAACAAGGCTGCATTTATTTGATCCAAAATACAGCAAAAGTAGTAATACTGTGAAATCATTTTACTATTTAAAATAACTGCTTTCTTTTGAAAATTATAGAATTATGTAGCGCTCAATGTTTTATTTATAATCCTCTTTAGTTAGCAAGGATGCTTTGAATTGATCACAAAATTTTAAGTTACAAAGATTTCTATTTAAGCGTTAAATGCTTTCTTAGGGAACTTTCTATTCAACAAAGAACCTGAAAAAATTATACCCTTTGTTTTCAACCTAATATACTGTTCATGAGGCATCAATCAGCATATTCGAATGATTTCTGAGGATCATGTGACTGATAATTATGCGAAAAGTTCACTTTTGGAAATCATCATGGGAATAAATCACATTTTAAAATATTTTCAAATAGAAAACAGTTATTTTTAAATAGTAAAAATATTTCTAAATGTTACTGTTTTTGCTGTACTTTAGATCAAATAAATTGGTGAACAGAAGACACTTCTTTAAAAACATTAAAAATCTTACTGTTTAAAAACTTTTGACTGGTATGTTAGCCCTATAGTTTGATGTAGGAAACTGTAATTTTAGTTGGTGCTGTTTTTCTTTTCTTAAATAGTATATAGTTTTATAGGAGGAGGTTTCATAGACTTGGCAAATTCATTTTTCAAAGGTTTGTAGGTACAGGCATCTGTTGTGGCGTTCTTGGCCGTTTTTACGAGGCTTTTTTTTATAGTGTTCATATCGATATCGGAATTATATTGTATCGACCGAAATTAAAATATATCGTAATATAAATTTGGGCCATATCTCCAGCCCTAATATATTTATATAAATAATAATTAATATATATAGTATATATATATATATATATATACATTGGTGTGAAAAAGTGTTGGCCCCCTTCTGTTTTTTTTTATTTTTTGCATATTTGTCACTTAAAATATTTAGATCATCAAACTAATTTTAATATTAGTAAAAGATAACAAGTGAACAACATGCCGTTTTTAAATTAAGGTTTTTATTATTAAGTGAAAACTAAATCCAAAACTACATGGCCCTTTGTGAAGAAGTGTTTGCCCCCCTGTTTAAACTGTGGTTTATCACACCTGAGTTTAATTTCTCTAGCCACACCCAGGCCTGTTTACTGCCACACCTGTTCGCAATCAAGAAATCTCTTAAATAGGACCTGCCTGACAAAGTGAAGTATACCAAAAGATCCTCAAAAGCTAGACATCCTGCCGAGGTCCAAAGAAATTCAGAAACAAATGAGAAAGGAAGTAATTGAGATCTATCAGTCTGGAAAAGGTTATAACGGCATTTCTAAAGCTTTGGGACTCCAGCGCAACCACAGTGATAGCCATTTATTCACAAATGGCAAAAACATGGAAGATTGGAGAACCTTCCCAGGAGTGGCCGGGCGACCAAAATTACCCCAAAAGCACAGCGATGACTCTTCCAAGAGGTCACAAAAGACCCCACAAACACATCCAAAGAACTGCAGGCCTCACTTGCCTCAGTTAAGGTCATTGTTCATGACTCCACCATAAGAAAGAGACTGGGCAAAATTGGTCTGCATGGCAGAGTTCCAAGACAAAACCGCTGCTGAGCAAAAAGAACAAAAAGAACATAAAGGCTCGTCTCAATTTTGCCAGAAAACATCTTGATGATCCCCAATACTTTTGGGAAAATACTGTCAGTTCAAGAAAAAGAACATCATACCAACAGTTAAATATGGTGGTGGTAGTGTGATGGTATGGGGTTGTTTTGCTGCTTCAGGACCTGGAAGTCTTGCTGTGATAAATGGAACCATGAAATCTGCTGTTTACCAAAAAATCCTGAAGGAGAATGTCGGGCCATCTGTTCGTGACCTCAAGCTGGAGCGAACTTGGGTTCTGCAGCAGGACTATGATCCAAAACACACCAGCAAGTTCACCTCTTAATTGCTGAAGAAAAACAAAATGAAGACTTTGGAGTGGCCTAGTCAAAGTCCTGGCCTGAATTCTATTGAGATGCTGTGGCATGACCTTCATGGTCATGCTCGAAAACCCTCCAATGTGGCTGAATTACAACAATTCTGCCTAGATGAGTGGACCAAAATTCCTCCCGCGCTGTAACACACATATATATTATATATATATATTATATATAGAGATATACTATATATACAGTGGGTACGGAAAGTATTCATGCCCCCTTAAATTTTTCACTCTTTGTTATATTGCAGCATTTGCTAAAATCATTAAGTTTTTAGACAGCACCCCATATTGACAGAAAAAAAAAAAACAGAATTGACATTTTTGCAGATTTATTAAAAATAAAACGCAAATATCACATGGTCATAAGCAGTGTTGGGGGTAATGTATTACAAGTAACGCGAGTTACGTAATCCGATTACTTTTTTTCAAGTAACTAGTAAGTAACGCATTACTTTTTAATTTACAAGAGAATATCTGAGTTACTTTTCAAATAAGTAACGCAAGTTACTTTTTTTTTTTTTCAATTTATTGACTGACAGCTCTCCTGTCCCCATGCTGAGAAATCAGAAGATGTTACTGTAGAACTAAAATAAATATGAATATGCATTAAATCATCTCACTCACAAAAAAAAACACAGATTCAATATTCCTCACATAATACAATAATGCAAACTCAGAATATGATGCAAACCAGCAATAATTAAATGTTAACAGTAACACAAATATGCTTAATGTATTTAATCCCATTCTATTAACCAATGTCTTTGCTTCTGTCCTTCGATGATCCAGTTCAACCGTACTAATAAGCAAAAATTACTCTAGACAAACATTTGTGTCTTTTTTTATTGCTGAAGTGTTGAAATGTCTTCTTCTGCATTCTACTGTACGGACGTAAATTTACTTTCCTTCAGCCTGAGGCTTAGTCATTTCACTTTTGGTGTTAAAAGGCTTTTATATTTGCCAAAAATATACATTTTTTATTTTAAAAACAAACAAGCAAACCCTGCCCAGATTTTAAAAGTAACTCAAAAGTAAGGTAACGCATTACTTTCAATAAAAAGTAACTAAGTAACGTAATTAGTTACTTTTTTATGGAGTAACGCAATATTGTAATGCATTACTTTTAAAAGTAACTTTCCCCAACACTGGTCCTAAGTATTCAGACCCTTTGCTGTGACACTCATATATTTAACTCAGGTGCTGTCCATTTCTTCTGATCATCCTTGAGATAGTTCTAACACCTTCATTTTGAGTCCAGCTGTGTTTGATTATACTGATGGGACTTGATTAGGAAAGCCACACACCGGTCTATATAAGACCTTACAGCTTCCAGTGCATGTAGAGCAAATGAGAATCATGAGGTCAAAGGATCTGCCTGAAGAGCTCAGAGACAGAATTTTTTTTGTAACCTTGGCCAGATCTGTGCCAAGGTTACAAAAAAATTTCTGCTGCACTTAAGGTTCCTAAGAGCACAGTGGCCTCCATAATCCTTAAATGGAAGACGTTTGGGACGACCAGAATCCTTCCTAGAGCTGGCCGTCCGGCCAAACTGAGCTATCGGGGGAGAAGAGCCTTGGTGAGAGAGCTAAAGAAGAACCCAAAGATCACTGTGACTGAACTCCAGAGATGCAGTCGGGAGATGGGAGAAGTTGTAGAATTCAACCTCCTGCGCCCTCCCCAGGGGGGGGGAGGGGGGCCCGGGGCTTTATGGCATAGTGGCCCACTGAAGCCTCTCCTCAGGCAAGACCCAGAAATCCCCTCATGGAGTTTGCTAAAACACCACCTTAAGACTCCAAGATGGTGAGAATAAGATTCTCTGGTCTGATGCGACCAAGATAGAACTTTTTGGCCTTAATTCTAAGCGAGGTGATTTGTTGAGAAAGCCAGCCTGGCTCATACCTTCCAATACAGTGCCCAACAGTGAGCATGGTGGTAGTCAGCATCATGCTGTGGTGTGTTTTTCAGCTTCAATGTACAGGTGACTGTTATGCCATCTATTTAAAGATGAATGCGGCCATGTACAGGGATATCCTGGACAAAAACCTTTTCCAGAGTGCTTAGGACCTCAGACTGGGCCGAAGGTTTCCTTCCAACAAGACAATGACCCTAAGCACACAGCTAAAATAACGAAGGAGTGGTTTCACAACAACTCTGTGACTGTTCTTGAGTGTCCCAGCCAGAGCCCTGACTTAAACCCTATTGAGCATCTCTGGAGAGACCTAAAGAGGGCTGTCCACCAACGTTTACCATCCAACTGACAGAACTGGAGAGGATCTGCAAGGAGGAATGGCAGATCCCGCAAATCCAGTTGTGAAAAACTTGTTGCATCTTTCCCCAAAAAGACTCATGGCTGTATTAGATCAAAGGGGTGCTTCTACTAAATACTGAGCAAAGGTCTGAATACTTAGGACCATGTGATACTTCAGTTTTTCTTTTTTAATAAATCTGCAAAAATGGTCAACAATTCTGTGTTTGTCTGTCAATAGTGGGTGCTGTTTGTACATTAATGAGGAAAAAAAATGAACTTAAATGAGTTTAGCAAATGGCTGCAATTTAACAAAGAGTGAAAAATTTATACTCTGAATACTTTCGTACCCACTGTGTATATATATATATATATACATATTTATATATATATATATATATATATATTTACACACACACACACACATATATATAGTATATATATATATATATATATGAAGAGTTCATTTGCAAAAACGATAAAGCCACTTTTTTAAAAAAAAATGAGCTGATTGCCGTGCATCATTCTCCACATATAGCGCAATCTGAAACCTAAACACGTTTTGTCAAAAAAGCCGGTTTTGTCCACTTTCAAGTAGGGCTGGGCGATTTTGCAAAAAATTAAAAACTCGATTTTTCCAGAATGTTTGACAGATTCTCGATTTTTTTACGATTTTTAACTGGTCAACTTGAAAATGTAACTACAATATGATTCCAGTTACTTTTTCTTTATTAACCCTCTAGTTAAAGAAAATTCTATTCCAAGTGCAGCACACATGATGTAAACATGATGTAAATGTTAATCAAATCACTTGTTAAATATCTTTGCACAAAAGATGCAAAAACTACAGCTACATATTGTACAAACTTGTCTTATACATATTATGTGTTCAGAAATAATACGAGGAAAATTATTTTAGAAAATCTCAAAAGTCAAGGAAATTTAAATTCAAAATGACTGAAGGTATAACACCAGTAGACTTTTATTAACTATAAATGTTCTTTAAAACAACAGCAGCTTTCAGCCTGTCACCATGATGCGAACATGAAATATCAGACATACAGTAGTAGTTCTTTACAGGTTTTTTATTCGATTGCGCTGCTTTTCCATAGTTTTTTTTCTGTGTAAACTTGAATGTGTTTGACTGTTGCGCTCGCATCTCTTGCAGTGTCTCATGCATGAAACGCCATTCTAAAAACACTGCACTCAAGTTAAAAGAAGTTCACTCCCATCTTCTTGCATGTTTTACCTATTCCACTGCCCGTGTCGCATCTTTGTCAAAACTAAAGCGCTGTGTGAATGACGCCTAGCACTAAATTTATGGTCTTTCACAGAGCACGTCACACGTGAGCGGTTAATCACGTGCGCCGACATGCGGTTGGATCGTTCTTTTCTCTTTACTGTTATCACCGGCATATTGTCAAAGTGTCTAATTCTAACATTTGGTAATATTTCTATTCAAAATCGCGATTCCTCGATTTCTAAAAAATAAAATTGTGGCAAAACAAATTCAAATTAATCGATTAAAAAATCTGGAAAATTGCCCAACCCTGCTTTCAAGGCATCGCGAGTTCACGTTTAACTGCAGAAGCCGACAAGCGACCTTGTTGTTTTTTAACAGAAGCCGATAAGTAAATTTTAGCGAATCAGCGCGCTGTATTCAGGTCAGGTGACAAGGCTACTTTCAATTTAAAAAGACGTGCTAGCTGAGAGGAGTTTCGTCAAAGCGGACTAAAAGTGATCAAGGTTTAAGGCTGCACGATATTGAAAAAAACTCACATTGCGATATTTCTTTTTTCTGCGATTATATACAGGTGCATCTCAATAAATTAGAATGTCGTGGGTGAGAAGTTCATTTATTTCAGTAATTCATCTCAATTGGTGAAACTTGTGTATTAAATAAATTCAGTGCACACAGACTTAAGTAGTTTAAGTCTTTGGTTCTTTTTTTGTGATCATTTTGGCTCACATTTAACAAAAACCCACCAATTCTTCTGCTGACTAGCTTTTTGAAGATGCTGATTTCATTTTCCAGCAGGATTTGGCACCTGCCCACACTGCCAAAAGCACCAAAAGTTGGTTAAATGACCATGGTGTTGGTGTGCTTGACTGGCCAGCAACTCACCAGACCTGAACCCCATAGAAAAATTTATGGGGTATTGTCAAGAGGAAAAATGAGAAACAAGAGACCAAAAAAAAAAAGGAGAGCTGAAGGCCACTGTCAAAGAAACCTACCTGGGCTTCCATACCACCTCAGCATGCCACAAACTGATCACCTCCATGCACGCCGAATTGAGGCAGTAATTAAAGCAAAAGGAGCCCCTACCAAGTATTGAGTACATGTACAGTAAATGAACATACTTTCCAGAAGGCCAACAATTCACTAAAAATGTTTTTTTTTTATTGGTCTTAAGAATTATTCTAATTTGTTGAGATTTGTTGAATTGGTGGGTTTTTGTTAAATGTGAGCCAAAATCTTCACAATTAAAATAACCAAAGACTTAAACTACTTAGTCTGTGTGTATTGAATTTATTTAATACACGAGTTTCACAATTTGAGTTGAATTACTGAAATAAATGAACTTTTCCACGACATTCTAATTTATTGAGATGCATCTGTATTGTGATATGAAAAAAAATCAAATGACTTCAATAGCTCTATTTGGAAAAAAAAAATCAATGATTGGGTTGATTTTGTAGGAGAGTAAATCAGCATAGGAAATAAACAAATTACAAGCATAGATAAATAACAGAACAAAGATACAAATGAAATAATCAGTGCTTTATATTTTTTCAGGTAAGTCTAACAGTATTCAGGTGCAGAAATTGAATAATCAAATGTAAAACAACACTGCATAGTCTCCAATGTATAAATTAAATTTAATAAATCTGTGTTAAAGCTACAAAGGTGATTTTTCTTTGTGTTTTGTTGTTTAATTAACGTTCATGACAGAGAAAGCAACTGGAACATTAAACTGCTGTGTGTGAACCAATATACTGTTACACATCCATTTTCTTTCTCCATTGTTTACCTTCACCTAAGCCATAAGCAACTGTGTTTACAAGGATACTTGCAGGGCACAGTATTTCAGGCACAAATAGAAGCAGAAGTGAACAGAATTCAGTGTTCACGTGTGCATCTGTGCGCGTGGTCTCTAACTGTTCTACACCCAACCGACAAAAACTATAGACCATTTTAAATCAGTGGATGCTGGTTCTGACTAACTTACATCGATCAAGTGCGCGACACGCAAATCCCGCATCTAAACTGATGCCGTCATTTATGACGTACTTACCAAAGGTTAAATGATTGCAACGGTCGCTTGTGTCGGTGTAGACAGCTTTGGGGGCCGGTTCATAGTCGCACCTAACAACTGTGGAAAATGCCACCGTACACCCTCGCGTGTTTCCAAAGCCTCGGAGCTTTCGCTTTCGTGTGTCTGCCATTGGCTAGAGTGTCCTTGGACCCGCGACGACGTGGAGTTTCAACAAAGGATACCCGATTTCCAGCATGTAAGTCCCTTTCGTGCTCTGCTACGAAATGTATTTAAAATGGGTATCTCTGTAAAATGGGTTGCGTCCGGTGTAGACACTGTGCTTGTGTGTGAGCAAAGAAAACAATCAGTAAAAATATAACGATCAGTATACTAAACATCGCACCCTGTGCACATCATGATATCGATGCTGAAACGATATACCGTGCAGCCCTATCAAGGATGGATAATTTTGACGAACTTGATGAACCTGTGATATCTTCTTCAGGGCGAAAAAGGAAAATAAAAGCCGAAACGTTTTCACGGAAACTTGCAAAAGCAGCGCGTTTACAATGGTGAGGGAAAAGCTCCGTTTATGATCACATCCATACAGTTCATGATCACAACAACAACAATGTTTTGTCAGGCATCTACATTGTCATCTGAGGAGATTACAAAGATTAAACGAGTGTTTTTTAAACTAAAACATGAAATGTGGAGTTACCTGCTTTTGCCAAAAAACGACTGTTGGAGTTATCTGCTTTTGCTATTTAAACAAACTTTTAATATGAAAAAAAACCATACTTTCAATTAACTTTAATTTTGTAAATTACCTGTATTTGTTTAAGTTATTATTACTTAATCAAAAAAACCCAACTGCAGTTTGATTGATATTAAATGGAATGCAGGATAAAAAAAAAACGGATTTCTGTAAAAAAATTAAATGTAGTTATCGGTTTTTTTGCAATGACCCCTCATATTAATGTATGTATATATACAGTATATATTGTGCAGTGTTTTTCCTCCTCTAGCAAACGCATTGAGACAGTAAACAGTAAAGTTTAAATTATCCGCAAAGCCCTATGTTTGGCTGGCATCAGTGTGGCATTTAGTGTAAGAGGAAGTGCTCCGTCTGCTCCGTCCCTGTTGCATCTGTCCCTGTGGTGACAGCATGTGCTTCTACTGTAGTTTGCGTCGTGGCTGCCACGTCAGTGTGTCCCACTGCTCCGATCTGTCCACGTGCCAAAAATGAGATTATTAATGACAGCGCCGGGTGGGGTTGCGTGTCTTTTTTCAGGCCTCTTTTGAGGGATCCATTCCTAATGCTCACCCCGGTGATCATTTTGTGCAATAGGAAGAGTTTCAGATAGTGGTGGGCTGTATGACCAAAAACTAATATCATGGTAATTTTTTAAATTATACCGGTTTCATGGTATATGACAGTATTTTTTTAATTTTATTTTTTCCATGCATGACCGGGTGTAAACCACATTTCTACTGATTGAGAGAGGAAATAGGCTACTGCAGTAGATTGACTTAGAATGCCCTATTTTACTGTCATGATGAGTGAATATTGTCAAAAAATACCACACTAAATAGTGACTAAACACGATCCCTTTTAATGTTAACTAGGAGTCACTCTCATTTATAAATGCTGCATTGTCTGATAAAATCAACATGCATGTACAGTAGATGCATGTTGAGCGGCTATGCGGTGGTTTTGGCTATATTACTTTTTTGTCTCATGCAGCGCACTGCCTGTGTCTGAGTAACAAAAAAAACTAAATGTGCATTATATTAATAGACGAACTATGCTCATATTTATAATTCCAAACAGTCTGTAAGCGACAGGTGCTTGGAAACGCTGTTTTGTACTCATTTATTGACGAGTCGGCTGCGGTGCGGCCAACTGAATGCGCTGCTTCTCTGCCGCTCACTGCACAGAACAGACGCCGAGAGAGGTGACACTTCCAGGGAAAGTCAGACCTCTCGTTCGCGGGACAGCACTGGCGAAATCTTCCAACTGAACCATAGCTAAGGTTTATCCCAAAAAGTCGCTAGGTTTGTCAGTATGAATATTCTATGGAAAAAAGTAGTGCTAAATCTAGTGCTAAAGTCACGCTCGTGTGTGTGTGAGACGCGGGAGCTGATGGCAGGGGGCGGTGGATATTTGTGGCAGTCAATGTGGATATTGTGGATGAGTTCTTCTGTCATCACGTTCTATTAGTCCTACAACTTCAGTTTCGAAACTTTCACTCTTAGTAACACATGCAGCTGTTCCCTCACCACAGTGCAACAGTGAAAAGAGACCCCCCCTCAAACGCGTTCCGAACATTATTTAAACGACACCGGTATTGCGGTATTTTAAAAATTCATATCATAAGAAAAATAAACACCGGTATTCGGTATGAACCGGTATACCGCCCAGCACTAGTTTCAGATGAGCCACACGCTATTGAGCTCGGTTATAGCTTGGTTATGAGACTCACAATTTCCAGGTTATTCATGATGAAAATATTTTCTGTTTTTCTTTATATTTCTTATTTCTTATATTTTTTATATTTATTACTCAAAAGTTTTGCATTTTCCTGCCGGCCCATATTTAAGCCAATATTTTTTTTTAAATGTTTCCAGGCTTTGTTAAAGAAAACTTGTATAATTTTGGGCTGTTATTTTACCTTGCATTTGTCAGATATGTCTGGCTTTGAAAGGACAGCCATGGCATATGAAGAATCAGTGACGTTTGCTGTCCTAACGATATTTCGGCATGGTTTTGACTAAGGGCTTTGTTCAAATGTAAGTAGAGGTCACTGAAGTATTGCACTGGCCTTTAGTTTTTACTCAAGTTCTTATCTTATCAACTCATTCTCACTTTACTGTGTCATGTCTATTCTGCCAATTCCCTGTAGCGATAAAGAAAGCGAGTCATGAGAAAGAGACGGTTCAGTCGGTGCCTGTTAGGCCTGCTTTATTATTTCTGCAGCAATGCCCTAGTGGAGCCACCTGCTGTCATGTCTGGCAACCTTTTGTTAGCGAGGATTGTGGCAGACGCAGGAGACAGACACGGATGTCACTGAGGCCTTGTGCTTGTCCAAAGACTTTCAGAAAGTTTGAAGTTAAAGTCTTATGCTTTAATGCCGTTTTTCTCCTTAACCTGATTTCCCTTTTTAGGCATGAATGAAACTCTGTGAAATGCAGAGAATTTACCTTTTCTTGCACTTAAATGAGCGTGAGAGCGAAGGGTAGCCTGTTTCCTTTGTGATATTTTAACTCTGACTCTTTCCAGCAGTGTATGTTTAGCTCAGGTAATTTATTAACCATACAGGAATATTCTGGGTTCAATACAAGTTTAAGCTCTTTCAGTGGGTTTTTCTTTTGGCATTGTTGTTGATTGCCACAAAAAGTAATGTTGACTTGTTCCTTGTTTCCTTCAAAAAAATTTAAGTTACTATAAATGGTGCCAAATTTTGGGTAATGTATTATTTGAGCTGTAAAATTATCATCATTTATATGATCATTTGCAAAAAGCTGTATTTGAGCTGCAAAATTATCCTTTTTAACGGTAGGTAATTTTTGTGGGATTTAAAAGCAGAAATATGATGATTATATTTTTTGTATAAGCTTGTACATAAATTCCTCTGTTAAAACTTGAAATGGGAAGATTATTATTTTGTAAAAGCACTTAAGCTTTTCTGTGAAAAACGTGCACATTATTAGTGCTGTAAAATAGTTTTTGCCATTTTTATGGCCATTTTGGAGGATTTGAAAGCTATAAAATTAAAACTATAAAAAACCCTTACATAAACGCTTGTTAAAACTTATGAATTTGAGCTGCAAAATTGTCCTCATTATTTTTACTGTTTTTTTTTTTTTTGCATTATTTTTATTTGTTATTATAATTATTTTTCGTTTTTTTTTTTTTTTTGGGGGGAAAATTTAAAAGCAGAAATGTCAATTATAATTTTATAGAAGAGCTTACATAAACATTTCTGTTCAAACTTATGTATTATTTGAGCTGTAAAATTGTTTGTTATTTTTACAGCCTTTTTTTAGGACTTAAAAGCAAAAATGTGAAGATTATAATTTTATAAAAGGGCTTACATAAACTTTCCTGTGGAAACTTTAACATTATTTGATCTGTAAAATTGTCCATGTTATTTTTACTGTCATCTTTTGAGGTTTTAAAAGCAGAAATGTGCAGATCATCATTTCATAAAAGCACTTACGTAAACGTTTCTGTTAGAACTTTTGTATTTACGCTGTGTATTTTTTCTTGTTATTTTTGTCCATTTTTGATGGACTTTGCAGAAATTTTAAGTTTTTATAAAAATCTTTTCCATTAATCTGTTAAAATGTGTAAAATTATTTAATTGTTTTTATCATTTCTACAGAGATTTTAGAGTTTCAGTCGTTATGTTGTCAAGGCAGTAAAATTAGACAAAGTTTTTCCCATAGTAAAATTATATTACCACAGTTATTTTAAAGTCTTGTGGCTACTATTGTGGCTAAATTAAATTTCCCAAGACTTTTTGATTATTATCGACCCAGCTGATCTCCCAGGCCAGCATGTTTATGAGCCACGTTTTCTTGCAGGAGCTTGCAAAGTCTGTCGGAAACTGGGCCTATTAGTATAATGCAGTGAGTAGAAAGTGTTGCACAGGTGAGTTCCCACAGTTACCAGAGATGTAGGTATCAGATAGTAGAGGCTGGTGACCGTAATGTGGCTGGGTGAAATATAGTAGGACACCTTAGATTTCGTCTGTTCTTTGTGCTATACTGTTCACCTCTGGGAGAACGTCCAAAACTGATAGAGAGCTCCTTCTATTCCCCTTTTGTCTCGGAAAGGTTAGTCATTTAACCGCGGAACGCCGCCTTTTTTTCTGTCAGTGTAAGGTGTTCTGTTTTCCCTCAAGCATGTCTTTCAACAGAATCAACAAAGGCATTGTTATAAAGCTTAGGAATGCATTTGAATGTGTTGCCGGTGGGTCCCAGGAGCGTCTAGATTTATTCACTTCAAAACATGAATGAAACGACGGCGGCTTTGTTGTCCCAGAAGTCCGTCGATCCTTTGTAGTCGTGTCCCAACAAGTAGTCGCTGAGTTTTTGGTTGTTTCCTTTCTTGGAAGTCACCGTGACGAGCTTATTTGTTGATCAGATAAGCTCGGCGGTCTATAGGATTGCTGACGCTAGTGTGTGCTTTTCTTTGTCTGTGACTGTAGGTGAGCGTGGCTGTTTTAGGAAACTTGAACGCTGTCAAATTTTGCTTTGCCAGCATGTGTTTTAGCATAAGGGTGAGAGTGGAGACTTTGAACAGAGAGAGGTATAGATATTTCCAGTCGTGGGACGTCAGCGCGCCGGGGCTTTGACGCCGCCGCAGAAGCCTCGCAAACATCGCAGTCCCCCATGAACGGCCGGAGACATGCTGAGGACGAAAACAAATCAATCCTCTGGGAAATTAAAGCGCCATGTTCACACCTGCTGAGTCTGTTAAGTATCAAAGCTCAGATATCAGGGCATTTCTTCTTGACACATCTTCAGAGCCCCTGCTACTGTCTAGTCAATGCATTGGGTGTAAGGAGGTTTTTTTTAGGGATGCACTGATACCACTTTTTCCAGTACTCGCCCGATACGATACTTTTTTTTTGGTACTTGCCGATAGGGCTGGGTATCGAGTTCGATACTTTTTAGGCACCGACCAAATTGCCTCGATACCATCGAGTATCGAAAAACGTCTTGTCGTTCGGTACCAAATTTCGATACCTAAGGGGTTAATCTCATCAGCGTCAGTGAGCCAATAAGCCTGCAGTGCTAGCCCGGTGTGTTCGACTAGAAGAGGCGCGGCGCAGATCGATCATCCGCGAGAGCGATTCGAAAGCGCACTGAGCAGTCTGCTCTCTTTAGCTCTCGTGGTACTGTAATACCACCAGTATAGAGTAGCGCGGGAGCTGCGTGGAGTTCCGATCATATGCAGATGTCCGTTCATACTAACGTTACACGACCGAAAGCGCGTGTTATGTGACCATTAATGCAAACTGTAGCATCATGCTACATAAGACAATAAATAAGATTTATATTCCGCTTTTACTCAAAACTCACTTTAAACCACCATCGAGTGTTTGTAATAACTTCCGATTGCTGTCTAACAGGGCTGGATTTACGCATTGCTCAAGACATTGAGCAATAAATATAACAAACAATAGGGTAAAAAATAACAAACTATTTCCATGTCTTCCACCTTTTTTTATGTAGGCTACGGAAATCACGCTTTCTTTCTCCCAGTCTCTCTCACAGACGCACACACAGTGCAGACACGCGGAGACGCGAACAGAAAATTCTTGTCAGCGCTGCACCGCGAATTTATCAGTAAAATAGTTTCGCAGCTGAAAAGCTACATGACATTTCTCAGTAGAAGTTAAAGGGTTAACTAAGATTCGCTATTAGTTGACGTGCTGAGAGACGATAGACGCAGGTATTCACACGCATTAATCTCGAGTTGGCTCCCTCTCTCTAAATAACCGCATTAGAATGCATTAAAACGTGTCAGCCTGCATATCAAATGGCGCAAGTCTGTATCAGCTCTGAAAGGACGGTTGGAATTTGCAACGAAGGTTTGGGATGAGGTGCGTGAAAAATTAGTTCAACACACACGAGATTTCAGGACGTAAACATGACAAATGTCTTGAAATAAATCATCTTAACAATGTATTTGATGTGTGGTTGTGACTCCAGGCCGTTTAAAATTATTAGAGAAATAATGCACTGCCGGAGGTGGTTATGTGGCCACGACTGTAGTAGCCTATGGTCTTTCTGAGTTCTCAAACAAATCAAGAACTACATTCGATTTCTATTGACTGCATTGCAAGCGCTTATTGTGATAGAAAACATTGTAAGGGTTTCCATGATTAAGAAATATTTTTGTTTGCTTAGGTGATAGTATAAGGCCTAACATATTAATAGGGAAGGGAGGCCCAAAAATTTGTTTTTTTTTTTGTACGTCACGAAAAATAGGTTAAATCCGGACTGCAATCTAATGTGTGTTGTGGCCATGTATGTAGCTGAAATTAAAATATGGTATAGCAGCGATCATGAAGAGGGAACACAAGCAGACCAGCGCTGGAACTGCTAATGACTCACAGTAAAATGCAGTGAAAAAAAGGAAATCAGATTCTGTCTGACGATATGCATTTTTTACAACGAACACTAACTAGTTAAATGTAGCCTATACAGATGTGTAAACGAAAAGACTATTTGAGCTTTATAAAACTATTTGCACCTGTTTATTTGTGGTTACATGTTTGTTCCTTTGTCCAAGTGGGCTCAGGAGATGGTCTTTGATGTTGGTATAAACATCAACAAGCTGAAAATAAAACCAAAGTTTTTTTTTTTAGAGAATGTAATCTTGTTAAAATTGATTTCATAAAACTGGTATCGAAAAAAGTATCGTTCAGGAACAGGTATCGAAGTCAAGGTATCGGTATCGATATCGAAAAGTTTGAACGATACCCAGCCCACTACTTGCCCGAAATGATGTACCGCTACCGATATTTTTATTGCATTTGTACATTTTTTTAAATATTGGGTACAGGAAACCAAAAGAGTATGTATAATGTTAATTGGTTAACTTCATTTATCAAAATACCGTATTGACCCGAATATAAGACGATGTTTTTTTCTTGGAAATACATCTGAAAAACGCGGGGTGGTGCCGTTAGTCTTATATTCAGGGTTTCTAAAAAATTTGACATGTCAATAATACAACCACAACAATAGGTGGCGCCAAATACGCATATAACACGTGTGCCATGAAATACGTAATGTAATGCTGGTGTTGTAAAGATCGCGAGTAAAAACAAAAAAGAAAGAAAACCTTACAGCTGCACGAGTCGTGACTGTCACGTTAGCCTGATGGGGCCAAACTTCTGGATTTTAGACAGTACCCGGATTTGAAGACTACTGTAAGATTTAACTTCTACTGTTAATATGATTTTTGTAGGCTACTATTAGATGGATAGCCTTAAATGTCCTAATTCAGATGGGCTACCTGTTTTTTTTTTATGGTATATCAAAAAGTGTATATTTTTTAAATGTGATTGTTGGTACATTTTACCAGTTTTTACCATACTTTCAAAACAAAAATTAAAATAGAAAAACTATGCAATATGAACAAATAATTGAAGACAAGATGTGTTTTACATCTGGAAAAAGGGGGGTGGGGTCGTCTTCTTATAATCAGGTCATCTTATATTCGGGCCACTCGGAGGAGATAACAGAGTTCAAACCAAAATGTACTTCAGGGGGGAAAACCCCCCAAACCCCTTTTTCCCAAAAAAAACATTTCTCACATTATCACAGTTTATTCGCTATAGTTTAGAAAATGGTAATAAAATATGACAAGAACTCAGAGTTAAACTGTGTCAGAACAAATTCAGCTTGATTATGTTAGATAACTTTGATAGAAAGGTTTGTAATGGATTACAATCAACCAAAAACTATTTATACAGCTGTCAGTATTTACACAACTATCAATACTTGTCGGGCAACCCTTAGCCTTAATGACAGCATATAGTCTCCTGGGCATGCTGTCAACCAGGTTCATGCAAACCTGAACTTAATTTTTTTCCCAGACTCGGTCTGAATAATTTTTGGTCCCAAATTTGTATCAATTTTACTGGTAGTCCACTGTATGAAGAATTTTTGGGTATAATATATCACAGTTTAGTTTATTTTGCTATCCTCACTTTACATAAATGAACTACTGTATAGTGTCCTGCACCCACTAGTAAAAAAATATATAACAAAATGATATCTGGTGTCTGAATAACTTTTGGTTTGACTGTATATCCTTCTGTTATTTTCACACATAATTATGGCCATTAAAAATGTATTTTACAAGTTTTTGTTACTTTCACTGTTCATTTTTTTGCTCTCTCTATGGTAGCCTACATCATCTTTAATGTAATAGCATTAGAGCTGCTCCATTGCAGCGGCTTAGTACTGTAATCACGCGCTTTGCTGTAAAAATGCAGGGAACCACTCGCTATAAATCTCCTAACTGTGATATTTTCATAAATAGAAGTCGCGTTTTTTTCATCTGAAACGTGCAGCGATTTATTTTCCAAAGCCACTCATATAATGCAGATAAATTGTCTTATATTTACGATTTAGTTTTAATCCAAATGATGCGTGCTAAGTGAGCGAACATCAATAAAGATCACACAACAGAAGTGCGCTCTCTCTCTCTCGCTCTCTCCCTACCGTTAAGTAACTTGTGCATTGTTTTACTTTTTGACATATCCGACCGAACTACAAACTTTCCAATTATGTCTGTAAGAAAGGTATATTCACTCGACAAGCTCGCGCATCTGCGCCGCCGCGCGCTCAATCCACTCAGCATGCATTGATCATCAGCTGGCGCAAATCAGATATACAGGCATTAATACTGAATGTTTTATATCCATTGCATACATATGCTTCGTAGACATCTTTAATCTCTAATAACTCCATTCTGCTGTCTGTTGTCAGTGTTTCTTTGTCTGAATATGGCACTTGTCACATGCTGTGTGGTATCGGCGTTTGGTATCAGGGCATTTTATCGAGCACGAGTACGAGTACAGGAGCTCAGTATCGGGCCCGATACCGATACCAGTATCAGTATCGGTGCATCCCTAGCTTTTTTTTTACATTTGTTTCTGATTTACAAGCTTCAGATTCTGATTTGGGTTTGGTTTGATATGAATCTAATGTTTGGGCAATTATTGTTATATAGGTAGCACTTTATTTTACAGCCCTTTTCACATGTATATATTATGTACTTGTTATAGTAATTATAATAACTGGGTAATAGCAAGGTACTAACACTGTGAACTTACCCTAAATCTAACCTTAACCCTGTTACTTTATATTATCCAGCATTGTCTTGGGTAAGTAGTGCATGCAGTGTTTAAAGTGAGTAATGAAGTCATATTTCCATTGTAATGTCCATTGCAATAGTTTTCTAGAAGTAAAATAATAAAAATATATACATATATAAAGTAAAAAAAACAAAAAATATTAAGGATATATAAACATTTATATTTTAGATCTCTCCTCTCTCTCTCTCTCTTCTTATATATATATATACTATATATATATATATATATAATCATATGAGTTCCCGCCAAAATCAGTATGGTATCTGATCAGTATTGAAAAGTAAATTTTTAATTTTACACAAAAAGTGATATCCGCCGAGTTATTCTGTCATGATTTCTCCCTTTTTTTCCAAACCGCGACAAACACCAGTCCTCCATCTCTGCAGAATGCGATATATCCGCTCAACCAATCAGAGCGCACCATTCCACACATTGTAAACAGTAACTGGCAAGCTACGCAATATCACATTCATAATCGCAGATGAATTGCCTTCGATTTTGAAGGCGATATTGCGTAGCTTGTCAGTGACGTTTTGTTTGAAAGGGGGCTCTGTGTATTAACCCTTTCACTGATGAGTTTCAAATATTCTAGCGGTCCCCCCAGAGTGAGGTTTTTTTAGGCGACCGTTATTTTTCCATGGCGACGCGTTCATGCTTGTAACGTGGCCACCGCAAAAGTCACAATAACACGTCTGACAGATGGATCTGATTTTCCGATTCACAAATATGTGTAAATGAGTGTGTTTTGTCGTTTAAAAACGTTCTAAATGATCTTGATCGTGGTCTGTAATGTGAGATGGGCGCCGCCATGTTTGTTTGCGCTGCAGTTCAGAAAGTCCTGTCAGCCTGATTTACCGGACGTAAATTCATCGATTTCTCCCGAAATACATACAAATAAGTGGCCAGTGAACTGGGAGAAGAATAGAGTGAACTTTATAGTTACTTACACCAGTGTTTCCCAACCTTTTTTAGTCGCGGCACCCTTTGGAAAAATTTTAACAAACTTGTGGCACCCTAAAAAAATTAATTTTGTCACAATATTTGAAATTCTAACTTCGATATGATAATTTGAAAAGTATAGATATTCAGTACAACAGGGAAGAACTGCAGAATATAATGTCATACAGATATTTTTAATATTATAAAAAGAAATGTGTCTATCAATGGTGGCAATCAGTAGGCTAATTTCTAATGAAGAGACCAATTTATATGACAGATTTTAATGTAGACTTTTATACATATGTAAACATGGTGAGATAGTAGTTATAATGGTATTTAAACAAAGTTTTGCTCACTCAGTGTGTTTTTGATTTTACAGCTGGGTAATTTTGGTGCAGTAGCACGATAGCTTGATTTAAAACTTTGAATTGAAAAAAAAATGACAAGTAAAAGCAGTCAGTAATAAAATAAGAACAAATAAAGAAATTACTAATGATAGCACAAATAAAAAATAACGATAGGCCTACAAATGAAATAAATTGCTTTTTAGTTTTTCGGGTAGGTCTAACACACAGTAGGGCTATTAAGAGATTTTTTTTTTTTTACCAATTATCCAAATAATGTTTAATCCTAGAAAGCTATTATATCAGAGGAACACCGTGAGGCATAACGGTTAGCAGATCACAACTGAATGAGAGGGCAGTGTGTTAACAGAGGTGCACATTACCCACAATGTTACGAGCACAGTAGGGTTATTGCAGACAGAAACAATACTGTACTACATCGATGTTTCCTGTCAGCTCGATTTTTGAGTGGACTTTGCTGTTCCGATGAGCATGAACGGTATATGAGTGGAGCGCTCACATAGAGCGGGATAATACGCAGAGCGTCACACCACGTGAAAGTGAAACCTGAGCTGTGAACTAATTTTCGGCAGCCGAAATTTCAGTGCATCTCTAATTATTAGCGACATCAGAAATGGATATTATATAATAGCTGCTTTTTTGAACATTTTAGCAATTTAAAAATATTAAAAAATGATTTTTTTTACACGGCACCCCTGCTCTCGACAGGCGGCACCCCGACTGGGAAATACTGACTTACACTATGTCAGTGGTTCTCAACCTTTTTTGAGTACTGAACCCTGGATCCCCATAATACCTCAAGCCATCCTCATGTTTTTTCATGATTATATGACTTGACCTGAAGAAAGACAGACCCAGGTAATTGCACACCCTCATTTCCGCTGTCAGCTCTGTCTCTCTCTCTCTGTGTGTATGAGTGTGTGTGTGGATTAGCCTGAGCCCCGCCTCTATCTCACACACAGAGAGCAGACGAGATGACAGAGGCAGTGCGCTCGGCTAAAATATTGATTAAATAAATTTTTCATGTAAACAAACACCCATTTAAACACAATGGGCAATATACTAAAACTTATCACGGTCATGTCCATATATCATGTGATAAGTCGTAGTAATTATCGTGACAGGCCTACCAGTTCATAGTGGCTGCTCTGTTCTCCAAAGAGCTGTTATGAGCTGTTCACGCGCATGTTTAAAAATGGCGACAAATATAAAACACACCTACAGTAACTTGAACTTTAATCTAAAATGTACTGGTTTTGATAATTATGTTAGTGTCAATATACAATCAAATAACGTGTCAGTGTATGATAATAAAAAAAAATGTCTTAAACATTTTTGTAATGATTCAGTTGATAATGATAATGATGTTGTTTATTTATCTATATGGTGTTTTTAATATGCCTTTAGACAAACCATGTGCCAATCTATTAATCAACACCATTGCTGAGTATTTTCTCCTTAAAACTGTAGTTTCCCAAAGGCTGACCCTGAAATACAGTTTGAAACAGCCCTCGGTTTGCTACGTCACAAACAGGGATTGAAATTAACTTTTTCACTCACCAGCCAATTTGGCTACTACATTTTTAAGTTACCGGCCATTCATAACTTCTACTAGCCAAAAAATAAAAATAAAGTCACAAAAACACCAACAGTTTGAGGCTGTCTACACTGGGCGTGACAAAGCGACCGTTGCAAATCATTTTGTCAGTACTAGGGGTGTGCGATATTGACAAAAAAAAATATCTCAATATTTTCTGTGATTTTATCAAAAAGATAATTAGATGATATTTTGCTGAGTGTGTTATTGTGCTGATATCTTAAGGACTACCGTGGACAGCTTACTCCTAAAGTTTTTTATATTCTTCATATTCTGTGTGGTCAGTTCACAGCAGTGATAGAAATTAATCTTTTCCAATATTTTTAAATTGAATTTGAACTTTTATGGGCATTCTTACCTTTATAAAGCAATTTTTTTTTCAAAAAGTGTACATCTTTCGAGTCAAATTCTTACATTTAATCAGTCAATTATAATAATAATACATTTAGGCTGTTACTAAACAAACAAAATCAGTGTCAATAAAATTAATCTTTGCAGAAGTTGCATATGAAGTGGCATTTAGATGCATTTACACATGTTAATGCAGCTTAGAGAGGGACATGGAATGCTTTAAACTTCAGCTACAAATGCATAAATAATGTTTTGATATTTAAAACGTGAAATTATTTAAAAATGAAACGATACTTAAATGTGAAAATTAAAAAAAAAAAAAACAAAAAGGGAAAAAGTAAAAGTAGGTGGCCCCCCAGAAGTCACTGTTAAGGGAGTCATTGTGGTTGAATCCGAAGTCATTTACACGGTTTGATTCATTCAGAAACAAAACAATGTCATGTTGCTCAGAGACGCAAAACTTTGTGGCTTTGTTTGGAATTATTTTTGTTCACGAAATAGTGCAAAAACAGGCAATATGGTTTCTAAAACGTAAGTCTCTTGATATTAACTTATTGTTTATTGAACTGTTGTATAAAATCAATATCACATTTGTAACCATGCTGATTTTTTCTCTTCGTGTGATATTGATTAACTATATGAATTGATATAAATATATACATTTTCAGCCTCCTTATCTTGAATTATGTGATCATTCATAATGCATATTAACAGACTGAATCATACAATGAAAGAATGCACTCTAAATGCGCACGCGCACTAAAGCCTGTGTTGGTCTAACCAGACTTCATCACGTTGCGTATGCACGCCTCTGTAGGTGTGTTTTGTTTAGCTTTTGCAATATAATCGATAATGTGATGTCTCACGAGTTCAGTATTTGCACTAAACATGCGCAGATTTGGGTGTTAATCAACCCTGGTCACCAAACCAAATAACCAATCCGTCAAGGATCGATTCCTATACTAGCATGAACAAAAGCACAAAACAAAATAAATTAAAGCAAAAACCATGAAGCTGGGTTTAATAGGAATTTAGAACGGCAACTTTCATAAACAGTGTAAAAGTAGCCTGGAGTCAGACGCACCTTTCCCGCAGCTGCGTCTGCACTTCACACGTGTATGCTCGCGGGCGCGAATTAAGAATTACAAATGGCTGCATTCGAGTCTTCAAGGCAGTTTAGGACACAACATCGTCAAGTAAGTAACTTGAACGAATGTTACAGTATTCACTGTAGCTGTCCGCTAGTAAAAACATAGTTTTATCAATCATTATCCATGTATGCCACTGTTTTGTGGTTACTACAGTTTAGTGGATCAGGAGGCGCTGGCTGGTGTGACTGAGTGGAGGCGGGACTAATTTTGCATATTCATAGATCAGCGTGTAACATGTAATTTTGATGATCAAAGATAAGTTTTAAGGGACAAAATATTTGACTACAGGGGGACTTTAATAAAACACGTTGGCAAATTATATTTGAATGGATTGTTATTGCAGCTTCCATAGACATCCGTGTGTATTTTACAAACTCTAAAATGTATTGTTTTACTAGTACTTACATGTATTTAAATGTCTGAAACCTAAAATAAAATTTATGTGGTTAAAAACACTGCATAGTTGTGATTATATGACAAGTGCAGTGGCGTCTCAGCGTCAACCAAAGCTCGAAAACTCTTGAATTTTTGAATTTGGCAGTTATGTGACGTCACCGAGCGTTCTAAATCCCATATGTGGGACCATACTTCCAGGGGCACGGAAATAAAAATCCCATATGTGGGATCGTACCGCTCAACAGGTTAAATGCCACTCCATCTGAAAGCACGTGATGGAGATTTACTGCTAATCACAGAACCCGGCATTACTGACGAGATGCGCATGACAATCCCATGCGATTAATTGTGCAGCCCTAAAAAAAGTAATAATTTTGACGGCATTGATGAACCTGTGGTGGTTTCTGCGGTGGGGAAGAAACGTAAGCTATTAATAAGATTAGTATTGACCAAGTTCAGAGGCTGTCGTATGAGGATCAACTTACTTTGTTTCAATATGAAAAATAACTTTTATATTGATTCAATGGATTTATTGCATTTTGGGGAAAAATAATCAGTTGTTATAATAAATCTTTGAAAATCAAAATCTGAATTAGAACTTTTAATGTCGTGTCATTATAACCTAAAGATGCTATGTGAAAACAGAAAATAGTGGTTTTCATCTAGCCACTTTCTTGGTAAAGAAAACACATTTTTACTCAAATAAATCAAAATGGATTTATAGCGTTTTGGAACCAAAATCTCTTATATGATATATATATATATATATATCATAGAGTTATAAGATATATATCACATAAACTGAATGATTATTTTGTACGATCGGGGTTTTGTTATTCAGAAATATATTGGGGAAACTATTGGTGCAGTGAGTTCATCAGAGTCTATCAGGCTTGTTAAAATCATAACTGGGGTAGCGATTCTTTATGGCTCAAAGAGTCATTTATTATGTAATAAGACTGTACTGGCTGTACTGTATGATTTTGATTGACTAAAAATAACTGGTTTTAAAGAGTCATTTGGTCATGAATCAGATACCACTGGTGTGCCTGTGCTGTTTTTCAGTGAAAAGAGTCATTTGTTTGTGAATCAGTTTAAAAGAGTCATGTGTACATGAATCCGATTGCTCTGCTGTACTCTATGCTATGTTATCACAAGGCAATTCAAAAAACTGTTTTCTTAACATTATTATGAGTTAGACAGCCTTTTTTCCTATAACATTCAATTTGGACTAAAAGCTTGGGTAAAATATGACTTCTTTTCAGTATTTTTGGTTTTATTTTGTATTTTGGTGTCCATTCTTTAAATTCTTTGCCTAGACGTTTGGCTGATTTGTACACTGAAGGATTTACTGTGAAACATTTTTCAATCAGAAATTGCTAGTAAATTTCACAAATATTTACAAAAACACATTAATTTAAATCTGACATTTTCTTGTGAAATGAGCCCCCCAAATAATTTTTACATTAGTTATTCATTATTTCTGGTCCATATCTTGAAATTGTTTGTCCTTTAATGGAATTTAGATTTTATTTGTCAGTCAAAAACAACAAAAAAACGAATATTCACGATCCTTGTAGTCCCATCAGCTCGCCATTTTCTTCTCGAATGCGTTCTATCCCGTATCTTGCTGTCTGGCGAAATACAGTAAGCGCCTGTTCTGCACGTCTTTGTCCGCTGCTATCGCTTAACGTGGCAGCGCAGAGGGCCAGCGCCACACCGTTGCTCTCCAAACTTTGAGGAATAGAGCAAACATTGTCTTGTCAATGCCGCCGACCACCCCTCCCTCCACACTCCCTCATAAGCTAATCCTCCTGGCCCAGAGCAGACGGCCTGACTCAGTGAGCGCAGGAACAGGACACCTGTCTGGTACAGGGCTCAATCCCTGTGATTCAGACCTGCCTAAGCCTGCCGCTCATCCCTCATTGTTATTCCCGTCCTCCACGCGGCAGCCACGTGTGGCACCTACTAAACTCCCATCGCCGCTGCTGCTGAGCAAGCAAGCTGGTGAAGTGGGTCACTACCTGATTGCCATCAAGTGGAAATACAGAATAAGACTCTAATCTAGTATATCTGATTCCGCTGGTGCTTCATATGACCAAGTGGAAAGACTAGGATTTTGCTTGATAGGTTTAGCCCACTAGCATTGTTCGTTAGGTTGCTCATTAGGTCATGAATCAGTATCCAGATTTATCGTTGCACTATTTTCAATCCCGTTTGAGCCTCAGCGGCAGCCCTTCTGCTCGGCACCTACCGGACTGTATTATGAATCATGCTTTTTTTTTGACGTGAATGGGTTTCAAACCATTTATGCCTGCTAATTCAAATGAATTAGTTAGGTATGCACATATATTAAAAATTATATTTTATGCTGATAAGCTGTTAATTATTTTCTTATTTTATGGTTTATGGATAACCAGTAAATGGCTGATTAAGTTCTATACTATCTTGTCAAATTAATCAATATTTATTTAATTGTCTTTTTTTAATGTTTAAGTTTTTTGGTTTTTCTTTTTTGCTGTGCTTTTTTTTTTTTTTTTTTTAAACAACAACAGAATTTACTATTATTATTGGTGGCTGTTGTATTTACAAAAAAGACTGTTGTTATATTATATTATAATCTGAAAATATAGATATAAAAATCTATATTTTAGTTATCAAACAATATAGATTAAAATCCTGAGATCAATTTCTGAAAATGTGGTATGTTTGCAAGTCGTCATTATTATTAGTTTTATTATTATTATTATAATTGTTATTATAGAAATATCGAACAAAAAAAAAAATATCATTATTATATTATTAAAAATACTGATTTATCAATTATATCTGCCAGTATGTTTTTTTTTATGTAATCAATGAAGCTTTTCTTAATTTTTTTTTATTTTTGTAATTTTTATTTTTAAATGTTTATTTTTAAAGATGTTACTGTTTATTTGTTTTTTTTCTCTCTTTTATAAATTCAAATGTTTTAAAATGTTTAGCCTTATTTATTGATTGATTGATTGATTTAAATAAAATGTGTACTGGATCAAATAAAACTGTACTGGAGCATTCATGGATGAATTAGTTTGAAAACTTGTTTGAACTTGCTTGAACTTGCTTGAACTTGTTGAATTGAAGGTCATTCTGGACCATTTCTTCCCATTTCTAACTCCTGCTTTATATCCTAACTTAGAAAACAACCCCTCACTCCCTCGTAGAGCTCCATTTACATATGCTACTCAATCGATTTCTTATTGGTCAAATATGCCCATGGTTTAGGCTAAAATAAGAATGGCCTTGCTTGAAATAGTGTGTCACTTACTGAATGTTACATCCACATCTGCTAGTGTTTCAGGGAATGACCAGCTCAATATAAGATGGATATAGCTGAAGTTTATTTAGAGAGTAATCGCTGTGGGCTGAGTCTTTTCCACATCATCCGGTCTAACTTTTCCGTCAAGCACGTTTACGCTTTTTATTTGGTGTTACTGGAAATAGATGCTAGAGAAATATTAGCACAAGGAGGTTGAACTCAGTAAGCATAAATATCGCTTTTAATTGTTTATGTATGTGAAGATGAATTTGACTGATCACCGTTCTCAATGCAGTTCTATTAGGGTGACTGTAATAGGGTGTAGTCTGGCCTTAGGGATGCGCCGATCCGATATTCATATCGGGTATCGGCTCCGATAGTGCCATTTTTCTCGGATCGGGTATCGGTCAGAGAGGGCCGATCCAAATCCGAGATTTTTTTATTTAATTTTTTTTCCCGATTTATTGCGCAAATTATTCTGTGTTACTTCTGAAGCCATACGATAGCTTAATGTGAGCTACATATGAATATTTAAGTCCTTACATTAAAGTTCACACAAACTCTTTTCCGCTGTGGCTGTCAGTCATTCGTTCAGCTTTTAAACACTGGTCACGTTCGGTTACAGCAGTCAGCTCGGGAAAGCTCTCTCCAAGATCATTCTGTGTTCACATTATACTTGATTTATGATTTTGCAAAAAGGACTTTATCTTCTTGCCAGGGTTTAATGTTGTTTTGTTACTTGCTACCAGGTGTCTGTGAGAACAAAACACGGGCGTAGAAAAGACTATAAATAGTTTTTAACGTGCACAGTAACTGAAATTTAAAACTGTTAAAAGAAAGGCTCAATAACTGTTGCACAGATATAATACACTACGCATCAATTTCTCTTCCCTTTGTGCTTTGCAGTTTTTAACACGAAACGCTTACAATGTGCGCATCCGGTGTGCAGAATGATGCACTTGAAGCAACACGGCGTCAGGCTGTAACTCCATGTTGCTTCAAGCACATCATTCTGCATACCGGATGCACACATTATAAGTGCTTCGTGCTCATAGACTGTATAAAAACAGTTCGTGCTGCACTGTATTTGTTTTGTCCTATCGTATCTATCATATGTTGTTGCCTTATTAAAAAGTATGCTATACATTTAAAAGAAATTTATTTTAATTTTATAGTATAAACGTACATATAAATACATTCATGAATGTTTTTAAATGAATGGATTTTATAATAATACAAATAGCAAAGTGTAACATTTTACCATATTTAGTGCAACACTTTTATTGTTCCCCACAAAATATTGTTTTTTCACAAAATGTTTGGATTTCTAAAATTATTGTGCACTGATTTTTCTAGAATAACTTTTGCTGCCGAATTATCCACTAACCTAGTTTGATACATTTTTGTCATAGATTATAAATATACATAGGCCTATATTTGTTTATTTTATTTTTCTTTATATGTCTGTATCTAGTAGATTGTGAAAGATATATAAATTCTACATTTATTTAAATGAGGGAAAAAAAAACTTCACTAGTATCGGATTGTTATCGGTATCGGCCAATACCAAATCCTAGATATCGGAATCGGTATCGGAGGCGAAAAAAGGCGGATCGGAGCATCCCGATTGGCCTCTTTTGGTTTGTTCCTCCAGTCCCCCGGTGTCTGCTCTCTCACCTTTCACTGACGACACCACTGGATGGGATTTCATGTTTTTGTGTTGTGCCTCTTCCGAGGGGCCCACCTTCAACTGACCATGTGTTTGATGAGAAAACTAGCCTTACAGCAGAGCACCAGTCTGAGCCGTATTTCATGTAGTAGGCTATGCCAAGGTGATATTGTTAGTTCTTCAGCTTTTTATTTTGTTGGCATTACTGCTAAATGCTAGCCACTAGTGGTGGGTGACATAAGAAAAAATTAAAATATTCTTAATTTCAGTTGATGAAAATATATATCAGATACATGTTCTAATGGAAAGTTTAAAAGAAAAAAAAATAATATATACTATCTATAATATATAATATAGAATTCAAAATCCATAATAATAATAAATATGACAATGATCTGTAAAATAATATTTTATTATTAATATTAAATATTATATTATTATATTCATATTATTAATATAATAGTATTGGAATTTAAATATACATTTTAATAATTAAATATATAGTCTGATGTTCAATTAGATTACAATTGAAATAATGATGTGATTAAAGAAGGATCTTGTCAAGGTTATTATTTAGTATTTGCATGTTGTATACTATAATAATAACAATTATGTAAATTTAGTGTTTATCTATTAATTTTAATACATTATAGGAAATTAAAAAACATGTCCACAATAATGATGGTGATTAAATATGATAATAATCTTTAAAATGGTATAATTATTTGGTATTTATATCATATTATTGTAATTATATGATGATGTAGGATATATGCAAGTATATTAGGGCTGTCAAAAAAATTTTTTAATTTCGAATATTCATCGAATTTAAAAAAAAAAATCCACATTCGAATGCTAAAACGTTGCATTCGAATTTTTGGTGTGCGTTAAGGAGGCTTATCACGAGATGCGATGACGATGTAAGTGTTTTTGATTTAATGTTTTTGTTAGCCGATCCAGTTGAAGCCACTAGATGCGGCGCTGCTGCATTGTTCATTACAAATATTGTGGGAAATGAGAACATCACTGCGGAGAAGATCTTGTTTGTCAAAACGTCATTTTACGTCATTTTCTAGACGGACATCTATTACCATTGCACTCGCGTCTCGCAAAAGAGCCGCATGTTTTGAGGGAACGCCCATGTAAAAATTAATGCAAGTTTAACCTTTATGGCAGGGTTTTTTCCCCATCTCACTGCAACTCGTGTTTTTAAATGAAAAACGTACTGTTTTGTTTATAGGTGTTTAAGCAACTTAATTATAATTGGATTATAAACATTATTTTAAACATGCACCTTTTATCACCAATAGTAATGTTATCTTATGCTCCCTATTGGCCTCAGGAGAGAAGCCAAAAGCTTTTCTTCACCCTAACTGAAATTATGCATTTTTATCATATTTAAGCACAAAATTCGAATTAGTTTTCAGCCCATTGGTACAGCCCTAGTTATGTGGGTGTTATATCTATATAGGAACACACAAACTTATTTAGTGGATAACATAATTAAAAATAAATACATTATTAGTGAATAAAAATGTTCAAATCAAAAAATCTTATATTGTATGTGTGTGTTTTTTTTTTTCTATTATATATAAATATTTACATGTGTGTGTGCGGGTACACTTTTATTTCGGGATTAAAGAATTTAAAATAATTACAATTAAATAATACATTTTACTTAGTGAATAAAAAGATTGTTCAAATAAAAAATCCTTATAACAATTTCCAAGGTAATGATAGATCTGTAAAATTTGATATCTTTTGTATTTGATCGGTTATTATTATTATTATTATTATTTTGAATAACAGGGTTTCTACCTCATCATGTTCATACATTTACAACTCAAATTAATAATTGAAAATTATCATTTCTTTTCTCATGGTTCTCTACAGATTTGGCAGAGGAAAGAGCAAAATAATACTTAAATTGTTTACAGCAGACATTTCTATCAGTATGTGGTTTTAACCAATTTTTTATATTGTGTTAATATAATATAATCATATATTCAATGGAATCTTCGTTATGGATTGCTAATTTTTTGCTGAAACATGTCTTGTGTATACTGTGAAGATGAAAATTCTGTAGAAACTACAACTCTAACGAGAAATTACTAGTAAATTTCACAGAGAATTGGCAATTAACACTTTGAATTAAACATGACATTTTGAAGTAAAATTTAAAACGACTGAAATTGAATTTTCTTGGGTTTTTTGTTTTAGATGCAGATTCAAACATATAAAGTGGAAAGAGCATGTTGCATAAACCAATCATGTTGTGGGCTGAATGGCATTTGTACAACAGATATTTAATGTCTTGTGTTTAAAACAAGTCACAGATTATAACTAGCAGAGGCAGCAAAGACACTTCACCAAATAACAGTGCTAGGCGATTAAAAAAGCCGTCACTGCAGGATGGCCTGTACTGCCAGCACCTTTGGCCTCCGTAGAGCACGAAGACAGGAGGAAGCAAAGCAGAGGTGACTGTACGAGCCAAGCCGGGCATATCCTGCGCCATGCCATCCGAAACATCGCAGGACCTCAAACGCCCACGAGTGCGCTGAGCCCTGTATAACGAGGCGAAAAGACACCCACGAGCCCTTCCAGATTCAAACCGCAGACCTGTGACGGGAATACGCTTTCAAAAGAGTTACTTATTCCTGTCATTCAGGTGCTGTCCTTAATTTATGTCTACATCGCCATTGGGCTGCGGCCCCGCTTTGAGGCCTGTTTTATTACACATACAGCACTTTGTGTGTGATTTTAAAAGTTCGCAACGTTTGCGTTTTTTTCTTCGCAGGCGTTGAACCATCGACATTAGTTGCTTCAGGCTGTCTGGATGCAGACTCTGTTATTAGCGCTATGTGAGTCAATCTTAGTGAATACTGCTCATGAAAAGGCCCTCAGAGCAAGTCAGAAACAGCCGCTCTTTTGCAAGGCCCCTGAACACTTCATGTATTTAGGTCTAAAAATCTGGAAATTGTTAGGCAATATTATGGTAGACTGTTACCTAGCCAACTGTCTGATTTGTAATAACTGTTCAGCCCTCCATCTGCAAGCTGGGATTGAGGACAGTAAATGTGAATGTTTCGGGCTTATTAAAACACTTTTACGGGGCCTATTATGTGCGAGCAGACAGGTCTGAGGCGCTCTCATATTGTCAGGTAAAACGGCTGTTACTGGTTTCGCCGGATTTGAGTGGGAGCCTAATAAGGGAAAATGTCAGCGTTAGTCAGCGGCTTTTGACGGGCAAGAACACCGGACAGTTTCTCCTAATAAAGTCTAATCGATTTTAGTTTCAAGTCGTTTTTTTGTTTGTCCAGCTTCAGCTGCTATAATGTCATCTGATCATATTACTGCATTCACATCCGATTGGAATAACCATAATTGCACATTTTTGATAAGTAAAAACCGTTCACAACTGAACGTAAGTAAAGCAGATATTTTGAAAGTCACTGTGGTCCGAACAACATTGAACCCCATTGATTTTCATTGTATGGATTGATGGTTTATCTAGCTACACATTGGGTTAAATGGCACAAATGTTTGAAGGGAACCCTATCACCCCCTTAAGTACCAACCATGGCCACATTGATGCATTTCAAGTTCAACAAGGTTATGCACGCAAAGCACTGGCTGTGCATTTACTTGCATGTGAAGTAGAGCCCGACCGATATGGGTTTTTTGGGGCCGATACCGATATTAGGGAGTAAAAAAAGTCTGATATATCGGCCGATATTCTTTGTGTATATTATAGTACAGTACCAGTCAAAAGTTTGGACACTTTCCCATTCATGTGTTCAAACTTTTGATTAGTAATATAGAATACAGTTATCATACTAAACCGAAATATTATACATAAACACATTTTTTGCAACAGGATCACTCAAAATGGGGTGACAACACTTGTCGCTGATCATGACGTGGACCACAGCTAGTAATGATGGAGGCAGGGCATTTAACAATTGAACAATAAACTTTATAATCCAAAAAGAGTCGACATCAGTGCACGGAACAGTAAAGTTGAGTTATTCAAGATTTAATTCAATCATTCAACTTTATTAAGTTGGAAGTTATTTCACTTTGGAACTCATCAGGATTTGCGCTATTGTCTCAAACCAGACAAAATTATAGAGAGTTGAAATATTACCTCTGTAAATAAATATAAATTCAAGTCTCGCGCACTTTAATGCCCTTTGAATGTAATGTGTATGTTCCCTTGGAACTGGAATCGTGGCGGAATTTCATGTGAAGTCCACTTCGCAGGGCACTTACGGTCGAATAAGCCAACGCTTGAATGCTGCTGCCTGAACAAGAGACCTCCTTACTGAAGTGAAAGTGTTGGCTGGTGTCACTATCTCGCAAACGCGCTGGCGGATCTCCACCAAATTTGGGGGATCCCTTCAGCTCGAGGAAACCTCTCGAACGCTACCCTCCGCGCATCGGTAGCCCCCCGAGATCGCTAGATCGGTCGGCACCGGACCACAAATTTAACCACCCGTAACTCCCGAACCCTGGGGGCTATCGATGCGGGGGTGGTCTCATTCGAAAGAGGGCCTTGAGACGTACACTTGATTCATGTTCGAGAGGTTTCCTCGAGCTGAAGGGATCCCCCAAATTTGGTGCGGATTCGCCGTGCCTTTATGGAGATATGGCCGTTCAAAGTTTCAATGGTTTTCCATGGACTAATAAGATAAGCTTTAAAGCGTTTCATCCAGGTCGCCAGTAGCAAACAATGGAGCACACTCTGCTGGACAAACTAAGTAATTACACCATTTCAAGCATTTTATCTGCGTTATATGTTCTGTAAAAAAAAAAGTTCATATCGGTGGCATATTCGCCTATACCGATATATAGGCGACAGGCTCATATCGGCCGATAATATCGGCTAAACGATATATCGGTCGGGCTCTAGTGTGAAGGGTACGTTTCTGACCTTGAGTTATGAAGCATAACTTGGGTTTATGCTAAATCCTAAATCTCAAAGTCAGGCGTATGCAGTAAAACTGCACATGCACACATTGGTGATGTTCTCCAGGAAGGAACATAATTTCATCCTCCACAAATTTTCATCACTGCCGCATATAAGACTCTATGTGACCTTGAGCTATTAGATTGAGACGTAATAATAGAGAAATATTCTTGAGACTTGGGAGCCATATGTTTCTATTGTTCTCCATCCCATTGGGGAAAAAAAAGAATATTTCAGGGTGGATGTTACACATTCTTCTTCTGCGTGTTATCTGGTGCTATCCTCGCACACGCTCTCGCTCTAATGGAGAGCGAGAGGGAACACACTGTGCCAGCGCGTGCAACCTGTTTTTCTCTGACATGCTGCTTTGTGGCAGCCAAGATCAGCAGTGATGAAAAGACCTCAGATGAACTTGGAGAGTTTCCTGAATTAATAAGGAAGAGGGGCTGAGGTGACGATGCTGACTAAAAATAAAAAAGCCTGAGGCATCCTTTCTGTGTCTCGACTGTCAGCGCCATGATGGGGAATGCAGGGACGGGCCGGGGTGGCTCTCTGAGGGGTCTTCTGTGAGAGCTGGCCTAATCTAACGGCTTGGCATTTTCCCTCCACCACTGATACGGAGCAATTCATTAAAGGAGTGGCTCAGCCGAAAATGACTATTCCACATGTCAGTCAAACTGTTCCGAATGTTTTTTTTTTTTTTGTGAGATGAATAACATGTTAGGCAGAATGATCACGCTGCTATGTTCAGTTGAGTTATTTGCTGAAAATCAGTAAATAATGCCTCACATGTGTTTTCATCACTTAAAGCTGTTGTATGGCTTTGAAAGACTCGGACTATAATGCAAAAATTGTGTGGGGGAAAAAAGTTATGGTGGTGTAAATTGATATACATTTTGCTTTTATTTTATTTGACTTTTTTTGCTGAATACAATCATTGTGTATTTTTTATTTTATATTTTTATTTTATTTTTGCTGAATACACCAAGTTGTCACTATTTATTTAATTATTTGAATGCACCATTTAGTATTTTGCTTAATACACAATTTCTGTGACCCATATTAATGTTTTGGTATTTATTTATTTATTTATTTCAATACACTATTCTTTGACCTTTATTTCATTTACTATTTTGCTTAATGCACAATTCTGCAACCCATATACATTTTTTGGTCTTATTTTTTTATTTTTTTATATTTACTTTCTTTCTTTCTTTCTTTCTTCGTCCTTTCGCGAATTACACTAAGCTGTGACCATTTTAATTTTAGGTTTTTGTATTTTAGTTATTTTGATTTATTTTATTTTACTGAGTGCACCATTTTCTGCTCTGTTTTTTTTTTTTAACATGTTTAATGTGGTCTGTTGTACCTTGACAGATTTGAAACGATATGAGTTTGAGCAAACCATG
This sequence comes from Sinocyclocheilus anophthalmus, assembly GCA_018155175.1. NCBI lineage: Eukaryota > Metazoa > Chordata > Actinopteri > Cypriniformes > Cyprinidae > Sinocyclocheilus > Sinocyclocheilus anophthalmus. The sequence goes on from JADLZN010005373.1 coordinate 341,566, forward strand.
ACATAATTTTAATTTTTGTCTGAACTATCCCTGTCAGTAAAGTACTGATATGAATGAGCAAGTTAGACAAATGTTATTCTTGAAAGATTGGTGAAAAAATGCAGCTTGTGCGTCTTCAACATAATGCAACAAAACAATGTAGATTATGGTTTGGCCGGACAGCAAGATGTTTAGACAGATGTCTGCGTTTCTGTGGTGAGCGCAGTGCGGATGGCTTTAGCAGGGCTAGCCGAAAAATAGTTTTAATTACAGTACTGTGGTTGCAGTAAAAAGCTGCGACTCTTTGATCCGTTGTTATGTCAGCATTAGTATTTGTCCTTGCGGAAATTCAATTACAACGTCGTCAATGCGTAGTACGAGCATTTAGAGGTGCTTTTGTTTCGATACAAGTACGTACATGTTAAGTAAATCTAAACAGGAATGCTTCCAACACTGGTTGCTTTTTTGGCCATTTAGTTTGTTTTGCTTTTCATTGTATTGTATTTTATTCAGTATTTTTTATATATAATTTCATAATATTTTGGCAAATACAACAATTTTGCAATCTGTATTTATTTCTTAAATTATTATAATTTTTTTAACAGTTTCCTTTTGTTTTGAAATGTTCTGAAAATATTTGTTTAGTCATATTTTCCAGTTTTCCTGTGAATGTATATAAAACTCCATGTGTTGCTGACATAGACAACTGCACAGCTGGTTATTTCCACAACTGCAAATCAACTTTGTTGACCAGCATGGCAGGAATCACTCCTGCTCGCTAAACATCCCTGCAGCTGGATACTATGTTTTATAAGAAACTATGTGAATGAACACATTGCTTCTCGGGTTCAGATTGAGCCAAGTATGTCAAAAGCACACTGAAACTGCATTTCATTTTTTTTCAGAAGATTAATGTTTCTGTGGAATCCTATGACACTAGTGTGTAATTATATCGGTAGATTGGTAATATTTTAACAATTTTCTTGAAGTCTTTTCTCTGAAATTTCATTTTTGGACCCAACTTAAAATATTTCTCATCTCTTAAATGAATTTGACTCCAGCTATTAAATAGGATGTGGTTTTCTAGCTTGTTTCCTGAGGGTCCAGGTGCTCATATTGGATCAGTTGTTGTGTATGAGAGCAGACAGTAATCTGATAGTTGATCAGCTCCCAGATGGAGAAAGAACATCCAAGATTTCCTTAGCCAGGTGTTCATTGTCATTCACCTGTAGTAAATGAGGGCTATATGCAGAATCTACATGCTCCAAGAGTTTTAATGCATTAAACTTAAATAGTTGCAAAGGAAGTAAAATGTAAAAAAATATTTTATTCAAAATGGCATCCATGCTACAACAATCAGGTATGGTTTTGAAACATAAAAGAGAGCTATTGGCTGTACTATTCAAAAGTTTGGGCTATTTCTTTTTGTAAAGAAATTAATACTTTTATTCAGCAAGAATGCATTAAATTGATTGTCATTGTCACAGTAAAGATATTTATTATATTACAAAAGATTTCTGCTTCAAATAAATGCCGTTCTTTTGAACTCTCTATACATCAAAGAATCCTGAAAAAAAATGTAGCGTCGTTTCCACTGAAATATGAAACAGGACAACTATTTTCAATGATTTCTGAAGGATCATGTGACATTGAAGACTTGAGCAATGATGCTGACAATTCCGCTTCGATCACAGGAAGAAATTACATTTTAAATTATATTGAAATAGAAAGTAGTTATTTTCAATTGTAATCATTTTTCACAACATTACCGTTTTTACGGTATTTTTGATCAAACAGATGCAGTCGTGTTAAGCATGAGAGACTTATTTTAACAGCAGTGAAAAAACATACAGACCCAAAACTTTTGAACGTTAGTGTATATTGAAAATGAAAAAAGAATGAGCCCTTTTATATTCAGCATTTTTTTCCGATAAAATAGGGATTAATGTCATTACAGGAAAAAAAAGCTGGTTTAGTCAAACTGTTTCCCACGGTCTTTATGTACAGTAGCGTGGTGTACTGGTAAAGAACTAGGTTAGCAACTGAAAGGCTGTAGGCTCAAGTATTAAAAAGAGCCATGAATTATCACATTGTGCCCTTGAGAAAACAACATGCGCTATTTAAAATAAAGTGAATTATCTTTTAATAAAGTACATCAAAAAAGCATCAACTAAGTATTTCAGAGCCTAAACTTCATGTTAAAGAACAGATAGTAGAATCGTGCTCTCTAACTTCCCTGACAAAGGTGCTCAGTCAAGGGTGTCTGGGTCTGGTTTGTTTTTTTCTGTGTTTAGACTAACTGAGATTCCAGCATGGTGGCCTCGTGAATACTCCACCGTAAGTGTCCTTAGCTGCAGACGGGATATCTCAGTCAGCCAAAATTAGCTGGGTTGTCTTCTTTATGACCTGATGAAAGCTAAAACAGTTCTTTGCGGTAACTCGAAGCAAAACGGATGAATTCAGACCTCAGTTTTCTGCATGTTTTTTTTTTTTTTTTTAGTTTTAAAGGCATAGTTCACCCAAAAATGTATATTCTGTTATCATTTATTCACCCTCAAGTTGACGGTAGCCTCTGACTGCCATAGCATTTTTTTCTCCATAATATAGAAGTCAATGGCTACCGTCAACTGTTTGGTTACCAACATTCTTTAGAATATCTTCTTTTGTGTTTAAACCAAAACAGCTTTGAAACAACATGAGGGTGAGTAAATAATGACAGATTTTATGGTGAACTATCCCTTTAACTTAAATATAGTTATTTGAAGCTGAACATCTGACTCTCTTCAAGAATGTGCTCTTTGAACGCTGCTTGTGATCAAGAATAACTCAGATACACATTAAACCTCAGGCTAGGTTTTTAACGTGCGTTTTCGCAAAAGCGTTATCGTTTAACTCTTATCAGCCGTTTTTATTTACAAGCGTCCTCCAGGACGACTGTTGCATGTACAGCTTGAGCGTGTTTTTGCATCCAGCTTTTCTTCCCTTGGCCTTGCTCGACCCCGCTGTAAGGTTACCCCAATTCCTGTGTTCCCAGAGACCCTCCCTGAAACCCGTCAGACCTTTGGCGCTGTGGAAAGGCCAACATTTAAAAAAAATATATATATATAGCCTTTCAGTGGCTTCCCTGAGGTATGTGAGTCGTCTCCTCGTGGCCATTTGGAAAGCGAGTTTCCTGTCTTCCAGGCTGTAGTATGAGTGCGTAAGGAGATATATGGCAGCTGAGTTTCTCTGTTTAAATGTAGGCCATTCTTGTGCTAAAGCTGGTGTTTTCTTTGCTGGTGCTCTGACCTGAATCAGTTTTTCCTCTCCCCTTTTACAATGCGCTCTTATTTAGAATGATAGCAGAGGACTCTGGTCGAATTATACATGGTCTCGGTCGGATGGAAAATGCGGACTGGATTTGTTTGTACAGCGGGGCTGGGTTTCACACTTAACACATGCACTGTATATGTCATATGAGAATGAGGGCAAAAAAAGAGCTGACCGCAGGAAAACTCTGTGTTTGTGTGTGTCTGCAAGCAGACAAATGCACTTTTTTTTTTCATTCAGTGCAATAGTTGCACCAATATATATATTCTTTTCCAGGTGCATTTAATAAACAATGTATTGGATTTAGTTTATTTGGAAGAGTGGCAATATTTCCCTCCTAAATAATTATTTATTAACATATATGTTGGATTATTTTTCTCTATTTGTTATTTATTTGGAAGGTTAGCAGCATTTTTTTTCCCCTCAAAAATTATTTTTCAATAGCATGTATTAACTTATATGTTGGATTATTTATTCTTACTATTTTTTATTTATTAGTATATTTTGTTTTTTGGGAAGGGTGTAATGTTTCTCTCAAAGTGATTTTCTGTGCATTTAGGGTTAGTGTTAGCATTTATGTTGGCCCCCCCCCCCCCCCCGTTTGTTGTTTTTTTATTTATTTCCATTATTTAGTTTATTTGGAAGGTTAGAAATATACTTCCCTCATTTTTCATGGTCATTTGTTTTATATAGGGCTGCAATATGTGTTGGATTGTTTGTTTGTTTTATATTAATATAATTTTGTTTGAACCGATTCTTTATTGCTTCTATTAAAAACTTAAAAAAAAAATTCTGATGGTAAATTATTCTATACAGTAGCTCTTTTTTTTAGCACCTGAGAACTGGTGACTGGTGCATTGTCGTCTACAGTACATATGGTAAGATTTTCCGTTCGAAAACACTTTAGTATAATGAATCAAATTGAACAATCAAGTCTATTGCATATAAAATATAAATTTGTCACATTACTAATTTACTGGTATTGTTATTTTTTATATATATAGTTTTTAATGAGACTTTCTGCATTTCTGCAAAGTTAATTTTGAGTAGCAGTCTAGTCTTTCTCACCAGCCCAAAGCGTTTAATGGTGATGAGGTCATAGGTTTTGATAGTTTAAGTCGTTTTTTGGCAGAAGGAAGTGTATACGTAAAGGAATCCTTTGACTGTGGTGGTGCTGTATGTGTCTGGACTTGTTTTGTGAACTGTACAGCATTGTATCCTTGGGGCTGATTTTGCAGTAACCTTTGTCAGTCAAGCTTGAAAGACACTACAGCGGTCGAGAGGAAACAGACAATAACGGGGCGAGGACGTGTTATCACATGACCCTGACCCAGAGCTACAAACCGCTTGGGCTTAAGCCAGGCTTTTAACCTCACAGCCGGGTCAGGAAATTAACCAGCTTTATTTGAACCTGCATTTGACTTCCTGAATGTTGTAGACTAGATAAAAATGCATCTTGCAAGGAGGATCTGAAAGCAATCACCTTCTGTTTATCATTTTGTCTTTCTTTTGCTCTTTTTCATAGAGTATATATATATATATAAAATTATAATTAAATATATTTGTAAAACTGCGTATTGTTTTATATTGTGGTAGTATTTCTTTACTGTATGATTAATGCTACTCACAATTATCAGCAAAATTTAATCTGTTGTGAAAAATCTTTCTATGTTTAATTTATATATGTATGTGTGATACACACACACACACATATATGTATATACAGTGCTGTGAAAATGTTTATATTTGGGATAGTATTTGTTATACAGTATGTTTAATTTTACATATTTATAATTTTAAAAAAATCATTGCTTTACATTTGTAAAAATGATTGCAGAAGTCATTGATTTGTAGTCATTGTAAACAAATATTTTTAATGCAAAATTTAAATGAGTACTTTTTTTGTGGTAAACATTCAGACATTTCTTTGTGAGAATCACTAATAATCAATAATACAAAAAAAATAAAAGTATATCATAGAAACCTGATATTACAGAAGACTGTGTAAAAGTTTAATCTCTTAATGGGGTAAATCTTTTGCCTACAGTTTTTAATTTAGTGTAACAAACCCAGAAGTGGTTTCACATCAGCATTTCCCTTCCTGTGTTTTCCCTCCAGTTTGTCCGAAGTGGTGCGGACAGCGAGCGTGCACGGATTCGGGCGAGTGCTGCCACCCGCAGTGCCTGGGCAGCTGCACTGTGCACGACAACGACAGGACCTGCGCCGCCTGCCAGCACTACTATCACGAGGGCCGCTGCGTGGAGGACTGTCCCCTCGGCACGTACAAGTTTGAGGGCTGGCGCTGCATCACCAAGGACTTCTGCTCCAAGGTCCACCTGCCTGATTACGACCGCTTCGTCATCCATGGAGGAGAGTGTATGTCCGACTGCCCACCCGGCTTCACGCGTGATGAGAACCGCAGGTATCAACTTCTTAACTTCTCATATTTTGAAAGTGTGATTGATGAATGGTAGTAATTTTAGCAAACTTTTGTGAATGAAACAGTGAAGAATCAATGTACATTTGTGATTGTGAGTTCTTATTTCTGTTTTAGATGACTTGAAATGTGTTCAGTTGTATTTCCGTGTGTTTTAGATTAATTGTCCAGCATGACATTCAAGTGTTGTATTTTGAGTATATCCTGAATATCCTGCGTTGACAAAGAATAAAAAAAAAATCTGTTACCTTTTTGTTTATTAAAGAAATTATTATTTCAGTTAGCAAATAAATCATTAAGCATATAGTGTAAAGGTTGGGGTCAGCAGAATTTTGAAATAAAAATAAATACATAAATAATACTTTTATTCAGCAAGGACACATTAAATTGATCAAAACTGACGGTGAAGACGTGCATATGTTACTAAAGATTTTCTATTTCAAATCAATGATGGTTTCCATAAAAATATTAAGCAGCTGTTTTCAGCATTAATAATTACAAGAAATGTTTCTTGAGAAGCAAATTAGCATATTTAAATGATTTCTGAAGGATCATGTGACACTGAAGACTGCAGTAATGATGCTGAAATTCAGCTTTGCATCACAGGAATAAATTAGATTTTGAAGTATAATAAAATAGAAAAGTTATTTTAAATTGTCAAACTATTTCACAGTATTACTTTGTTTGTCTAGTATTTTAGTAACTAAATGCAGTCAAAAATATTTTAAACATCTTAAAAATGTGGAGAATCTGCTGATTTAGGAAAGCTATATATATATATATATACTGTGGTGTGAAAAAGTGTTGGCCCCTTTCCTGATTTCTTATTTTTTTTGCATGTGTGTCACACTTTAATGTTTCAGATCATCAAACAAATTAAAAAATTTGTCAAAGATAACACAAGTAAACAAAACATGCAATTTTTAAATTAAGGTTTTTATTATTAAAGGAAAACAAAATCCAAAACTACATGGCCCTGTGTGAAGAAGGGTTTGCCCCCTGTTAAAACTGTGGTTTATCACACCTGAGTTCCATTTCTCTAGCCACACTCAGGCCTGATTATTGCCACACCTGTTCGCAATCAAGAAATCTCTTAAATAGGACCTGCCTGACAAAGTGAAGTAGACCAAAAGATCCTCAAAAGCTAGACATCATGCCGAGAGCCAAAGAAATTCAGAAACAAATGAAAGAAAGAAAGTAATTGAGATCTATCAGTCTGGAAAAGGATATAAAGCCATTTCTAAAGCTTTGGGAATCCAGCGAACCACAGTGAGAGCCATTATTCACAAATGATTTTGTTTTCCCTTAATAATAAAAACCTAAAAATTTAAAAACTGCATGTTGTGTTATCTTTAACTAATATTTAAATTAGTTTGATGATCTGAAACATTAAAGTGTGACAAACATGCAAAAAAATAAGAAATCAGGAAGGGGGCCAACATTTTTTCACACCACTGTATGTATATATATATATATATATATTGCCATGTCTGTCAACAAAGTTTTTTTTGTTTTTTTCTTTTCAGTAATATTGCCATTGTTTTATTTTGCTTTATTTGAAATTCAGTTATATTTTACAGCTTTCATTATTTATTTTCATTGTTTCACTCCCTATTTTAAAGATGTGTGATATCTGATAAATAGACTTTTTGCTATCTACAGAATTTAGTGTGAAAATACTGCTGATTTAAACCTGCCGTCATTTACAAAGGTCGACACATCCTCTAGCACTTCAGTTCAAATATATATCAAATTTATTAAGCCCCATTCACACCAAGAACGATAACTATAAAGATAACGATATTAGCGTCCACACCAGCGAACAATATCGTCTGTTTATTCTAAGCGCACGCGCGTCTGCCACTTTAAATTCTCGAGCTCATTACAGCAGGATGGATTCTGATTGGCTGTCAATTTTTTATTGTTCATCAGCTGAAGAAAAATTATTTTGAAAGTGATTCCAACGATATCGTTTCTCTTTGTCTTTATCATTATAGTTGTGGTGTGGACTCTGCTATTCTTTAATATCGAGAACGATTTTTAGAGCTTTATCTTTATCGTTATCTTTATAGTTATCGTCCTTGGTGTGAACGGGCCTTTAGTCTATTTCACAGCTCTCTGAATACTTTACAAATAAATCCACTCAGTATTTAAAATAAAAGTGTTCAGATCCTGTATACCTACTAAAGCAATCAGACTAGCCTAACGAAATAGGTTGCCTAGTTAAACTCAAAAATCACACTTCTGATTACCTCAGAACAAACCAATCACGTTCCTTTGTCGGAAAGAGCGAAAAAAGTTCAGCTGCACTCAGACTCTAGCTTTCACCAAGCTGAAGGTCACATGATAAGGTGAAAGTGAGATGTTTGGTTCATCCGTGTTGGTTTTGTGGTGATCTTCCTTTTGTCCCTGTGTGTCTAGCAGCATGTTCTGCACTGCCTGTGGCGGCCTGTGTGACAAGATCTGTGATGAAAAGGTCATTGACTCGGTGGACGCGGCTCAGTCCCTCAAGGGCTGCACCGTTATTAAAGGCAACCTGCATATCAACATCCGCCGCGGCAGTGAGTACCTGCGGCACAGCAGCTCCTCAATTAGCACCGGAGCGCTTGCTGCACACCTGCTCGCTAACACACTCTCTTTTCCTCTGTCTCTCTAGCTAACATAGCCTCGGAGTTGGAGACCTTCCTGGGACTCATCAAGACAGTGACAGGATACATTAAGATACGTTCATCACATGCCCTGAGCTCTCTCTCCTTCCTCAAGAGCCTGAGGCACATCTATGGAGAGGAACTATGGGAAGAGTAAGATCTGAATTTGACGCATTCCAACAGTTTATCTATGATGTTTAATGGATCGTTATGAGGGTCGGATTGCGAACCAATGAGATTTTTTGGTGGGCAGGGCTACCCAGTGCAACAACACATCATCATTTCAAAACAAGTTCCGAATTTGAACCGTGGAATCGGTTTTGGGAGTTAGTTTTCAATCATGTATTTAACTGTTTATGTTATTGAATGTTTGACATTTAGGAATGAAAGTAGGAGTTACATGTTCAAGAATGTGATTTTTCCATGTTATACAGATTTCCATATTTTCTGACTAGAGAAGTATGACCCATGTAAATCGCGTATATCTGAAAAAAGTCTGTTTATATATTTCTTTACTAATTTGTAAACAATAATAATAATTGTTGTAATAATAATAATTAAACTACATTATGCTTTGTGTAGATGTGTATGGTATATATTTATTTTATTACTTTATTATTATATTATATAACCACAATATTAATATTATTACATAACAATAATACTAATTATATATATTAATAATGTCTTGGTTATAATAGTTTCATAGTAACAGTAAATAATTATCACTTGTTCTGTACTCAAATATGGTGATATAATTATCATAATTAATAGACAAATATTGTTAGTACTTTTTTTTTTACTTTAATTGTTTTATTTAGTGGTCCTCATGCAATTGTTGCTCTGTTGTTGATTTGTAATTTATTCATTATTAGTATCTGATACGTAGTTACCAAGAATGTTGAATAATTATTTATTTATGTTCAAACATTGGTATTAATGTTAAATGTAGGTTCCTCAATACACTTCAATTGTATTTTTATTAATGATTTATTAATGATTTATTATTATTATTATTATTATATTGTCCTTAGTGATGAGGAAAAACTGTTTTTTCTTCTTTTTTTCTGTCCTTAGCTGCTCACATCCTGTTGTTGGGTATAATGTTGTGTTAATCAGCGAAATTACTACAACTTAACGTCAACTTTTCCTTAAACAGAATTGTCCATGTGCTTCTAGAAGAAATGTGTAATTAATTCATCCCTGTTTGTTTTCTTTTAGCCATATTCACGACGATCAAACACCCTCCTCTGTGCCATGTTGTTACGAAAGACTAAACTGAGCTCTGGGAACGCTTTTGGAGACAAATATAAACAAACAAGCCCTCCATCCACATCTTCAACATTTAGAAGTCCGTTCCGTTACTCCTCCCCTTAACGTCATTCGACAACAACACGTCAGGGCTGTAATATACACGTCTGATAAATACAACAATTAGAGCATATGTATTAGACTGGCTTGACAGCGTCTTTAAACCAGGTTAAATGGTACGTGTGTTGTGTGTTTGTGTGTGTGTTTGTTTGTATAAAGTGACTCGACATGTGTCAGACTTAAGCTTTCAGGTGTGCTGTAGAGTTAAAAGAAATGCTTGCTCTTAATGCATGTGAAGTGCTTACATTCCAAACGCAGCTTTTACTGAAGCTGTTTATCTTTTATGATCATTTACATCAATGCTTGTGAATCATCAGCGTATATGTCAAGTAATGGCCTTAAACGTACTGCAGCTTCATATACACAGAGTTCAGGTATTTATGAAAGTGACAGTTGCACTGTACATCTGAATTTACTGCAGATTTTTTTGTGTGTGTGTGTACAAAACATACCAATGGTTAATATAGAGAGGAAGGTGTGTATTGACTAATGATTCACAATTTGTGACTATCTGTTTTCGTCTCTTGCCACAGTAGTCGCTTGCAATAGGTGAACTATATGTTCCGGTCCAGAGAATGCATACCGATTAAAAAGACAGGGTTCCCACGATTATGGAAAAACTGAAAATATCATATATATATGAACTACTTATATTATCTGATGCTTATATATAAGACATAATTGAACTTAAAGCAAATTATAGCATTTTAAAACATTTTAGAGCTGGGCAAGAATTAAGAACATCTGTAAAGGCTCAACCTATATAATTTTATTTAAGTATTATTATTTTTCTTTAAGTACAGTTTTTAGTTGTTTTGTTTTTGTCATTTTTATTATAATAGTTTTTTATTTCTATGTAGTTTTTGTTCATTTTATTGTTTTGTTTTGGTTATTTTAGTACTTCAAGTTAAGCAACGAAAATGAGAAATTGTTTTATTTCAAGTAATGATTTTTTGCTTTTAGTTAACTATAACAACCCTACTTATGGTTGCATCTCTGTCAGATGCTAATATGCCTCCAGTTGCAGTAATATTTTGATGAATAAGTAGTGTAGCTGTGATTTGCTATATCAATCATTACGACACAACATTAGTTTAGTGGATTCAATCCTGCATTTAAATGCATTTGGCACTCCCAAATCTGTGCAGTGTGCATAATTTTTTTCTTTTTCTGTTTTTGTCACTTATGCATTGTTATTGTTATGTTGTCTTCAGCATGTATGCCTTTGCTGCCTTGGATAACCAGCATCTCCAGCTTTTGTGGGACTGGTCCCAGCACAATCTCACCATTAATGCTGGAAAACTGTATTTCCGCTTGAACCCCAAACTCTGCATGTCCGAGATCCGCAAAATGTGGGAGAAAACGGGAATTAAGGAGACGTTTTTGGAAGGAGATTTCCGCAACAATGGAGACCGTGCAAGCTGTAAATATTATTTGTTCTCAATTTAAACAATTGTAAATGAGTATAGACTGTATATACATATAAAATGTTTAATTTTTATGTTTTTATTAGGTGGGAGTAAAATCCTTAAATTCATATCGAATACCACGAGTAGTAATAGAATCAAGTTGACGTGGGATCGTTTTCGACCACCCAACTCCAGAGACCTTGTCAGTTTTATTGTATACTACAAAGAAGCGTAAGTGTTGCTTTTTATTCCGTTTTGTTAATTTGTTCAGATTAGCTGATTTTTGAACCACTTTTCTCAATAACATTAAAATGTTCAAGCAGCTTTGTAAATAGCCTTCACTTTCTCTCTTGTAGGCCTTTCCAGAACCTGACAGAGTTTGATGGTCAGGACGGTTGTGGATCTGACAGCTGGAACATGGTTGACGTGGATTTACAGGAGGACCAAACCCAAGACCCGGGTGTTACGCTCACCATGCTGAAGCCCTGGACTCAGTATGCTATCTTTGTTAAAGCTGTAACATTAGTCGTGGAGGACAGGGACAGGGACAAGGAGAGACAGCGTCTTGGGGCGAAGAGCGAAGTGGTATACATTTGGACTAAACGATCAGGTAAGGAACTAGATTCAGGTCAGTCATGAATTTAATTGAAGACATGAATTGCATGTTTCCTAATCAGTACAATTTTTCGGTTTTTCTTTAAACTATCTAAACATCCTTATATAAAAATAGATGAATTGCCTGAAAAGCAAAGTTGCATAAGATATTAAAGAATCAAATTCAAGACACACATCTCTCATTTTGGTTTCCCTTTTTTTTTTTTACTATAAATGGAAATGTTTGATCTGATGTTTTATTTGAAATTACATTTTTGACATTATTTGACATCTTGTCATGATTTAATTTGAAGACAGTATTTAGATTCATTAAAAAATGTTGAAAGGCCAAATTCTAAGTGCTGGTTGGGGTATTTTTATACTTAAAATTAGTTTAAAAATATGTGAATGGATTAATACTATAAGATACGTACTACATATATCTCAGTCTGTTTCTCTATGTACACTACTGTTTAAAAGATCCCGGGCAGTGGATTTAAAAAAAAAAAATTAATACTTTTTATAAGCATATTCATTTTAAGCATATTAAAGTGATCAAAAGTGACAGTAAAGACATTAACATTTCTATTTCAAATAAATGCTGATCTTCTGAACTTTCTATTCATCAAATAATCCTGAAAAATAAATGTACCACACAAGTTTCCACAAAAGATTCTTCACCACAACGGGTTTTTTTTGTGGTTTTATAACATTACAATTTAATAAAAAATGTTTCTTGAGCAGCAAATCAGTATTTTAAAATTATTTCTGAAGGATCAAGTAACACTGAAGACTGGGGCATGATGCTAGAAATTTAGCTTTGCCGCACGGAATAAATCACATTTTAAATATTATATTTAAATATTGTATTATTTCAATATTTTTCACAATTAACTGTTCTAGTTTTATTAGGTCAATACCTAATGAAAATCTAACCATCACCATTATTTTGAATGCTAGTGTACACACATTATGCATTTTTGCTTTCTAAGTATACAATGTTTTAAGAACATTTTAATATTTTTTGTTGCTGATTAAGAATAGGATTTTTAGGGTTGATTGAAATCTAGACAAGTATCTCAATGGTTGTAGACTCAAAACCCAGAGGGGATGATTCATGACTTTCCATAGGTTTCTCCAATGGGATTTACTCTGTAGTAAACATTTGAGTTGCTAAGTGAAGAACATGTTTTTCCTTTCCAGCACCCTCAATGCCTGTCGATGTTCGTGCATACTCTAATTCTTCATCAAAGCTGGTGGTGCGGTGGTCTCCACCTGTCTTCCCCAACGGAAACAACACCTACTACCTGCTCCGCTGGAAGCAGCAGGGCGAGGACCGTGAGCTCTACCAGCACAACTACTGCTCCAAAGGTCTGGTCCAAACTACACCCTCAAACTGAGCACCATTGACCCAACAGAAATTCAGACTTTTGACCATGGTATCCAGTGTCTAGTGAAAATAGATCAAATTCTGTTTGAAAACTCAAAATGCGTAAAGCTTTGCCATAATAAAATAATGTGCACCATATTCAAGCCATTCAACTCTGTCTGTATATTATTAGCGCTGCTCTGAAAGCCTCATTTACTCATACATTAATATAAATCGCTTGCTTTTCTGTGGTGCTTTCACAATTTATATTTTGAGCATATTAAAATAATACCAGATTGTGTCACTAAAGGAGAAATGTAACCATGTTTTTGTTGTTTCTTTACAGAACTAAAGATCCCAGTAAGGATTTCAGCCACGGGTTTGACAGAAATCGAGGACACCAAACCCACCAATACTGAAACAGGGGGGCGGGACAAAGTTCCCTGTTGTCCATGCCCTAAAACAGAGGAGGATCTGAAGCGAATCGAGGAAGACATCTACTACCGCAAAGCCTTTGAGAATTTCCTCCACAATGCCATATTCACCCCCAGGTAAACTTAAGAGTTTGACCAGGAATATGATTATTACGCTCTCCAAAAATAACAACAAATTGTCAGTTTTTTACATCACTGTTTAAACATTATTTTTAAAAGAAGTCTGCATTTATTTATGGAAGAAAAAAAAAAGTAACTGAGTTTTTATCTCACAATTCTGACTTTTTTTTTTCTTGCAATTGCAAGTTTACATCTTAAAATTTTAACTTTTTTTTCGAAGAATTGTGAGATGTAGTCTCTCAATTCAGACTTTTTTTTCTCGCAATTCTAAATTTGTCTCAATTCTGTATTTTTTCTCTCACAATTGTGAGTTTACATCTCATAATTCTGAGAAAAAAGTCAGAATTGTGGGATAACAAGTTGCAATGAACTTTTTTTATTTTTTTATTCATGTTGATAAAACCCCACCCCATTTTAACCTTCGTTACTACTAACGTAACCTCGGTTCCCTGAGATACAGGAACGAGTACTGCGTCTTGCTTAAGACGCATATGGGAAAAAAGCCTTTTTTCTCCTGAACTGAAGCCTTTTCATTCACGCAGTGAAACTGCACGGCCATTGGTTCGTGCAGTGCTTAAAACCTCCAATGCGTTTTGAACGAAGACCGCCAGCCTGCCAGCGGGCGGGGCAATCTGCATATAAAGCGGGCGCTCGGCACATATTCTCAGTTACTTTGACTGAAGCGACGACAGAGTCTGCAGCTACATAGCACGGAAAACCGCAGTACTTTTCCCGTGTCTCAGCGAACCGAGGTTGCATTAGTAACCGGGACGTTCCCTTTCGATACTTCACTCGTACTGTGTCTTGCTTAAGATGCATATGGGAACATAGTACAATCACGCCGTGTTAATGTAGTGGAACGACTAAAGGTATAAACTTCCATAAGCAACCAATGCTCATAGAGAAGTCAACAATAACCCAAGGCTAAGACGGGCTGAGCTCCCTAGGTCACACCTGGCCTGGTTAATCGTTCCAGAGTATTCCCGTAACTTCGACACCCAGGGGTCGAGAGCTAACAGGTGAAACAATGTCAGAGAACTTTGGCGTGATATGGCCAAGGGCTCTCTGCCATATCCGTTTACGCAGCACGTGCCACTTCAAGCGAAAAACTTCCAAGTTATAAAACCTTGCGAATGTGGACGGCGAGGCCCAGCCGGCTGCCTCACAGATATCCGCAATGGACACACCACTGGACCATGCCCACGACGAGGCGATGCCTCTAGTCGAGTGGGCCCGTACTCCAATGGGGCATTGGAGGCCCAAGGAAGAGTACGCTAGCTAGATGGAGTCTACTATCCATCTAGAGAGTCTTTGCTTCATAACCGGAAGCCCTTTGGTGTGGTTACCGAAGCTTACAAAGAGTTGTTCCGATCGCCTATAGGGAGCGGAACACTCAATATAGATTCTCAAAGCTCTGATGGGGCAGAGCAGAGATAGCTCTCTGTCCTCTTCAGATGGAGGAAGCACGGAGAGCGTAATGACCTGTGCTCTGAACGGAGTGGAGAGCACTTTAGGTATATAGCCATGCCTTTGTTTCAGGACAACTTAGAGTCGTTAGGCCCAAATTCCAGGCAGGTAGGGCTAATAGAGAGCGCCTGCAGGTCCCCTATTCGCTTTACTGATGCCAGTGCTAGAAGCAGGGCAGTCTTCAGCGATAGCGACCTAATGTTGGCAGACTGTAGCGGCTCGAAAGCGGGGCCCTTTAAGGCCCTCAGCACAGTGGGCAGGTCCCATGAAGGGACGGTAGGGGGACGAAGCGGATTCAGCCTCCTAGCACCCCTCAGGAAGCGGATGACCGCGCTATTTCTGCCCACCGAATGACACTCGATAGGGGCATGCGAGGCCGCTATAGCCGCCACATAGACTTTGAGCGTGAATGGGGAACGTCCCTTATCCAGCAGCTCTTGTAGAACTACAACACCTCTGCAAGTTCTTAATGAGAGGGTCTTTGTATCGGACAACATGTCTGTGGTTTCCTACATAAATCTACTGGGATAGACCCAGGCGGAGCAAAAAATTATACCACTTTAAGGCATAGAGGCATCTCGTAGACTGAGCTCTAGCCTCCGAAATTGTGTTTAAGACTCGCTCTGGGAGGCACGAAGGCTCCTGTCGAGCGGCCAGATGTGCAGGGCCCATAGGTCGGCCGAGGATGCCATAATGTCCCGTTCGCTTGAGAGAGGAGATCCCGTCTCAGAGGAACAGGCCATGAGTCCAGCTCGATAGCCCCTCTGGTTCATCCGAAAGGGGGCCACCGGTAACCTGTGTTCTTGTTCCCGTCACGAGTCGCCTTATTACCTTTTGGATAAGTGATCGGGGGAATGATAGAGAAGGAGGGTGGGCCAATGTGTCCCTGATCTTTGAGAAATAAATTGGGCAGTGAAAGTTGTATTCTGAGGCGAAGAGGTCCACCTCGGACTCGCCGAAGATCTCCCAGATCCTCTGAACCATCTGCGGATGGAGCATCCACTCCCCTAAGGGGACATTGCTCCTTGATAACATGTCCGCTCCCCGGTTCAATTTGCCCGTTATATGCGCTGCCTTTAGCGAGCGCAGGTTGGGTTGAGCCCACTGTAAGAAGCGCTCCACTAGCATGAAGATGCGTTTTTGAAGAGAGGCCTCCCTGGCGATTTATTTAGGACACCACAGACATGTTGTCCGATTGGATTAGCACATGGTGCCCCTTTAGGACTGGCAAGAAGAACTGACAGGCTCGACATACTGCTAGCATTTCCAGGCAGTTGAGGTGGAAGCCTTTTTCCGCCTTCGACCAATGGCCGAAAGTCGGTAAGCCCTTGCACAGCGCCCCCCAACCTGAGTGTCACAACTGTCCTTCTGTGAACTCATTTCCGCATGGCCATGCCCGTTACTCCAGCATGAGTTCTTCCGGGGTCAGGGCCGATACACAGGCCTGACTCACCCTGATATGCAGGCGTCTGTGACGCCACGCATGGGATGGAATCCGTGGTTTCAACCAGCACTGAAGGGCCGCATACGCAGCAGACCCAACTGTAATACTGGAGATGCTGCTGCCATGAGGCCAGGCATCCTTTGAAACGCTTTGAGCGGGCGAGCTGTACCGATCTTGAAGGAGGTCGCCAGTCTCCGTATGGCCAGAGCCCATTCCGGTGCGACTACAGCTCTCTTTCTGGCTGAGTCGAAAATTGTTCCCAGGAACAAAATTCACTGGCTGGGAAGCAACAAGCTCTTGGCAAAATTGACCCTGAGTCCCAGGCACTCCAGGTGGCTTAGGAGGAGGGCTCTGTGAGATAATAATTCTGCCTCCGACTGGGCCAGGACGAGCCAGTCGTCGAGGTAATTCAGGATGCGGATTCCCATCTGTCTCAGAGGGAAGAGAGGCGCATATATGCATTTCGTAAAAGTGCGTGGGGCCAGAGACAGCCCGAACAGCAGGACCGTATATTGATATGCCACTCCCTCGAAGGCGAATCTCAAGAAGGGCCTGTGACGAGGGGCTATCTGGATGTGAAAATATGCATCCTTCAGGTCCAGAGAAAATAACCAGTCCCCTGAGTGAGTTTGCGTGAGGATACGTTTCAGTGTAATCATCCTTCAGGTGTCTGAGATAGAGGATGGGGTCGGAGGCCACCATCTCTCTTGGGGACGAGGAAGTAACGGCTGTAAAAGCCTGACTCGCTCTGGGCTGGAGGAACCCTATCCATGGCTACTTTTGCCAGAAATTTCATCACCTCTGAGCGCAGGACGTGAGCGTCCTTGCTCTGCACTGAGGTAGGGACCACGCTGCTGAAGCGCGGGGGTCTTCGAGCGAATTGGAGTGAATATCCTCGCTTTATTATACCCATGACCCATCTCGACACTCCGGGGATGGCCTGCCAGGCCTCGGCCCGTGTGACAAGGTGTTGAATTAACTCAGGTGACTGGCCGAACGGGGGCAGAACGCTTATGAGTAATGGAAGAGGAAGTTTGCTCTCTTTTTAAAAATGTTTGTGTATTATAATTTTTTTCCACTATCACAGCGGTTGAATGCTTGGGCACATGAACAGACCCATTGTTTACACAAAACACATTTCCCTCTGCACCCGGAGCTGAACGGGGTGTCAAGAGGTGTAAGAGAGGCTGCTTGAGGTGCAGTCCGGCCGTAGTGAGATCTGACCCCGTCCTCTTCCTGTCTCGTAGATCAGGATGAAGCCTGAGGCGCCGGGTCCAACAAAATCTTGGGTCGGGGTCCCTGGCGCTTAGGAGGAGGGTAGCGTTTTGCCGAGCGAGAGCGTCCCCGCGTCTGCTGCGCTTTAGCAGGCTGAACAGTGGAGGCGGCAGGTGCTGGTTTCGCGGCCTGCTCAGTCGGTGCAGATTTAGGGCGAGCTGAGGCAGCAGCGGAGCTGGAGCGCTTAGGCAAGAAATGTCGCATAGCCTGGGATGATTTCTGTGCCTCTGTGAAGCGTTCAGCGAATCCTTCCACCGCCGGGCCGAAAAGACATTTGGGAGAGACTGGAGCATCGAGGAAGGGGATCTTATCCATGTCCTTAATCTCCATCAGCATCAACCATAAATGGCGCTCGAGCACCATAAGGCTGGCCATCAATCTCCCGATCGCCTGGGCAGTGGTCTTGGTGGCGCGTAGAGCCAGGTCAGTCGCGCTCCTCAGATCTCTGAGGGTAGCGGGGTCCAGACCAGACTCGGAGGATGCGAGGATTTTGGCCTGGAAGACCTGGAGGACTGCCATAGAATGAAGCGCCGAAGCCGCCTGTCCAGCTGAGGTGTAGGCGCGTCCAGCGAGAGCTGAAGTGGTCCTACACGGCTTAGATGGGTGAGTGGCCTTCGCTCTCCAGCCAATGGCCGTGGGCGGGCAGAGATGCGTGGCCACTGACTCATCTAGGGGAGGTGGCTTATCGTACCCTTTTTTTTCAGCGCCGTCTATGGAAGTGAGGTGGATGAAGAAGCAGTACAGAGGTGGGCGGAGTAGGGAGCACGCCACGATCTGGTGAGCACGTCATGGACCTCTGGGAAGAACGGAGAGGCAAGCTGACGAGGGGCCTGGCGGCGCCCCAGCAGGAACCACTCATCCAGACGGCTGCGAGAGGGCTCCTCTGGCAGAGACCACTCTAAACCCAGCTCTTCAACCGCTTTGGAGAGGATAAGGAGAAGCTCGGCATCCATCCCGTCTTTAGTGGTGCGGATGATGGCGAGGGGGTGAGGTCATTCACCGAGCCCAACAGCTCCTCTGCATCCGACGCTGCTAATGACATGCTGTCATCGAGCAGCTCGTCTCCACTTCCACCGAATGCATTCAGGTCGCTCGCACCTGCAGAGGGACGCTGATCAGACCAGGAGAAAAGGACGGGGAATACTCTCTCTGCGGCGAGAGCGAGGCATGCGGGATCTGGGCCGGCGTGAGCTCGCTCGAGCCTATCACTCGCAACCCCCCTTTTGCCCCTCTGTTTTTTCCTCAACCGGTCCCTGGGAGGAAGAAGACGTATGGCGCGGAGGGCTGATCGCTCTCTGCAGAAAGTGAGCCGTGAGCGTATAGAGTGGCGAGACTGAAAGCCTTTCGCAACGGGAACAATCCTCCCTGGCGCAGCTTCCGCACTGGGATTTCCCCGCAGGAACACACTCTGTGTCGTCTTCATCGCTGCAGGGGACTCGCACTAAAGCAGTACGCGTGGGCATTGCACAATGGCCAATTTGATCTTTTAGACATCTCTTTTAGAAATCACCGGATGCGTTAGGCGTAGAACCGGACCGGACTGCTTAGCGTCGCGGAGGTGGCGCGGCGGGAGCAGTCACCGTGCGGAGAGTCCGTTCCAGCTGCGAGGCGTGTCAATGCAAGTGGCTTCATATCACTTGAGACGTGAACGTCGTTGCTGAAGGAGAAGAATCTGAGAATCCTGTGCCGGCCGCCCCGCTATATAGCCGATGCCCCTCCCATTTCTGGCGGGCTTCGTCGCCAAAAAAGAACTCTACCTTTTACGCACTCACGCACAATAGCGTGAATGCAGGCGTCAGTTCAGGAAGAAAAGGTTTTTTTCCCATATGCCGGCGTCTTAAGCAAGAACGCAGTACATGAAGTATTGAAAGGAAACTGTGAGCTTCCATCATTTATTTGATCTAAAATTACATAACAACATATGTTGTGAATATTACAAAAAATATGGTTTTATTCTGTATTAACAATCACACTTGTAGAAATAAAATTTTATCATAATCCACTATGTTATTTTTATTTGGTCATACTTATTATTTAATTTTTATTTCGCATCATTTTTTTATAAAAAAAAAACAATCAAGCCGGTATTGCTAGTTTTGTAATAAATTTCAACCACACTATTTTTGAGTTTTTGTATCATATCTTTTAATTCTTTATTAAAGAGTATCGGCCAATAATCCGTTATCGCCAAATTTCCAATTTAGTTATCATTTTTGCGATATCCAATAATCTATTATAAGTGTTACGGTTACTTTGCATCTCTTTAATGTGTGCTGGCTGAACACAAAAAATAAATATCTCTAAAATAATATATTTATACAGTGGGGAAAAAAGTATTTAGTGAGCCACCAATTGTGCAAGTTCTCCCACTTAAAAGATGAGAGAGGCCTGTAATTTTAAACATAGGTATACCTCAACTATGAGAAAAATCAGAAAAAACAATCCAGACATCACATTGTTTGGGAAGGGAGGGAAGGGAGAGGAAAAAGGTGGGGGATTTAAGAATTTATGTGCAAATTATGGTGGAAATTAAGTATTTGGTCAATAACAAAATTTCATCGCAATACTTTGTTGGCAATGCAGAGGTCAAACGTTTTTTGTAAGTCTTCACAAGGTTTTCACACATTGTTGCTGGTATTTTGGTCCATTCCTCCATGCAGATTTCCTCTAGAGCAGTAATGTTTTGGGGTTGTCGCTGGGCAACACGGATTTTCAATTCCCTCCAAAGATTTTTTTATGGGGTTGAGATCTGGAGACTGGCTTGGCCACTCCAGGAACTTGAAATGCTTCTTACGAAGCCCCTCCTTCGTTGCCCGGGCGGTGTGTTTTGGGATCATTGTCATGCTGAAAGACCCAGCCACATTTTCATCTTCAATGCCCTTGCTGATGGTAGGAGGTTTTCACTCAAAATCTCATGATGTATGGCCCCATTCATTCTTTCGTTTACTCGGATCAGTCGTCCTTGTCCCTTTGCAGAAAAACAGCCCCAATGCATGATGTTTCCACCCCCATGCTTCGCAGTAGGTATGGTGTTCTTTGGATGCAACTCAGCATTCTTTCTCCTCCAAACACGATAAGTTGAGTTTTTACCAAAAAGTTCTATTTTGGTTTCATCTGACATATGACATTCTCCCAATCCTCTTCTGGATCATCCAAATGCTCTCTAGCAAATTCAGACGGGCCTGGACATGTACTGGGTTAAGCAGGGGGACAGGTCTGGCACTGCAGGATTTGAGTCCCTGGCGGCGCAGTGTTTTACTGATGGTAGCCTTTGTTACTTTAGTCCCAGCTCTCTGCAGGTCATTCACTAGGTCCCCCCGTGTGGTTTTGGGATTTTTGCTCACAGTTTTTGTGATCATTTTGACCCCACGGGGTGGATCTTGCGTGGAGCCCCAGATCGAGGGAGATTATCAGTGGTCTTGTATGTCTTCCATTTTCTAATAATTGCTCCCACAGTTGATTTCTTCACACCAAGCTGCTTACCTATTGCAGAATCAGTCTTCCCAGCCTGGTGCAGGTCAACAATTTTGTTTCTGGTGTCCTTTGAAAGCTCTTTGGTCTTGGCCATGGTGGAACTTGGAGTGTGACTGTTTGAGGTTGTGAACAGATGTCTTTTATACTGATAACGAATTCAAACACATTAATACAGGTAACGAGTGGAGGAAAGAGGACCCTCTTAAAGAAGAAGTTACAGGTCTATGAGAGCCAGAAATCTTGCTTGTTTGAAGGCGACCAAATACTTATTTTACCGAGGAATTGACCAATTCATTCTTTAAAAATCCTACAATGTGATTTTCTGGATTTTTTTTTCTCATTTTGTCTCTCATAGTTGAGGTATACCTATGATGAAAATTACAGGCCTCTCTCATCTTTTTAAGTGGGAGAACTTGCACAATTGGTGGCTGACTAAATACTTTTTTGCCCCACTGTATATTTATTACGGGACATAAAATACCACTTTTATGTTACTATAAATTGTTCAGAAAAGGGCTCAGTAAAGAGTCTTCTTTTGAATTTCACAGAAAAATCACAGCCTGCAGGTTTGGAATGACATAAGCATTACCTCTTACTGAATTGGCAACAACTTTAAAATGAATGTCGGAGTTGAAGCCTCGTAGAACATGTGACCTCATTCCCATCCAAGTTTTGATGCATCAGCCAGTACAAAACATCCATTAAACTTCAAATTAAAACCTTTAATAGTCAATACATCCATGTTAACCTTTCATGATCTCAAAGATGAAGATTGCAAGGGACTCTTGATGTCTCTGGATGTTAGCATTTTGTAATGGCTCTTTTGTTTCTTGTCTGAGAGGTTGTTTTGGAACATTTTCAGCGTTCCCTTAGTAATTGTTTCCCTCTGCCCCTGGTGCTGGTAATCATGTGGTACGAGCTCTTGTGTCTGGATCTAAATAGCACAGGAGACCAAGCAAAGCAAATGTAAATGACTACGTAAGCCACATTTTCTCTCTGATCTCAAAGGTGTAACACATTAAGTGTTCTGTGCTAAAATGAGGAGTGACATCTGTATCCTATTATCATGCATCATCAGGCGGGGCGGCGCATGTGTCCCGCCGAGAACGCCAAAATTGCTGTATAGCTGAGCAGGCTTGTATTGAAACCAATGCATCTGTGAATTCAAGATTCAGGACATCAAAATGGCATCGATCCTCCACCCTGGCCTGCGTTATTCGGGACTAGATTACCCTGCTCTGTCTGGTCCGTTTTTTTGTTTTTGTTTTTTTTTGTTCCTCTATGTGTTTGTCATTGCTTGGCTGACGATGAAAGCAGCAGTGCCAGAACTATGTCAGGCAGCTGAGAAGTATGTCTGTACCCAGGCCAGCACAACCTGTTTTTATTGAAAACCGAGATATTGAGGGAAGTGCCTCGAGTTCCCTCAAAGTTCAGGATTTGGAGAGAACGAGAAGGAGAGAAAATCATATCCATTCAGTTGCCGTTCCCCCCTCAAACCGCTCGGCTGCCAGGAAATGCACAGTAATGGCATCTGGAATACCAATGAAATAAAGGGAAGTTCCCCTCCAGCCGGAGAGCACACAGATCAATGAATGCCGCTCTGCACGGAGGGAGCCGCAGAAAGAAGATCGAGAGAGAATGAAAAAGCTGTTTCACAGGGATGTGGGAACAGAAGGGACAGAGAATAAGAGGGAAAGTCACTGGTTTAGAGAGTGGGAATGTCCAGAATGGCCTGCTAGCATACGACTTGTGCTGTTTACTAAAAAGGTGTTTGGTCATAATGTAAGTTTAGGGATTTCATTTGATACCTTAAATCACGTGGCTTTTTCAAAGTGTTTGTATTTGCAATCAATCAATCAATCAATCAATAAATTGAGGCTTTATAAAAATAAATAGTAAAATTACCTTAGAGGCTAAAAGACCTGAGATTTGTTAGTGGCTTTCTTTTAATGCTTTTATACATGATGCATTAAATTGCTCATTATTGACAGTAAAAATAATTATAGTTTTTAACAAAAAAAAAAAAGATTTTCGAATGGATGCTGTTCTTATGAATGTTAAAAATTATATGAAAGGTAAAACTGAAACGTTTGAAAAGTTTGGGAAGTAAAGAATGTTTTTTTTTTTTTTTTTTTTTTTTGAAAAAACATTTCTCCTATGTCTCTTATGCTCACCAGGTGTTTTTCTTTAATAAAAAAATGCAGTCCAAATTGCAATTGTTTTATTTAAATATATTTTAAAATGGGATGCAAAGCTTAATTTTCAGCATCATTACTCCAGTCTTAAGTGTCATATGATCCTTCAGAAATATCTTTCTAATATGCTGATTTGCTGCTTTCTTATTATTACCAGTGTTGAAAACAGTTGTGCTGCTTAATATTTTTGTGGAAACGGTAATTTTTTTTCAGGATTCATTAATGAATTAATGAAGTTCAAAAGAGTGGCATGTATTTGAAATGAAACTTTTGTAACACCCTTTTGTGATGCATCCTTTCTGATTAAAAAATATTAATTTATTTTAAATAAAAAACATACTGACCCCAAATGTTTGAACGGTGTTGTAGTATGAAAACTACATTTGTATTCCACTCTAAATGTAGGCAAGTTTATGGCAAGGCAAGTTTATTTGTATAGCACATTTCATACACAATGGTAATTCAAAGTGCTTTACATAAAATAAAATAAAATAATAAAACAAGGAATTTAAAAATTGATTTAAGAGGTTTAAAATGAATTTAAAACAGTCAAGAATAGAAAATGATTAAAATATAGTGCAATCAGTTCGGACGTTGCACAGTGCTTATTCAATAAATGCACAGCTAAACAGATGAGTTTTGAGTCTGCATTTAAATGTGAAATGTAGGTTTAAATAGTTTGTATTCCAGCCATTAGACAAGACTGTGTTCGAGCCAGCATATCCAGTCATATACAGAGGGATGTATAGCTTCATATCGCGTCTCTCTGGCCACATGCTCTCAGGCAAACTCAACCCATCTGTGGTGGTAGGATGTGTGTTTCCAGCAGGCAGAGGAAGGACTTGCAGCTTGTAGGGAGTTGAGTGACAACCGCTCCAGTGTGTGATGATAGCAACGCATGCCGAGATTGGAGTACCAGCTGTGGTGTTGTGTGTTGTGTGTTGTGTGTGTGTGTGTAGAGGATTCAGCGGGATGGAGCCGTTGCCAGATCATCGAGGACAGGATCAGTGTTGCTTTTGCGTGGACGAGAGTAACTTGCACTCATGGGAGAACAGCCATGTGGTTGTTACCCCACACGTTCACAAATGGGGTTAAAAATGGTCTGCCCAAAACTGAGGAAATAAAAGCTTCATGTGTCTGCTGTCGATTACAGAAAACAAACTGCATTTAAAATGAAAGTTATCGTATAGTTGACGAAAGAGATGTTACTGTAGAGAGATCCTGAAACATTATGCCAACTATTATTCTTAGTTAGGATTATGTATAATGACTGTATTTTATACCATGCCTTTTTACTGTGTATAAGTTTAACTTGTATTTTTCTTTCTCTGCTCTGTATATGTATCCTGTTAGAGGACATTTCTTGTTTTATCCTATTATGAGATAATAATAATAAACTACTTTTTTTTATACGTTTTTTCCAGGTGACAAACTGGCACGAGCTATTAATTCCTTTACAATGTGAAAGGAATTACACTGGTATTAATGTTATAACAGACATGTACATCTACAAACTTACTAATATCATTATTATTATATCTTTTAAGTGCTTTTTAGCTATACATTCAACTTCTTTAACAAAGCACAACTAGTGCATGTGTCAAAATTATCATCTGTGTTCAGTATTATCAGAGGTCATTAATACTGATACTGAAAAATTCCTGTATTAATATATATTTTTAGTTTTTTAAATGAACATTCCTATAAATGTTTTAAATAAAGTCAGTTTCTGCACAACCAGAACTTGAGCTTTAAGTTGTACAGTGTTACTGCAGTATATCTCATCTCTTTCATTTCAGACCTCCCGACAGACGACGACGGGATCTCTTTGGTGTGGCCAATGCTACTTCCATCCACACTCTCTTGGCGGGAAACTGGAACCTGACGGAGGGAAACTCCTCAGATGATGAGCCGCCTAGACAGGAATTTTCCTTTATAGAGAAGAAGGTGAAGGAGCGTAGCGCTGACATCGGTGGCCTGCAGCCCTTCACCGTTTACCTCATCGACGTGCACGCCTGCAACAAAGAGGTTCAGCACTGCAGTGCAGCCGCATTTATCTTTTCCCGCACCAAAGCAGCAGGTAAGAGCAGGACATCGACACGGAATCGAAACTGAAGCACTGTATTCAAAAATGTCAAAGACAAATCTTCTGGTTTCTTCATTTTCTTGTAGAAAGAGCTGATGACATTCCTGGCCCTGTAACCTGGGAACATCTGGAGGGCTCTGTGTTCCTGAAGTGGCCTGAACCCCAAAAACCCAACGGCCTGATCCTGCTGTATGAGATTCACTATCGTCTTGGAACAGAGGTGACCGTTGTATTTTGATCAGGGTCATAAAGGTTTTAGAAAATTTCCAACAACATTTTTATTTATTGGTTAAAAAATGTCAAGTGGTGTAAGATTCAAGTCTTTCAAAAATACGTATCTCAATAATAATAATAATAATACTTTGAAACAAACTCTACTTATTTTTTTTTTACCAGTTAATCATAAACAATCTCACCCTTAAAATATAAATAAGTAGTTGGCACATTCATTATTAGTGACATATATCTTTAAACTTTCTATTTTATATATATAGATATAGTAAGTGCTGTCCACTGATTAATCGCATCCAAAATCAAAAGTTTTTGTTACTAATCAAATGTTACCCTGAACCACAAAACCCTCTTAAGTCGTCGCTGATGTACTCTTGTATCTCCAAAAATACCTTTTATGGGTCAACAATATCGATTTCTGTCATGCCAAAAATCATTATGATATTAAGTACAGATCATGTTCCATGAATATATTTTGTCAATTTCCTACTGTAAATTTATTTAAACTTATTTTTGATTAGTAATATGCATTGCTAAAACTTCATTTGGCCAACTTTAAAGGCGATTTTCTCAATATATAGATTTTTTTTGCACCCTCAGATTTCAGATTTTCAAAATAGTTGTATCTCGGCCAATATCCTGTCCACCGCTCTGTCCTATCTCTAACAATAACCAGCACACTTCTGGAATCGTATTTTATTCAGCTTTCCAGATTATTTATAAATCTTATCAAAATTGAGCCTTGTGACTGGTTTTGTGGTCCAGGTCACATATG
Organism: Sinocyclocheilus anophthalmus; assembly: GCA_018155175.1. Classification (NCBI taxonomy): domain Eukaryota; kingdom Metazoa; phylum Chordata; class Actinopteri; order Cypriniformes; family Cyprinidae; genus Sinocyclocheilus; species Sinocyclocheilus anophthalmus. Next base: position 368,183 of record JADLZN010005373.1, read on the forward strand.
TGTTTGTACTTTGTATGTTTATTATGTTATATAATACCCACACATGCATGTAATACTAGTAAATATTTTCAAAATATAGCTGTATTTGTGTGTAGTTAATATATACATAAATATACACAATACCCCATATATTATGTAAAAAACATTTTATTTTCTTTTTCTTTGGTGCCACTTCTCTGAGAAAGTCAACCTTGCGTTCGCGGACCGGGGGCACTGGCAAAATCTTCCAACAACCATAGCTAGGTTTATCCAGCAAAAGTCGCTAGGTTTTGTCAGAGACTTCTATTGAAAAAGTCTGAAAGTTGCTCATTTAGTGCTATCGCGATCGTTTGTTAGAATGCGGGAGCTGATGGCAGGGGGCGGTGGATATTTGTGGCGGTCATTGTGGATATTGTGGATGAGTTCTTCTGCGTCATCACGTTCTATTAGTTCTACAGCTTCAGTTCCGGAACTTTCACGCTTAGTAACACATAAAGCTGTTCCCTCACCACAGTGCAACAGTGTGGCATTCCGAACGTTGTTTAAGCGACATACACCGGTATTTTAAAAAGTCATATCATAACAAAATAACCACCGTTACCGCCCACCCTAGTACGCCCCCTCTGAATAAATATAAAAGATGTATTTCCTTAATGATCACTAATGAAACTCATAGGAAAGATGGAAAATTTAAAACTTAAACAGATACTTAATAAAACAACAAATTATACCAATATTTTCTGTAACGATAAGCAAATTAGCCATTTTTGTTTAAATTAAGGATTGCGAAAATGAGTAACCCTAAGTTAAGTCAGACAAATGTATAATATGGTCTAGTCTGATGCCATTCGTATGTCCTCCATAACTTAAAGTATAACTTCTCTTGACCACTTCTTGTCCCTGCGTGTACAAGTTTCATGAACAATGTTTCTATCTGTCCGTTTTACCCTCCTGACCCCTCCCTTAATGCTGTTGTCTCATGGGGAGTGTATGGCTCAGCTGTCTCTACCGAATCTCTCACGCCGCAGAGCATTAAAGATTGAGTCAATCATGGTCCACTGGGATTTTCACCTGGGAGAAAACAAATATCCTTACTTGTCATGCTGAAAAAATGTGCCCAACAATGCAGGAATAGGGAGGGTAGCATCTTCTATTTCAGTTTTTGTAGTACATCACACAGTGGTTTGTGAATCTGCCCAGCAGTGATAAAGCACAACTCCCTCACAACCTTCACAACTCATTCATCCCTATATACAAGCTTTACTAACAGGAAGCTCCTGTGGGTACCAACATTCTCACTTTATTCCTCCTCCTGCAACCCGATACCATTTTAGATGCTTTGGATCCAAATTATGACGTGGTCCTCTTGAGACCAGAGTTGGTTCCGAGAAGTCTCTATTTTGTAAATATGGGCCCTGGAAGAGGTTAAAGGGGTCATATGATGCAATTTCAATTTTCCTCTCTTTGGAGTGTTACAGGCTGTTGGGGCATAAAGAAGATCTGTAAAGTTGCAAAGACTAAAGTCTCAAATCCAAAGAGATTATTCTTTATAAAAGTTAAGAGTCAGCCACTCCTACCTAAAACAGCTCGTTCTAACATGCCCCCACACGTCTACATTACTGTTTGTCAGGATTTCATATGCTTTGAATGGTTTTTAATGTTTTTGTCTCGTCGCTCTGGCTGGACATGGCATCAACAGTATGGTGAGGGTCGTAACATTTCAGTCACACACTTGAGATATTCGGCCAATCACAACACACTGGAAAGCTGACCAATCAGAGCACACCTCGCTATTCAGACCGATGAGCTTTGTAAAAATCGACGCGTTTCAGAAAGGCAGGGCATAGAGGATAAACAGTAATGTGCATTATGTGGAAATAATGTTTTTTTTTAACCTTAAACAGTATAAACACATTTCATTACACCAATACACAAAATAATGTTCTTTTTTAGCAGCATCATATGACCCCTTTTAAAGGACTTATTTTGCTTTGGAGTCTGAGTATGACTCATTGGGCTTATACCTTTTAAATTTGTCAGAAATGACTGTCTTTAAAAGTTTTGGTTCAATATCCTTACCTGTTGTATCCAAAATACCCTAACCATACTATTTTTTTTTTTTTTTTTTTTTTATAACTTTCCGGATTGGTGTACTAATTTTTGCAACAAATGTTATCACGTTGATGAAAATCTTAATTTTGCTGATAATTTTGGCAAGTCTTCTTTGTAATTGATCAAGCATGGCTGTTGCCACTTACCTCTGCCAAAGAACCCTAACATGTCGTCTAATTAAAGAGTATTGCTGAATTGTTAAGTTTTAGAGGGGGTGACTCATTTATGCTGTGCCCTGTATCTATACTATATATATATATATAGCTGTGTGTGTTGTGTGTGTGTGTGTGCGTTTGATACTGGGTGAATATTTAATGGGTGAAAATACCTCTCAGCCAATCAGAATCGAGGACCAGAAAGAATGGTTTTATATTGTTTTTACAGTTAATATTTGTTCAAATATATTTATTCTTTAACGATTGAAGATGTAGACTCGTTTGTGTTTATAATAAATTAATATTTTCACATAATAGTTAAATTCAATATATATTTTAAATAATACATTTAAGATATATTTATATACCTGCATTAAAGAAAGAGCATCACAGCACTGACAAAGCACTGCATTTTTGCACTACTTGTTAACTAGTTTGTCAACTAATGATTTATGGCTTGTTTTTTGACATTGACCAGTATGTGCTTGTTAATCTTTTTCTACAGCCTGAGAAGCACGAGTGTGTATCCCGTCAACATTACAGGGAGCACAAAGGGGTGAAACTCTCCAACTTGGGAGCTGGGAACTATTCTGCCCGTGTGCGGGCTACGTCCCTCGCTGGAAACGGCTCATGGACAGAACCGATAGCTTTCTATGTGAATCAGGTTGAACGTAAGTGCACCCTCATTTTTATTCCTTTCAACTTCCACAATATGATGATTTAGAAATTTGTTGATTTATTGGGTTTTCAAATGTTCTCTTCTTGCACCCTCAAGAATCTAATTATGAGCACTACCTGTACTACATTATCATCCCGATTTTCCTGATTTGTGTCCTCGTCGCTGGAATGGCTTTCTTCTGTTTTAACAAGAGACGGTACCAGTTTTAACACATTCACACACCATAATTCTCTCATTTTAACAGCATAGGCCGCTACAGACAAAATGCACCAATCTGAGATACTCCCGATATTATAATATTAAAAAACAGGAAATTATCTTGAAATGTTTCCTTGTTCCACATAAAATAAGTGCTATCCGTAATCCACAGAAACATTGACAGACTTGGAAACGGAGTCCTTTACGCGTCTGTTAACCCAGAGTACTTCAGCGCAGCAGAAAGTGAGGATTCAGTCAAGGGCAAAATCGAATCAACTTACCGTTTTCGTAAATATGCAGTTGATTTGTAACTCTTGTACTTTATTTACAGTGTATGTGCCGGATGAATGGGAAGTGGAGCGAGAGAAAATCACCATGTGCCGAGAGCTTGGACAAGGATCCTTTGGTATGGTGTATGAGGGTATCGCCAAAGGTGTCGTCAAAGATGAGCCGGAAACCAGGGTGGCCATTAAAACAGTCAACGAATCGGCTAGCTTACACGAGCGCATAGAGTTCCTCAATGAAGCCTCTGTTATGAAAGAGTTCAACTGTCACCATGTGGTTAGTCAGAGAACACATGACAAACCTCATCTGATGCTTTAAATATTGACAGTATTGGTGTAAACTGGTGTAATAATGTTGACTTTACTGGTAGGTTCCTCTGATGTCATTTGTGATTGGTTTAGGTGCGTCTGCTAGGTGTAGTTTCGCAGGGTCAGCCCACCCTGGTGATCATGGAGCTGATGACACGAGGAGATCTGAAGAGTTACTTGCGTTCACTTCGATCCGCTGAGGTGAATACAGGCATGCATGTGACATCTTCACATCGCTGATTAAATATTTGGCTAATCAGACTGAATTTTTAACCGCTATTCTAAATTCCAGCAAGTTAAGGATTGCCACCTGTGTAGTAGTGTAGTAGAATTGTGATGCATAATTGAGCAATTTCCATTAATCAGAATTCATCATCTGCGCTTGCGTTCACTGCTGTTTTCTGTGCCTAAATGGGGCCACTCCTTGCAGTTCTAGACTATAAGCTCCTCTAAGACTTCAACTCCAAAGCCTAGTGTAATCTCTTGATGTGAACTGCATAGTCTGTATCCTAAGTGAAAATTGCAATCTTGTAAGTGATTAAAGCTCAGAAAAATGTTCTAAAACTCAGCTCCAGATTGATTTCCATTTGCATGATGCAAAGCTTCAGCATGAAATGCTCAAGACTCACTTGGTTTTGGAATAGAGCTACAGCAGTATCATTCTCTTCTTCTTCTGTCCTCAGAACACCTCCAGCTTGCCTTTGCCGCCGTTGAAGAAGATGATTCAGATGGCGGGAGCGATCGCGGATGGCATGGCTTACCTCAACGCAAACAAATTTGTTCACAGAGACTTGGCAGCAAGGAATTGCATGGTGGCAGAGGATTTTGCTGTCAAAATTGGTGGTATGTGTTGAAATGGGGGGAAATATGTATTTGCCTTTCTTGACTTGTGTTTTACATGTGAAATGTTTTAAATAGGGACTAGTCATCCAAATTTGAGTTAATCTAGTTTTTTCAGGTATATTCTTTTTAGTAGTGGGGCTTTAAACAGAATACATTTTGAGACAGCTTCTCAGAGAGGGTTTTAGCATATTTTAGCAGTAAATTATCTTCAGTTGGTGGCATTCCACAGTAAATATTGATAATTAGACAGTTATTAAATGTAAAAATACTGCATTGACATATTGCACCTCAGATTTAACTCTTTTTGATATTTTGCACTATTGCTCATTGTTTCATAACAAAATTAAATACGAAAAAACATTATATCAACTCTATTAGTTATTGTCCAATTTTTATGTATTATAATGAAATATAATAATTAATTCATTTGTTGTATTTATATATTTAATAGTTTCATAATTTTAAAGTTAGCATGAATTTCAAATTCTATTTGTAAATGCATGTTATTGATCTGTGAACGATTCATACATGCTTGTGTTCCATGTTTTACTTTTTTTTTTTCTTTTTTTTTTATTGTCATAACTGGATCTTCCAGTGAAACAATGCATTGTCTATGGTGATGTACTGTATTTCAGACTGTATTTCAGACATTTTTCTGCTTAAACCCGCTTCTTTATTACAATTAACTGGAAGCTGCTTGAACACAATATGGAAGAAAAAGCTCTGTCGCTACGTTGAACCTTTAAGATTTGTATTGTTTTAACAATTGTGTACTGTAGCAAGAAATTAAAGGGTTTGCAGTAAATTATGGCAAATATTCCAAAAGAATTATGCAACTGCACATCCCCCGTTTTTTTATTCCATAAAGAACAAGTACAGTAATTAATTTCTGAAACTGCAGTATATTTTCTTCATTTTGTTTGGCTAAATCTCAAGTAAAACTATAGAACTTTAGTAATTTCACCTCATCTATCCTCAACCTGTAGATTTTGGCATGACACGGGACATTTATGAGACCGATTACTACAGAAAAGGAGGCAAGGGACTGCTGCCTGTGCGCTGGATGTCTCCAGAGTCCCTCAAAGATGGAGTATTCACCACCATGTCTGATGTCTGGTAAGCCTTCGTGTGTTCTATAGAGAATCAGTGTGTGCAAGATGTTCAAAACATGTAGAGATATTAACTGAGACGTATAGTGCGCAGTATATCAGGGTACATCAGTCTAGTCTTTGCAGCTGCAGAGCGACATCTGTATTTGAGCAAAGACCGCCCCAGTGACCACTTCAGTTCCTGCGCTAGCTGAACGAGAAATGAAAACCACACTTGCACGGCTCAACACACATTTTCCATTACGTGATGCATACGTTAATGCGGTAAGCAATGAGGAGAAACATCTTTCCATATATTCCAAATGAAACTGGCAATCAAGCCTCATCGGCCCTCATATGAGCTAGAAACATTTCCCTCATATGCTAGTCTTATTTGACAAACTTTCAAAGAAAACCTTGGGGAGTCTAGACCGTGCTTTTCCGGAAGCGGCAACAGCTGCGACTGATATGAGCGACATTCCAGAGCCTCAAGGAATCTTTAGTCGATTCGTCCTCCCGTGTCGTGATAAGTAGCTGTTTGGACTTGCTGGGAGGTTTGCGCTTAAATCTTTTGTTAAGGATCAGAATCAAGCACTCCCTGTTCAGGAAGAGGATTGAACTTAATTACAATGCGCTCAAGTTTCCTTCCAGGTGTCTGGAGAGTCTGCCCTAACAGTTCACCTTTCATGTCTGTCCAGGGTCACCGTCAGGCCTTGATAATAAGGAATGTCTGGTGAACTTTACACGAGGATCAGACATGGGAGTAGTCAATTACAAATTTATTGTAAAAAAAAAATAATAATCTTCCACGGCGGTTAAGATCTAAATCAGAAAATCATGGCTGTTTCTTAAGGGCTAAGTGTGCAGTATTTGTGCCACCAAACGGAAGTGCTAAATAATGAATAATTTCAAAATAATGAAGAAATTCAAACAGTCATGCCCCACATTCATGTCACTGGTTAAAGTGAAGATTAAAACGGAGCAGTGGCTTACTTATAATTGCCGTTGCACATCAGGTTGGAATCAAGAGGCATACAGTATAATAGAATAGGTACATATTGGCCTGCATTCCAGCTATGTTCAAAATTATATACCTTTTTATGTTTTTTTTTTATTTTTATGTACCTTTTTTAGCAGCGTGATGCAGCGTCATGTTTCTTTGCATTGCCATGAGCACAATGAAATAAAAATTTTATTTTGTTTTTTTAAATTTTTTTTGTTGTTTTGCTTTGCTTTTTGTTTAGTGATTTTTGTTTAGTTCTATTTTATGTTAGTGTTTCGTTTTGTGATGTTTGTGTTTTGTTCTGTTTTAGCGTAGTGTTTCGTTTTGTTTAGTGTTTTTTGTATTTTGTTCAGTTTAGTGGTTAGTTTTGTGATTTTTGTTTTCTGTTTTAGTTTAGTGTTTAGTTTTGTTTAGTGATTTTTTTTTGTATTTTGTTCAGTTTAGTGTTTAGTTTTGTGATTTTTTTGGTTATGTTTTAGTTTAGTGTTTCATTTTGTGATGTTTGTGTTTTGTTCTATTTTAGTTTAGTGTTTTGTTTTGTGATGTTTGTTTGTGTTTGTTCTGTTTTAGTGTTTTTTTGTATTTTGTTCAGTTTAGTGGTTAGCTTTGTGATGTTTGTGTTTTGTTCTGTTTTATGTTAGTGTTTCGTTTTTTTTGTATGTTGTTCAGTTTAGTGGTTAGATTTGTGATTTTTGTATTGTTCTGTTTTAGTTTAGTGTTTCGTTTTGTGATGTTTGTGTTTTGTTTTGTTCTGTTTTAGTTTACTGTTTCGATTTGTGATGTATGTGTTTTGTTCAGTTTAGTGGTTAGTTTTGTGATTTTAGTTTTGTTCTGTTTTAGTTTAGTGGTTAGTTTTGAATCCGTGTATCATTCAATCATTCGTTTTTTGATTTAATATTGAAATTAGAAAAACTAGAAAATTGTCCTCTTTAGTTTTTTAGTTTTATTTTTTTTTTTTTTCAAAAAATCGAATTCCGCAAGTTTTCATTTTTCGTTCATGGGTGGAAAAATGAATAAACAGCTTGAATATTCGATTTCTACATGTGGGTGGGAATTAAACACCCCTTTCTGCTGATTGGTCAGCCGAAGATCAAACCGTGCCTTCATCAGTTCTTCTGCAGTATCACGCAGCAGAATAATAGTCCTCCACTGCTGCAGTTGTATGGATTCTTAACGCATTTATTGCAAATACATTTCATATTTTTCTCATCAAACGGACTAATGAATAGCTCGACACAACTCATACTGGGGCAGAGTCTAGACAGGGCTTTCTTCTGTGTAGATATAAATTCTATTATTTGCATCAGCTGGGCATGGCAGGGTATGATATCTACATCGGTCGATAGCCCACCCTGCTCACGGCCATCAGTTTTGTTTTTTTTTTTATTAAGAAATTAATTAATTAATTTGTTTCAAAATAAATATTTTAAACACTAAGACAAAAAGGAAAGAATAATAAATTGGCTTGGGTATATATAGGCCTATGTTCACGCAAGAACTGTCATTCTGACTGACAACCGGAGAACAACAGATATGAAATAGCCTACTGTTAGAGTTATATAATGTGGTCTTGTGTTTTATTAAAATTGATTATAATTGATATCTCAAAAGGTTACGCACTTGTGCGCAGCATGAGCTGCAACGCAAGATTTTCATAAAATATAATAACTTGCCATTTCGGTTTGTTTCTCACCAAACCCTCAGTATACCTTCAGTATGCTTGGAATATATGCCACGAGATGCATAGGATTATTTTACGACAGATATGCATCCGCTTCAAAACAAAAAAAAAAAAAAACTAAAGTCACCATTAAATTGGCAAGTGCGAGCAGGACATTTTTGTGTTATTAAGTAATAAGCCTTTAGAACAACATTAAGTTGAGTAGTGACTCTAGTTCAGACAGTTCCAATAAATTGCGATGGGTTAAATAAACTCAATAAGCAGTCAGACGCGACTACAGTCAAGCGCAGACCTGTATTGAAGTGCACAGGAAATAAGCAGAAGTCATATTTTAAAGCAGTTTAAATTAATATTGAGTGCTGATTGATGTTCACTTGGATTTTTTTTTGGAAATAACTTAATACTCTGTCATTTATAGTCGTATGGTAAAATGTATATTTTTAATTGTGTAACGTTACGTTCAAAATAATTACAAAATGTCATGCCTTTGAAAAATAAAAAGAGAACAACAGAATGCACTGCTTTAACACGTCTCGGTCTCCTTGAGTATCTCTCCGGCGCATTGTTTTGTTCAGTTTTAGTTTAGTTTTTTGTTTTGTTTTTTTGTTTGCTGTGTTGGACTGACTCCATATCCCCTCACCCTATAGGATAAATGATTGGATATGTATGCGGTTTTTTAAGAAAAATTATATTTAACTTTAAATGCATTTACATATTAAGACTATAAATTTAAAAGTCCCATGTCCCCTCACTCAATATTTGAGTGAACTAAAAAAAAGGGGGACCCCAGAAAAGCTCAGTATGGTGAATTGTGCAGTGTGGATTACAAAGGAAAATCTAATTCAGCACTTTAAAGTACTGATGCAAATAATTCAGTGCAATTAAATGTATAATTTTATCAAATACTTGTTTCATAAAATCAGTTGAGGAATGTCCAGTGTATAACACTGAGCTGCTGCCCAATGTAAAGCGTTTTTTTTTTTTATCTATGTAGGCGGTAATAGAGCACAAAGCAGCTCATTAGGTTTTGGAACAGAGCCTGTGATTATTTGTTGCTGCCTTTGAAGCTCTTTTGTATCTAATTTAGATGTACAACACTTACTTATCTGTAGAAGAATAATAAGAATAAACTCGAAAGAAAAAGCATTTCTTGAGTCAGGCACGACTGAAGGTATTTCTGTTACGTGCTTAATAGCTTTATTATCAACAGGCCACATTATATTATGTCATTTGTCTGAGCGGCTGACTCATTGTAATGACAACTTGCTCCCATTTGAAAGTTTTAAGTAATTAGAACACACATCACTCACATTCTCAGTGAAAATATTGATGTTTCCTGGAAAAACATCTTCAGGGAACAGTTCATTTTTACGAGCGGGGAGCTTTCAACTGAACTCACTCAGAATTAAAAGAAAATCAGCATCTTGTAGACACTTTGGTCGCAATCATTGTAGATCTCAACTTTTCTCATCTGTTCTCCTCTTGCAGGTCCTTTGGGGTGGTGTTGTGGGAAATAGCCACGCTTGCCGAGCAGCCCTATCAGGGCATGTCCAATGAGCAGGTACTGCGGTTTGTCATGGAGGGAGGACTGCTAGACAAACCTGACAACTGCCCTGACATGCTGTAAGTCATCTCATGCACATCTTTCACTCACATTGTTGTTCTAAGTGCAACATTTTGAAAAATGATCAAGCTGCTGTTTTCCATTCAGTGAAAGCAGACAGTGACCCGGGGCTGTCGAGCTCCAAAAAGGACACGAAACATCATAAAAATGGTCCATATAACTGATGCACATACTTTAATGTGAGGAACAGACCAAAATTTGGTGTCACTTTTTCTTGCCGTCTGTCCAAGATTGGTTTCATTGACGTCAAACCTGGTGCAGTGTCTTGATGTGGCAATTTTGAATGTTCCTAATATGAATATTCATGTTAGGTTTGGGAAGGACATGATGGTGAGTAAATGATGATAGAATTTTCATTTTTGTGTGTGCCTTTTAAAAAGCAGAAAGTCTGCCACCTACTGTGTGATTTAGGTTGTAACATCACAAAGCTGAAAACATGAATAGACATTAAAAATCTGAATTAGCTTGAGAATTAATGGTATTTACAGAAAAGTTTTTGACTTTATTTGGCCGTTATTTGTTTTGGATTTTTAAACTACCTAGTCTAACGCTCTCCCTGTGGGTGCTGGGCTCTAAATTTAAGTACAATTTGTTTATCTGAGAGAGTCTCCAAGCTCTGGGTTTTCTTTGGCGCAGTTTGAGTTAGGTTGCGTCTGGCTTCGAGTCCATGTTTTATCTGAAGTGTGAGAGCTGGCTGTGACATACGAGCACTCAAAGCACTACAGGGATTACACATTTTTAATAATATAACATTATACCAGGAGGGAGGGAGGTGCTTGAGAAGAAAGGGGTACAGAAAAATAGAAAGCGTGTGTGTGATTTTTAGAATTATATATGAAGAGTTCATGTGCAAAAGCAGATAAGTCAGTTTTGAACAATTTTCAAAAATCATGTTTTTTCATTTCAATTAATCTCAATCAAACTGCAGTTGGGTTATTTTGATTAGGTTAAAAAATAACTAAAAAATAAATAGTTATCTCTTTTTGCAAATAAACTCTTTCTTCTTCATATATCATGTGTATATATGTGTATATATATATATTTTATGTGTATATATATATATATATATAATCTTTAAATATTTTTAAATATATAGCAAAAATCAAATATGGAATTTAATAAAACTGTTTAATATTATCCCTTAAATATCTCTCTATATAAATATATAAAATCTAATTGTTTTCTCTCTCTCTCTCTCTCCTGTGTATACAGTGGGGAAAGTATTTAGTCAGCCACCAATTGTGAAATTTCTCCCACTTAAAAAGATGAGAGAGGGTTGTAATTTTCATCATAGGTATACCTCATCTATGAGAGACAAAATGAAAAAAAAATCCAGAAAATCACATTTGTAGGATTTTTAAAGAATTTATTTTGCAAATTATGGTGGAAAATAATTATTTGGTCAATAACAAAATTTCATCTCAATTCTTTGTTATATACCCTTTGTTGGCAATGACAGAGGTCAAACGTTTTTCTGTAAGTCTTCACAAGGTTTTCACATGCTGTTGCTGGTATTTTGGCCCATTCTCCTCTAGAGCAGTAATGTTTTGGGCTGTCGCTGGGCAACACGGATTTTTTACTCCCTCCAAAGATTTTCTATGGGGGTGAGATCTGGAGACTGGCTAGGCCCCTCCAGGACCTTGAAATGCTTCTTACGAAGCCACTCCTTTGTTGCCCGGGTGGTGTGTTTGGGATCATTTTCATGCTGAAAGACCCAGCCACGTTTCTTCAATGCCCTTGCTGATGGAAGGTGGTTTTCACTCAAAATCTCACGATACATGGCCCCAGTCATTCTTTCGTTTACACGGATCATTCGTCCTGGTCCCTTTGCAGAAAAACATCCCCAAAGCATGATGTTTCCACCCCCATGCTTCACAGTAGGTATGGTGTTAACTCAGCATTCTTTCTCCTCCAACACGACAAGTTGAGTTTTTACCAAAAAGTTCTATTTGGTTTCTTCTGACCATATGACATTCTCCCAATCCTCTTCTGGAGCATCCAAATGCTCTCTAGCAAACTTCAGACGGGCCTGGACATGTACTGGCTTAAGCAGGGGGACACGTCTGGCACTGCAGGATTTGAGTCCCTGGCGGTGCAGTGTGTTACTGATGGTAGCCTTTGTTACTTTGGTCCCAGCTCTCTGCAGGTCTTTCACTAGGTCCCCCTGTGTGGTTCTGTGATTTTTGCTCACAGTTCTTGTGATTATTTTGACCCCACGGGGTGAGATCTTTCGTGGAGCCCCAGATCGAGGGAGATTATCAGTGGTCTTGTATGTCTTCCATTTTCTAATAATTGCTCCCACAGTTGATTTCTTCACACCAAGCTGCTTACCTATTGCAGATTCAGTCTTCCCAGCCTGGTGCAGGTCTACAATTTTGTTTCTGGTGTCCTTTGACAGCTCTTTGGTCTTGGCCATGGTGGAGTTTGGAGTGTGACTGTTTGAGGTTGTGGACAGGTGTCTTTTATACTGATAACGAGTTCAAACAGATGCCATTAATACAGGTAACGAGTGGAGGACAGAGGAGCCTTTTAAAGAAGTTGTTACAGGTCTGTGAGGGCCAGAAATCTTTCTTGTTTGTAGGTGACCAAATACTTAATTTACCGAGGAATTTACCAATTAATTCTTTAAAAATCCTACAATTTTTTTTTCTCATTTTGTCTCTCATAGTTGAGGTATACCTATGATGAAAATTACAGGCCTCTCTCATCTTTTTAAGTGGGAGACTTGCACAATTGGTGGCTGACTAAATAGTTTTGCCTCCACGTGTATATCTTTATATATATATATAATATCTATATATTTGTTGTTTTTGTTTTTTAAACAATAAAAAGCAAGCTTCACAGGCAGTTTTTTTTCTGTTTATTCATTGGTGACACAAATGAACAATGATGTTTTGTTTCAGGAGAAACAGCAGTTTGCATTTTCTCAGTCCGCTGTCCATTGACGGGAAGTGCACAATGGCTTGCATTGGCTTGCGCCTTATTTTCATCTCAAGGCCGTCTGGTTTAGGGTCTTTGTTGTGGTTGGCCGACGTTTGGCACCTTTTCACACTTTTTGAGAGAAGTGCCGGGAAGGATGAAGCGGTCGTTAAAGCAGGCAGAACAGGAGTGGAGGAGGGTATGTGGCTGGGTTTTGGGCTGGTACACTGCCGCTGCCTCTGTCTTGTGTTTTAATGAGCCAGCGCACGACTGCTGAGACTAACAGTGCCAACGGTCACCCAAATTCAACCTCTAAGGGAAGTCCAGTTATTCGATTCAGTTATGTGCAGCGTAGCAATTAGAACAAAGCCTTTCACACATTGAGCAATATTGCTCATGCATGTGATATTTTTAGCCAAAAAAGGCAAAAGCCACTGCCTCCTGCTAGAAAAGATCTTTACTAAAAAGTAGATTCTTTAATACTTGGTAACTTTTTTATCAAAATAACATGCTCTGCCTCTGAAATTACAATCTGCCATCACCAATAATTCATTTTTTAAATCCCTCGCTTCCTTTCAGTTGATTCATTTCTAGTATGTAATCTATTCCTGATGCATAAAATCAAGTCCCGCCTTACATTTTTTCTATTTATTTTTATTTACTCATTTCTTGTTTGACACAGAAGTAACATTTTGAGTGTTGACAAATGAGATTAATAGATTGAAGATTTGAGATTGAAGAGTGATATTTCACACACAACATCCCCAGCTGTTTTATTTTTGCTCTAGTAATAAAAAAGAAAGAAATCAAAGCAGGATCTCTTTGATTTCTGTACAAGAAAAACAGAGTGAACGATGCAAACAGTGACACCTTTTAGTGCCTTTATATGACATATGCACAGGATTGTTTGCTAAGTTTAATGCTATTGCAAGTTATTATTTAGATTTCTACATACGTATTTCCATTTTTTCCTCATTGTTTCATGTTAATTCGAACTGTATTGAGTTGAATTCATTAGGATATTTTTGTAGGATCTATAAGTAAAAATAAATACAATAAAAGTGTGATGATGTGTGTGATTTTGTAGTCATGTGATAATAAATAATCAAACAGGAAATTATATCATAGAAATGACTCTTTTACCAAAAAAAAAAAAGCATAACCTTAAACTTAAATTTAGAATTTTTACCTTAAAATGTTTGGAACGTTAAAAAAATACTTTTTGCTTTATGGCAACTCAACTTTGCAATTTAACATTCATTTAATCACAATTTTTGTTATTTTTATAGTTATAATTTATATTTATGTAATGTAATCATCATACAATTCATGAAATCTTTAAATAAAATATGTACATACAAGAAAAAAAAAAAACACTTACATTTTACTCAATTTATCACCATTTTGATGAAAAAATCCATACTTTGTCCTTTCAAAGGTTACTGCAGGCTTTAGTCTTGTTCATATGGCACTTTTTACACTGGAGGTGCTAAAATCAGCTCTGAAGGCAGTGAGTCCAGTCTCTCTGTCTCACAGCTGGAGAGCCAAAAACCCTGGTGTGTCTGTGTGTCTGTGTCTGTGTCTGTGTATGTGTGTGTGTGTGTGTGTGTGTGTGTGTGTGTTTTTTTTTTTTTGTGTGTGTGTGTGTGTGTGGGTGTCTCTGTGTGTGTGTTTGTGTGTGTGTTTTTGTTTGTGTTTGTGTGTGTGTGTGTGGTTGTGTGTGGTGTGTGTGTGTCTGTGTCTGTGTCTGTATGTGTGTGTTTGTGTGTGTGTATGTTTGTGTGTGTATATGTGTGTGTGTGTCTGTCTCCTGTGGTGTGGTTGTCTGTCTGTCTGTCTGTGGTCGTGTCTGTCTGTTGTGTCTCTGTTGTGGGGTGTGTGGGGGTGTCTGGTCTGGTCGGTGTCTGGTCGTGGGTCTGTCTGTGTGTGTGTGTGTTTGTGTGTGTGTGTGTGTGTGTCTGTGTGTGTGTGTCTGTGTGTGTCTGTGTGTGTGTCTCTGTGTCTGTGTCTGTCTGTCTGTCTGTATGTCTTATGTCTGTCTGTCTGTCTGTCGGGCTGTCTGTTGTTGTTGTCTGTATGTCTGTCTGTCTGTCTGTCTGGCTCGTCTGTTCTGTCTGTGTGTGTGTGTGGACGAGACAGTGAAAATACCACACTTGGATTTGCTGGTGTGAATGTTTGTGTATGTGGTGCATGGGTATTTGTAACTGTCAGCTGATGTTTGCGCTAGCTGTGTGTGGGTGTGTAGCCGGCACTGGTGTTTGTAAGACTAATGGTGTGTGTTACTCCACTAGTGCGTGAGCTGGCACAGGGATCCCAGTATTTATTTCAGCAGACTCCTCTGGTATTCTTAGCCTGTTTGTGTATAATTAAAATGGTGAACTGGAATGCTCGAGTGTCAGCAAGATCGTACACTTTTATTTTTTCCCCCGTGTAACTGTAGCAGTTCCCCTTCTCCGGTGCTCTCGGGCCTCCTTTCCAGCTCTACAGTGTGATTTCTTGACAGTTGTGTGTTTGCTGTGCAGTAAAGAGGTCACAGTATTCACCATGAGCTCACTGCAGCTGTGTTTAGGACATAACCGCTGATAGCATGCATGTTTATGTTAGTGATTCGTCATGCTGCCACCTGTTGTTCAGTGCTATGGCAAGAAGACGTAGGTGGTATGAACAAGATCTTATCAGTCATTTTGTTATAGTAGCAGTATATATGACAATAATGTTAAATAGTACAATATTCAATCGGCTATATGTAGGACTATAATAATATAAAGTAGTTTTGCTGTCAAATCGATTAATCGCGATTAATCGCATCCAAAATAAAAGTTTGTGTTTACATAATATATGTGTGTGTACTGTGTATATTTATTTGTATGTATGAATACACACGCACACGTTTATATATTTAAGAAATATATCTAATATATATTTATATATAATATAAAACATAATAATATGAATATATAAATGTATAAACATAAATACATTACATTTGTGTGTGTATTTATAGTATAAATAAATATACACCAAACACACATATTATGAAAAAACCAACCTTTTTATTTGGGATGCCGATTAATTCGGATAATCATGTTTACAGCATGAATTAAAGTATAAAAATGTGGAGGAACCATTGTAATTAATACAAATAATCAAACATTAATACATGTTATAAATGTATACTGCTTATTTCAAATTTAGAGACTTGGTCTTTTTTAAAGACACAAATCAAAAAGAGGGATTTAGGCTTATTTATAAGTAGTCATACATGGCAAATTGTAAATGCCACTTTATTAAAAAAACAATAATATATTATTAGAACTTACTTTATTTAAAAAAATTCATTAAAATTGAAAAGATTGTGTTTAATGACAAAAACCAAAAGTTAGATTATTTAAAATACAATATATAAAGTAGTGTAAATTATAATTATTTTATGAGTATTATATTTCTTAATAATTTTAAAATGAAATAAAATTGATATTAATATATATAGTAACTTGATTTAAAACTGAAAATAACTTTTTTTTAACCGACTCAAACCAGAGCGATTAAGATGATTAGTAATTGGTTATGTGACGTAGTTTATAACTCATATAGTGAATACATTAATTATTGTACGTTATAAAAATTATGATAATTAAAATGTATAAAGGTATTAGGGAGAGAGAGATTTAAAATAATTGAACATTTAAATTTGAAATTTAAAAGGGACCTTTTTTCAAATAACACAAACCAGGTGTTTATTTTTGGAAATACATTTAATATAAATTAACAATATAAATTAGCCATTTCAGCTCAAAACTTCCTGTTTTTTTAACATAACATTCCCTAAAAATTCTAAAATACACTAGTCAACATTTGAAGTGGATCAAAAACCTTTCATCAAAGTTGTCCTAATATCTAAAACCAAAATGCGTTCTTGCATTTATACGCTGTCGTCTGATGCTGATAATCTAAAAATGGCCAAATATCAGTCAGTCATTTAGACAGGACAGCAACTAATTAATGTTTCTCAAGGACCATGTTGCTGAACTTCTCTTGTTCTTCTCTTGTTCTCTTGTGCGCTTTCAGGTTTGAACTGATGCGCATGTGCTGGCAGTACAACCCCAAAATGCGGCCGTCCTTCCAGGAGATCATCAGCAGCATCAAGGATGACCTGGAGGCGGGATTCAAGGAGACGAGCTTCTTCTACAGCGAGGAGAACAAACCTCCGGACACGGAAGAGCTGGACATGGAGAACGTGGGAACCATGGAGAACGTTCCTCTGGAGCCGTCCTCCAGCCTGCAGCCCCTCGCTCCCTCTCTGGCCTCCACTCAACAGTGCGCCCCTGCGTCCCAGGGCTCCTCCACCTCGGCCGGCCCGTCCTCGCCGCCTTCCTCCCCCAGCTCCACGGACAAGCACCCGCTCCCCGCGTCTGCGGCAAACGGGCCCTCGATGGTTCTCCGGAGCCCGTTTGACGAGACCCAGCCTTACGCTCACATGAACGGGGGCCGTAAGAACGAGCGTGCCTTGCCTCTGCCCCAGTCGTCGGCTTGCTGATCGACGGTTTCTGGACACGTCTCTGTCTGTCAAGCCACTGTGTGGTCTCCTGAGAAGAAATATGAAGTTAAGAGACAAGGAAAGACAAAATGGTACAAACTGAGAGTCCAGGCAATCAATCTTTTCAATCATACCTCAACGGACAAAGTTTGGATTTCTTTGTTTTTTTGTGTATTTCGATTGAATCGTTGAATTGATTGATATGAACTCATTTGTTATTTCCGCAGATTGGATCACTGACTGAAAAACCATGACCTTCACTCTCGCACTCGATAGGCTGACTGTTTTTGTTAAGTTTTGTTACTTTTCTAAACTTCCAAAACTGGTTTGAAGGCCTGTTAGAGCCAGTAGTGGTACGGTGGCATTATTACGGCGCGCTCTGCATATCTCGAAGCGAATCCAACAGCGAAGCACTTGTTCTTGTCTTTGTTTCCAAAGATGTGCGTCTAAATTAGAGATGTTTTTTCTTCCGCTCGTCTTAGAAGATCGTTCCCATGACCCAACTCAGATCTGAGTACGGAGATCTTCGGCTTCCGTTTTCTCCAAATCATCTGGCTGCGCAACATAGTGGAGAAGAAATTCTCAAATCTGCCAAATGTCTTTCTTTTCTTTTTTCTTTTATGTTGCCAAGTTGTCGTTTAATTCCCCTTGCATCCATATTCCTCAAAATACATACGACAGTTTTTGACCCTGGTGATCCAAACCTGCTTAAAGGAATAATTCACCCAAAAATGCAAATTTACAAAATATTTACTCACCCTCAGGCCATCCAAGATGCAGATGTTTCCTCATCGGAACAAAGTGGAGGGGGGGGGGAAAGTAGTATTACCTCACTTTCTCATCAATGGATCCTCTGCAGTGAATGGGTGCCGTCAGAATGAGAGTCCAAACAGCTGATAAAAACATCCCAACACGACTCCAGTCCATCAGTTAAAAAAGCTGCGTGTTTGTAAAAAATAAATAAATCATCAAGGTGTTTTCATTTCAAACTGTTGTATCCGGCTAAAATACGAGTCCATAATCCATAATAACACTTCCTCCAGTTACTTGTGGACAATTTTTATGTTTTTATCAGCTATTTGGGCTCTCATTCTGACGGCAACCATTCACTGCAGAGGATCGATTGGTGAACAAGTGATGTAATGTTACTTCTCCATGAAGAAACAAACTCATCTACCTGAGGGTGTGTTCATTTTTAGCAAATTTTGGGTGAACTGTTCCTTTAAAATCACAGTCAGTAAGAGAGTTTCCCAGATTCCCACTTTTCTGTCGTCTTGCTTAGGATTAGACGCATTTCGCACTGAATTATTCAACAGATGCAGTAGATGTTACATTACAAAGAAACTTTAAAAGGGATTCGGATAAAAAAAGAAGCTGAAAAGGTTTAAAAATTGTGGCTTTGTGGAGTTGAAATGTTCACAGCAATTCTCTCGCTTGGTTGTTCAGTCGTACGTCGGACCACAGAGCGTGTGCATCATTTGTCAGTCACTTTTGTACCTTTTTTACGGTTCAGATTGATCATCTACATGTCTGTGCTAAAAAAAAAGCTGCTATTATTGTTTTTCTTTTGTGGTTGTAATATATATACATATATATAAATGTAAAGAGATTTTTCAGGTGTAATCCTTGGCCTTTCCACTACAGTCCATTTTATGATGCTTATAGTTCTGCAAAATGAGAAAAACAGTAGGAGGTTCATTCTAACAGTTGAGTTTTGCAATGAAAAGTTGTTTAACCCCTCCTGTTTTGATAGATTCTCTCTCTTTAAAAGCAAAACCGGCAATGAACACACAATCCATTAACGGCGGCACCCAGCAACCTGATTCTGTAACAACTCGACACTGTGTCTCTCATCACATTAATGCGCAACAAATACTCTCAGGTCAGAATCCTAAAAGTTTCGGTCTCAGACCTCGATGTGTTCTTGTCTCGCTATTCATTCCTCTTTAATCAACAGAGTATGACTTTAAACTTGGCAAATTTTGGATTGATTTAAACGTAGACTCATGGATTGTTCAGTCTTATTTGTGACTGATCCTGCCGCCCTTTGAAGGCCCTGATCTTCTAAACTCTGCGTTTCCTTCCTTCCGTGCAGAGCCTGATAAATGATTATACAGATATGATTCAGCATATCTCTATGCAGAAGTTGTGTTTGTAACATAGATCACTTATATCGATTTAAGAAACAGGTTTGACTATGAGCGCCAGTTTTTGGGACTTTTTTTTTCTTTTTCCCCCCAAAGGAAAAACTCACTTTTTCTTTTTCCCTCACCCTGGCCTTTTTTTTTTTTCATTATTTATTTGTATTTCTTTTTTGTGATGCGTTTATAATCACTGTAAAAACTCCCCCTTGATTACATTTGAGGTATTTTTATATGCTTTTTTTTCATGACATGGGGACTTTTTTTTTCCTTTGGACATTTATCTACCTCACTCTTTTTTTTTTTATGTACCTATATATAAAGTACATCTGATCTTTTTCATGAAAAGGACAATATTACTGCTCTCTGTATCTGGGTAAGACCTCATAAACGCTACAAACCACAGTCTCAGAGTGGAGAAATGACTGAGTTATGGACATTTTGTACGACTAGCTGCTTTCTTTCCTATCGGATCTTGCTTAAATTTGTTTATTATTTATTTGTGAGATTAAAACAAGAACAGGTCTGACGATTGACTCCAAATGTGCTGGAATGTTGTTGATGTTTCATTTATCCATCTTTTAACTTGGGGGCAAAGGTCACTAGATGGAATAATTAGAATGGATTTATTTTTCAGTATATACTGGTTCTGATCTCCTCTCCCTTTTATTTCTCTGAATCCCACTGTTGGCATTGTTCCGTTTTGCATTTTGTGTTACATTATTTTACATTTGCATCAGAAACCAAATGTTCATTGAAACAAAACCTTTGGGTATAAACAGATTTACAGTTTTTGCTGCTGTCAGGTGCATCAAATGTGCATCACAAAGAGTTTTGTCTTGGGTTATATGAATATTTTTTTTAATTATTAGAAAAAAAATCTAATCAAAATATCAGCACGCAAAATAGCAAACCAACCATTTCAGTGTGATTGAAATAAAGCAGATGTGATATAAAGGTAAATGGTTGGAGAAATGCTGGAATTTTCTTCATGTCCTATTTCGCAGCAGTTATTGTTCATGCAGATATTAAATTGAAATAATATTCTGTGAAATATGTAAATCCAGAACAAGATATTCTTGTAAATATCCTGAATTTTTTCACTCGAATATCTTTATATACGGGAAATGTTTATAATTGCGAAGAGTTTTTGAGAAAAACAACAAAAATGATGATTGGATAGTGCCACCAATGTTGGTCATTTTTCCTGCTTTTTTCATGGTTTTTGTTACTCACAGACTGGACAAGACACCGTTCTAATGCTCCTCTCTGACCATCTCCTAATACAGAGCCGTAACACCCGACCAATGGCTGATTTCTTGATTCCAGATGTGTTAACTCTGGGCTAGATATTCTCAGGGCTGAAGGTGGCGCTCACTGTACCCTGCTGCTGGAAACTGCTGCTCTCCATCATCTCACCAGATCCTCGTTCTGAAGTCCAGACTGTGCTCTGTGAGCCTGTGAGGGTTGAGAGGAGAGCATTAGAGGTGTTTGTGATCTGATGGCACCATCTAGAACGTGAAGAAGGGTTGTGTTGTGTTTCATGTTATTTCATTTCAGTCCTTGATGCCGGTGGAGCATAATGTTTGCTTGTTCAGTTGAGATATGTATGTGTTGGTATATAAAGAGGGTTATAGATCCAGAATGGGAGGGGAGAATGGAAGTTTTGTGGTCCAAATCTGTTCAAACCTGGCTGTTCTGATTAAAAAAGGCACTTATTAAATGTATTTGTGGTGTTTTCTTTCTTTTGTGTAAATTTGAAGAAAAAAGACATGTGCTTCAGGAACATGGAGAGGATTACTATGTATTGGATTTATGATGGCTCGGATATTGTGTGGTTCACAAAACAAATATTACTGATAATACAGATAAATTGCTTTGTGATGTGTTTTTGTATATTAAGTAGGAGGAATAATCATCAAGCAGAACTGTAAACTCTATTTTGGCATTATACTTAATGCATTCGACATGTTAAAATTAGATTGTAATTAAATTAACATATTAAGCATATTTTCTCCTGCATTAGTCTTTTTTTTGCATTTCAGTGAATTTATGCATTCATAAAACAGACATTGTTCAAGGCGTTGTGTACAATGTTCAAATGTCTCAGAAAGGACTTTCATGTATTGTCAGTGATGCCATGCATGAGGATAATTAAATTAATTATTTTTACTTTATCATTAATCTGCGCCCCTATTTTTGAGCATTTTCTGAAAAACCCAAATAAAAATGTCTAGCTCTTGAACCTATGGTCTATATTTATAAATCTGGTATTGTTTGAAACTAGACCATAACCTTTGTTACCCTGGATCTTCATAACTCAAATTAGTATAGCAACAAGTTTATATGCTCACACTGGCTCGGTATCATTATATCTACTTTGGCTTTCCATCCACTTGGATCATCTCCTGACTGAAATTCGTCTAGACATCGACCTAGGCACTTGGGTGGAAGTTCCCATGCCTCGAAACACTGCGAGGCGGTAAGGGACAACTGGAAGTGCACGTACCTGTTTCAATCTGAACACTCTCAGCTACCTCACTCCTCACTAATCCACAACAAAAAAAAAAAGAAAAGGATAGTACAGGGTCAATACAGGGCCACCTTGAGACTTCGCACAATGCACTCGGAATCACACTCACCGCGACTCACTCTAAGCACCTAACCTCCCGCAGTGCCGGCCGAGAGACAAGTGTGAGGCCGGCGAGCCACAAAAAACAAACACTATGGCTAACGCGGGGGGAGTGGGGGGGGGGGGGTGTGTGGGGGGGTGGTGGGGGGGGTGTTGTTGTGGGGAACTCGGTGGGCACCGGGCCCAAGGCATGTGTTGAAAGAGCTAAACTTTTCCTGAATACAGCAGAAAATAAAACTTTTTTTTTAGGAAAACTTGCAGAAAGTACATCGTGATGGGATTTTGGGAAAGAAAATCTTAGGAAAGCAGTTCAGATCTTAGAACAGTCGAGGAGCCCTGTTCAAAGAAGGCATTAAGACTCCACTACACTACTGGCCACCGTTATACAATACTACATCCCATCCAGTGGGTACGGAATGTATTCAGACCCCCTTATATTTTTCACTCTTTTTTATATTTCAGCCATTTTCTAAAATCATTTAAGTTATTTGTTTTTCCTCATTAATGTACACACAGCACCCCATATTGACAGGAAAAACACAGAATTGTTGAGATTTTTGCATATTTATTAAAAAAGAAAACTGAAATATCACGTGGTCCTAAGTATTCAGACCTTTTGCTCGGTATTTAGTAGAAGCACCTTTTTGATCTAATTCAGCCATGAGTCTTTTTGGGAAAGATACAAGTTTTTCACACCTGGATTTGGGATCCTCTGCCATTCCTCCTTGCATATCCTCTCCAGTTCTGTCAGGTTGGATGTAAACTTTGGTGGACAGCCATTTTTAGGTCTCTCCAGAGATGCTCAATTTGGGTTTAAGTCAGGGCTCTGGCTGAGCCATTCAACAGTCACAGAGTTGTTGTGAATCCCACCCTATCGGTATTTTACTGTTGTGCGTAGGTCTTGTCTTTGTTTCTGGAAGGTAAACCTTCCGCGCCAGTTCCTGAGTCCTGATCACATCTGGGAGGTTTTCGTCAGTGATCATCATCCTGTGCTTGGCCGCTTCACTCTCATTTCTCCTCATTCGCACACTCAAGTCTCATCCTGTCCTGTCCCTGCAGCTGAAAAACACCCCACAGCATGATGCTGCCACCACCACCATGCTTCACTGTTGGGACTGTATTGGACAGGTGATAAGCAGTGCCTAGTTTTCTCCACACATACCACTTAGAACTAAGGCCAAAAAGTTCTATCTTGGCCTCAACCGACCAGAGAATCTTATTTCTCACCATCTCGGTACTCTTACTCTGAGCATCCTCAGAGGGGTTTGTTGGTTCCATTTAGTTTCTCTCCTTCTTTCACTGAGGAGAGGCTTCCGTCGGACCACTCTGCCATAAATCCCCGACTGGTGGAGGGTTGCAGTGATGGTTGACTTTCTACAGCTTTCTTCCATCTCCCGACTGCATCTCTGGAGCACAGCCGCAGTGATCTTTGTGTTCTTCTTTACCTCTCTCACCAAGGTTTTTCTCCCCCGATAGCTCAGTTTGGCCTGACGGACAGCTCTAGGAAGGGTTCTGGTGGTCCCAAACGTCTTCCATTTAAGGATTATGGAGGCTATTGTGCTCTTAGGAACCTTAAGTGCAGCGGAAATTTTTTTTGTAACCTTGGCCAGATCTGGTGCCTTGCCACAATTCTGTCTCTGAGCTCTTCAGTCAGTTCCTTTTACCTCATGATTCTCATTTTCTCTTACATGCACTGTGAGCTGTAAGGTCTTAAAAAGACAGGTGTGTGGCTTTCCTAATCAAGTCCACTCAGTATAATCAAACACAGATGGACTCAAATGAAAGTGTAGAACCATCTCTTAAGGACTGTACCCAGTGGCAAACTTGCTTCGGTCGGGAATACTTAGGACTCAGTTGAGATGTTCATCTCTCCTTCTTCGTCTTTTTCCCGTCCCCCCTTTTCCCCGCTTGTTTAAGAACCGCCTGCAAAAAAGGGGCAACAAGTCTGCTTTGTGTGTTTTGCTTCTGGGGTCAAGACCGTGGTGCTGTGTGCACAGGAATTTGTATTTGGCACTACAAAAAATGCAAACACCTGGCATGCGGGAGCTCAAAAGGGCTGGGCAAGATAACAAGAAAGGGAAAAATGTAAGGGGGTACTCGTCGCTGAACTTACTACGTCCGGACCCACTTATAAGATCAATTCAGAACTCATCAACCCATGAAACCACACACAAACACAAAACTATTTCAGAACAGCATTTGAACATTGTAACTAAACAGTATTTATTTTGAACAATTCTAATAATGAAAACAGTGAACCAAAACTTTTTTGATCAGTGATCATTTTAGAGCTAATGAACACGAGACAAAAAAATTTAAATTTGTAATTTTTTTTCTCTGCTAATTATTATGAATATTCAGTTACTGAAAAACTAAAGCAACTATTTACAGTGTAGGAAGACATTCAAGGCAGTCACTAAAAAGCTTTGTTCTCTGACACCACCTGATCACCAACACAGTCATCGTACACTTCTAGGAAAGGGAGAGGGAGCGTGTAAACAAAACAAATCAAACTTGGAACACTGTGTTTACATGTTGTATACACACACATAAACATACATACTCGTACATTCACACGCACAGACACACACCCACTCAATACCTCAATTACATACCAGGCACAAAACAAACACATCTCACTAAACAATCCTACGCATACTCGTTACATACACACCCACAAACAACAACACAGAACACTACTCCGTGCACAGCACCACAAACACAAACCCTTCCCCACCACACACAATACTCATACATACACACACGCACAAACACACTCTACTCACACGCACGCACAAACAAACATAATGTAATGACCCGGCAGTGAGCGCTAGCAGCCAGGTGCATTATGGGTATTTGTTGATTTATGTGTTAATTAAGCAAGATGGTTGGGTTTTTGCGTTAGCAATGTTATGTGTGTTTATGTTCAAGTTAGTTCGGGAGGGTTTGGTTCATTTACTGCCTTGTTATAAAAAGTGTGTCTGTCACCATCATGGAGAGAGATGTGTAGGGGAGGCACTTGGCGATATGGCCTTGCCTGTGTAAGTTTCCTCTTATTCTCGTTTTTTGCTCAGAATAAAAGGAGAAAGTAGATGGTACTGCTTCCTGCTGGTTTGTTCTGTCTGTGCTTCTGCTCTTAGAGACACTCAGGGTCATGAGGTGTATGGGACGCGAGTACTCGCTCTTTCCACTAACAAAATTAAAAATCTCGACGTGTAGATGTTAGCAATTAGCTTAGCAAAAGTTTAGTAGCCTAGCTTAGCTCCAGTTAGCCCCATGTTCTATAGAACACCCCCCGCCTTGATTACACGTTGTGGCAGAAGGCGGGATGTTCCCGGCAGACTGCTAACCGCTGTGGAGCGCTCCACCACAGAAGAGGCGAATTACGAGGCGGGCTATCCGAGTCGACAGAACAGCATCTTGCCTTGAGGAGGGTCTCTGCGCATCCCAGGTCTCATCGAGCGTCACCCTGAAAGCCAGGCTGATCTCCAGCCCGCACTAGTCCGCTGTCCTCCGCCGTCAATCCAGACCCCGCTTGGGCCGAGACACCTCCGCATAGCAGATGATTGCCCTCGACCAACTCTCCTCCTGACCGTCCTTGCTGAGGGTTAGAGCGAGTGTGGGCGCGCATTCGCCGTCTGACTATCCGGGTCTACGCCCCAAGGCTACCCTTCCGTTCCCGGCCACACGGAATAGCGGAAGCCTCCACCGTTCCCTGCAGGGCCTATACACCTGAGAGGCTTCCGCCGCATTCTGCCCTCTCGCCCTGTTGTATCACCGCCCAGATCTGAGTGAGGCTCTGAGAGAGCAGGGCGAGCTGAGGAGTGCACAGGCTGGGCCGCGACCGCTCGATCTCGCTTATCCAGCGCCAACTGACGAGAGCGCAGCGTCCCTAACACGCGAGGTGAAACTGGTCCAAGCCTGAGGAGGCGGGGGCAGCCGGGCCCAACACGGTTGACCCCCCGACGAGTCGAGCTAGACCGCTGCGGAGAACTGGGGCACTTCGCCAGGGACTGCCCTGCCCCAAGCCCCCGGCCCCGGGGAACGTCACCCCTGGGAAACGACCTGGGAATGAGGCAGTGAGGGGACCCTCACCCCCATCTTCGGCACCCCTCCACAACGACTGCCCTACTGTGGGGCGCTACAGGCTTGCCAGAGGACTGTACCTGGACTGTGTTATTGACGGGCAGCCCTGCAGCACCCTGGTGGATACGGGGTCCACCATTTGCTTTCTACGAAAAGGACTGTTGTCAGGGATGGCCGGTCCTCTTCCGGAGGACTGGACCCCCACCCCATAACCACCTCTGGGAACTGCTCACCCCGTCCCTGTGGGAAAGGACAGTATGCCGGGAGAAGCTGTGTCTGTGAGGTGTGGGGACGTCATGGAGGTTCTCGGACGCCGGATCACCATGTGCGCGCCCGCTCTGTCCCCCCGGCCCACCGCATGAGAGCTGCAAGACCAAGGGAGCCCCGTGGAATATTGCAGGCTCAAACCAGCGCATCCCAGCCGCTACCTGGGAGAAGTGAGGGGCCGGGGTCACTCTCCACTTATCACCTCCCACCTCACCGTCTACCTGAGACTGGTTGCTTCTGTAATTGCGAGTGGTTGGGCGGCGAAGCGGTGAGTATTTGAGCGTTCTGCAACAGGAGCAGTTACAATGCCTATTGAGAGACTTTGTAGACATTTTTGCAGCCCGAGAGGAGGACTGTACCAGGACAGCTTTGGTGCAGCATCACATTGACACTGACCCCGCTGCCCCCATTCGCTTGCGCCCCCACAGACTGCCTCTCGCCAAGCTGCCGAAGAAATGATCCGAGATATGGCAGCTAACGGCATTATTGAGCCCTCGTACAGTCCCTGGGCTCTTCAGGCAGACTCAAGTGGAGTCATGGTCATGGTCATGGTGCGGAAGAAAACGGGGGGTGGCGCCCCTGCGTGGACTTTCGATGGCTAAATACGGTCACCCGCAAGGACTCGTACCCGCTGCCGCGCATTGATGATGCGTTGGATTTTGTTGCTGGATCCTGTTGGTTCAGCTCTTTGGACTTGCGCAGCGGGTATTGGCAAGTGGAGCTGGCATTAGAGGCCCGGCCCAAAACTGCGTTTACCATAGGGCAAGGACTGTGGCAGTTTAAGGTGATGCCCTTTGGACTGTGTAATGCCCCGGACACCTTTGAGAGGCTGATGGAGCGGGTCCTTAAAGACATTCCCCGCACCCGCAGTGTGGTCTACTTGGACGATCTGTTGGTCCATGCCAGAGACTTTGACCAGGCTGTCCACAACTTACGGGAGGTCCTGACAGTCATCCATAGCACCGGGTTGCGGTTGAACCACCACCGAGCAGCTGAGGCAACAGCAGGTGAATGATCGAGTGTTGGTGAAGGTGAGGGGCTGGCTGGAGGCCCGAACACATCCGGACTGGACAGCCGTGTCCTCCCAGGGGCCCAAGATCAAGTCGCTTCATTCTCAGTGGGGCAATCTGGAGCTCCACAATGACGTGATCTACAGGAGGTGGCAGGCACCGGGGGGGGATCGACTGTCTGCAACTCCTGGTTCCCCATGCTCTGCGGCCGGAGGTCTTCCATTGGGTTTATGGGGCAGCTGGAGCCAGCCATTTCGGGAACTCCAAGACGGAGACGGCTGCGTCAGCGGTTCTACTGGACAGGGTGTCGGCAGGATTCAGAGCTGCACGTTCACTGCTGTGATGTCTGCACAGCACAGAAGGGACACAGCCGACGCTCTCACGCGCCATTGCAGCAGTATCTAATCGGGGCGCCCATGGAGAGGATCGGGTTTGAAATCCTGGGTCCGTTCCCCGTCACAGATGCCGGCAACCGTTTTGTCCTGGTCGCTATAGACTATTTTACGAAGTGGCCAGAGGCATATGCAGTGCCGGATCAGAGTGCTTCAACGTCGGCGCAACGACTAGTGGACGAGATGTTCGCCCGGTTCGGGGTGCCGGACGAACTTCATAGTGACCAGGGGCGGAACTTTGAAAGCCGGTTGTTCAGTGAGGTGTGCCAGCGGCTTGGGGTGAAGAAAACAAGAACCACTCCCCTCCACCCTCAAAGCGATGGACTGGTTGAGCGGTTCAACCGCACCCTGGCCACCCAACTTGCCATCTTGACAAGTCAGCACCAGAGAGACTGGGACCAGCATCTGCCCCTGGTCCTGTGGGCGTATAGGACAGCAGTGCAAGAGTCGAGCCAGTGCACACCGGCGGCGCTGATGTTTGGGAGGGAGCTCCGCCGTCACCTGGTGGGATTTGGTTTCGGGGTCGCCCCCCAGGCCAGAGATTGCTGGTGGCCCAGAACGTGGACTAACTTCCGCGATTGAAGTACGTCTGAGCCGGTCCATCGTCAACTGCCATGGAGCCATCTCTAAGTATGCCGGAGCCCACCGAGAGAAGGCGGGTCGTGTCACTATGCCTGGGCCCACGGCCTACCCTTGGGTCAGGGCGACAGTGTGGGTGTTCTGCCCCCAGAGGAAGCGGGGGTTGTCACCCAAACTGACTCATCATTGGCAGGGACCCGGGGAGATTCTGGACCAAATTTCGGAGGTGGTCTTCCGGGTCCGAATGCCTGGATGGGGTAGAAGGGTGGTGCTTCATAAGGATCGGTTGGCACCGTACCACTCACTGGCCCCAGACCAAAAGACTGGTGGAAGCCAGGGCGGCTCCCCGCCATCCACTCCCAGCGCCGAGACGAACAATGACGGACTCAGGGCTGAGCCTGGCGCTGAGGGTAGAACATCAGGGAGGCCGAAGCGTGTTCGACGATGGCCAGGACATTTGCTGGATTTTGTTATGGGAGAATAGGGTTGTGGAGACACTAACCCTCTTGGTGGGGGGTATTGTAATGACCCGGCAGTGAGCGCTAGCAGCCAGGTGCATTATGGGTATTTGTTTAGAGTTGCTTTATGTGTTAATTAAGCAAGATGGTTGGGTTACTGCGTTAGCAATGTTATGTGTGTTTATGTTCAAGTTAGTTCGGGTGGGTTTGGTTCATTTACTGCCCTGTTATGAAAAAGTGTGGCTGTCACCGTCATGGAGAGAGATGTGTAGGGGAGGGACTTGGCGATATGGCCTTGCTTGTGTAGATCTTATTCTGTGCTCGGAATAAAAGGAGAAAGATGACAGCACTGCCTCCTGCTGGTTTGTTCTGATTGTGCTTCTGCTCACAGAGACACTCGTGGTCGTGCGGTGTATGGGACGCGAGTGCTTGCACTTTCCACTAATCAAATTAAAAGTTTCGACGTGTAGATGCTAGCACCCTGCTAGCAATTAGCTTAGCAAAAGTTTAGTAGCCTAGCTTAGCTCCGGTTAGCCCCATGCCTATAGAACAACCACGTGTTGTTACAATAAACATACATACTCAATACTCATACATACGCACGCACAAACACACACACTCAATACTAATACATACGCACGCACTAACACACACACTCAATATTCATACATACACACGCACAAACACACACACATCTCAATAGCACCACACCGCACAAACAAACACATAACTAGATCTAACCGCTATTGTTCCGTACACAACGATTGTTCCGTACAGATTGCGTTTTTTAGCGCCGATCGCTGATAAAATACCTCCAGGTTGGGGGCGTGTTATAACGAGCTGTTTTAGGTAGGCGTGGTGGACTCTTACCTTGTATAAAGAATATCTCTTTGGTGTTGAGACTTTAGTCTTTGCAACTTTACGGATCTTCTTTATGCACCAAGATCTTGTAGCACTCCAAAGAGAAAGGAAAACTTAAAAAATTGCATCATATGACCCCTTTAACTCTAGTACTAAATATCATTTAGATAATTGGCAATTTTTCTCACCATATCCTTGCCTTAGGAAGGGGCTAAATTACTGATTAATTTACAATCAAATACTATCCATTTATCTATCTTTTGCTATTGTTTTGGAGTGACACTTTTCATAACTTGGGGCAACAAAATAGATAAATTCCTCGATTATCTAATGTTAAATATACCATCTCAGAGCACAACATCATGTGTAAGCGCAATAATGATAAGCCCTAATCCACTCACTTAAAATAATAGTCAATAGAATCATAAAACACCCGTCCGCGAGTAAGAAGTGGATTATCCTTACACCTTAATGTTTGTCTTTCTCATCTGAAATGCGAAGTCAAACTGTTCCACATTCCACCAATCCCTTCTACTCGATTGGATGTTTCTCTTGTCTTCTTACGGCAAGGGCATGACGGTCTACCACTAACATCGAGCGTCTTTAGTTTGCAGTATTAGACACATATTTATACTGATTTAAATTTCAGGCTCCGAAAATTCTTCAAAAAGACCACAAAGAATGGCCTTCTCAGCTGCAATAGTTGCAACTCTTACGTCATCAGAACAGGGTGTTCAATGTACCACCGTTTTCGTTTAAAAAACGTTTTGCACCGTTTGTGTCGGGGCTGAACGCAGCCCAAGGACTTGGACTGGACTTCATGAGCAACTTCATTTTGTGTCATGGACTCCTGAAAGCATAACATTTTTTTCTTAAAGACATAAATTGTACATTGAAATTGCTTTTCATTTATATAATCTAAAAATTATTATAACAACAATTAGCTGTTTTTTTTTAGCTGAAACAATTAGCTGTTTCTTATTATATGAATTTGATTAATTATGAATTATTATTGAATATGAAGCCAAACTATTTAAATGGATTCTTTACAATTCTCTTGACAACGTAAACTGTTAGGTATATTTAAATTCAATTATAAAACGGTTAGTTCTATTCCTCGATTCTGATTGGTCAGCAGCACGGCTATGACCGCTTCACCCTTAGCAACATACGCAATCAATAATATAATAATAATAAATATAATTTATGGTATGTTTAGTAATAACCATATAGCATCACACTGTTTCATTTATTATGTATTTTCGACAGAATTAACTGGTTTGGTATTAGTTTGATGAAGTATGAGTGACCCCTGCTGGCGTTATGTTGCATCTTTCATCGTTAATTTTGAAACCCCGATATCATATATGGTGTTAAAAAATAAATGACACAGCGGATGATAAAGCTCCATTAGATGAGGCATGTTCAGAACATTCTCTTGCCATTTACTGTTGCTGTCAGGAACTATTTTTAGCGGATAGACAGCATTTAACGAACTTGCTTCAAAAAATTAACATTTCAATACATACATTTTTGGTTTGAATATGTTTTTATTGTGTGGTAACCGTTTTATAAAAGCAATAAGGTACTCGAGGCCGTGCTGCATCGTGAATAAATCACGGCTGAAGGGCGTTTTTAGGCACGACCGAAGCGAATGCAGGAAAAACTACATGCAGGAAAAACTACATTTTTGATGCAGGAAAAACTACATTTCCCATGATGCTCTGTGCTCGTATCCAGTGACGCGTTTTGCTCGCAGACGGAAGGCTAGTGCTGCACACAAACAACTCCAGAGGTTTTCAAGAGGGAATAATTCATATTTCATTCACTACAGGGATGCAATGTAAGTTGCGATTCATTACTGATTTTCGTTGTCGTGTTTTGTATTACATAGGTCAGTTTTATGGTTCGTTAATTCCAAAAAGCAACCATTTGAGATGGCCAAGTAGTCGATGATTAGATTTTTGTAGAGACTTAATTTGTTTACACTCATCATGTGGTATGAGATTGAATGACAGTACAGTATCAGCATCATTTTCTGAGCTCATCTTGGTACATGCTGTTGTTAGTGTATCGTTATTTTTTGTATCTGACATTACATAATGCTTTAATGTTGCTGGTAAACGTGTTACTGTCATTCTGTACAATACATCTCACTTTTGATTCGATCAAATCAATAAGGAACAATGGGTTAAGTATTATTACTGCTATTTTTTATCATTCTTTTATTGTTTATATTCTATTATTGTTGTAATATTGTTTTTATTTTTAATTACAATGTATATTTTGTCTTAATTTTTAATAAATGTATTTATAATTTAAATCAAGAAATCATTATGAATCTTTAAGAAATGTTAAAAATCTTTCTTTCAGACTGGAAAAGTAGAAGCTGAAAGAGGGAAAAACTCTCTCAGCCAAAGACGGTTCTTGCAGCCATGGCTTCTGAACTCCATGAAGTGATTTTTATGGCCAAGCGAGAGCGACACAAGAATCTTTTCCTGAACTACAGAAACCTCAACATTTTCCCTGTGGAGCTCCTCAGAGATGAAGGGATGCAGTTCCTGGAGCGTCTCTTCATGAAGAGAAACTCCCTCACAACACTTGTAAGATCTCAGTCCTTGTGCTGTTAGTCTTCATTTTTGCTTAGGCCCTGTATTGAAATATTATAAATATATTTTGCATCCTAATACTGTTTTCCTCCTGTCAGCCAGAGAACCTGGCTCAGAAACTTCCCAACTTGATAGAATTGTGAGTATTAATCTTTGTTATACTCTTCAGTCTTCTTGGTGTTATGACAATGTTATATTAGTTGTCAGTGTGTTGTAATATTACTGTTGTCCAATAGAGGTCCCTCAAACTTTGGGACGTTTTCTTACCCACCCGTAAACAATAGCTACAGGTGCATTTAAATAAATTATAAAGTCGTGAAAAAGTTCATTTATTTCAGTAATTCAACTCAAATTGCGAAACTCGTGTATTAAATAAATTCAATGCACACAGACTGGAGTAGTTTAAGTCTTTGGTTCTTTTAATTGTGATGATTTTGGCTCACATTTAACAAAAACCCACCAATTCACTATCTCAACAAATTAGAATGATTCATAAGACCAATAAAAAAAAAAAAAAATTTGTGAATTGTTGGCCTTCTGGAAAGTATGTTCATTTACTGTACATGTACTCAATACTTGGTAGGGGCTCCTTTTGCTTTAATTACTGCCTCAATTCGGCGTGGCATGGAGGTGATCAGTTTGTGGCACTGCTGAGGTGGTATGGAAGCCCAGGTTTCTTTGACAGTGGCCTTCAGCTCATCTGCATTTTTTGGTCTCTTGTTTCTCATTTTCCTCTTGACAATACCCCATAGATCAGGTCTGGTGAGTTTGCTGGCCAGTCAAGCACACCAACACCACGGTCATTTAACAAGCTTTTGGCAGTGTGGGCAGGTGCCAAAAAATCCTGCTGGAAAATGAAATCAGCATCTCCATAAAGCTTGGCAGCAGAAGGAAGCATGAAGTGCTCCAAAATTTCTTGGTAAACGGGTGCAGTGATGTTGGTTTTCAAAAAACACATTGGACCAACACCAGCAGATGACATTGCACCCCAAATCATCACAGACTGTGGAAACTTCACAATCATTTTGCTTGACAAAGGCTGCGGTTCTCTCGGTTGGTTGTGCATCTTTTTCTTCCACACTTTTTCCTTCCACTCAACTTTCTGTTAACATGCTTGGACACAGCACTCTGTGAACAGCCAGCTTATTTGGCAATGAATGTTTGTGGCTTACCCTCCTTGTAAAGGGGGTCAATGATTGTCTTCTGGACAACTGTCAGATCAGCAGTCTTCCCCATGATCGTGTAGCCTAGTGAACCAAACTGAGAGACCATTTTGAAGGCTCAGGAAACCTTTGCAGGTGTTTTGAGTTGATTAGCTGATTGGCATGTCACCATATTCTAATTTGTTGAGATAGTGAATTGGTGGGTTTTTGTTAAATGTGAGCCAAAATCATCACAATTAAAAGAACCAAAGACTTAAACTACTTCATTCTGTGTGCATTGAATTTATTTAATACACGAGTTTCACAATTTGAGTTGAATTACTGAAATAAATGAACTTTTCCACGACATTCTAATTTATTGCGTGCAACTGTATATGATGTAAATTGGTCAAATCTGAGTTTGTTAAAATATCATTATTTGTACTACACCTGATGAAAAACAAGATTATGAAACAGTCCTGCAATCTATTTTGTTTGTTTTGATTTAGGTACCTGCACTCAAACAATATTGTGATAATTCCTCAAGGTAACGTTATCTCGTGATTATACAGTATATAGCAATATTTCGATGTCAGGCACCTTATGCATTACATGATACATAATGTTGTTTTCTAGCAATTGGCAATCTAGCGAAGCTGCAGTCACTGGACCTGAGTGACAACGCTCTTCAGGTCATCTGTCCAGAGATCGGTCAACTGCGCTCATTACGACATCTGCGATTGGCCAACAATCAACTGAAATTCCTCCCGCAAGGTGAGTCGCAAACATTTATCAGCATTAATCCAAAAAACTGAGAATGTTTGAGCTGTTGCTACTGATTATAGTGATTATCAATTCTGATGTGCACAGAAAAGCCTAATAATAAACAAAAAGTAAAACAAAAAAATTATCGCTGAATATGTGGTTTTATTGCTTTACCATGCTTAAGAACATTAAAAATAATATTTCGGATTGAATATAAATAATTACGTGCTACATGCTGCAATTAAAACAGAAAATAATTTTGCTTTATCTGTACATGCTTTTATAAACCGGATATATTCCAGTCGCTGAAGGAACTCTGTGTGGTTTGAACTGAATTATTTGCAGAAGATTGTGAAAAATGAGAGCGGAATATAAATGCAGTGCTGCCTTCATGCAACAGTGTAATTAATAATGTTTCTAGTTAAACAGCCCGTTTAATTCATAGACATTATCTGTAAAAAAAATTCCGCCTGTGTAATTAAGCAGCTTTAACTGCATCAAATAACGTCTCACTCAAAAGCCGAGTATGAGGAAACTGCATGAGCAGAAGCTTTTAAACCTGCAGTTATTAAACTTCATTCAGCGAGGAAACTTTGATTTTTGTGCTCAACATGACACATAAATGTTTCTGAGGAGTAAAACTTCATAAAGAGACTGTGGGGAAATCATTAAGCTCTTTGACACTCTCTTTAAATGCTTTGCTTCAAAACACGCTGTTGTTTTATATCAGTCTTTTTATTGCTCTTTCCAATTTTAATTGGGCAGTGTTTCATCTGAAGCCGAGACTGTTCATGGCTTTAATTTATCATATGTGAGTTATTCCAAACTAAGTGTTTTACAGTTAATTGTTCCACCAGTTTCAAGCATATTTAACTAGTGACATGCATTGCACACATGTGGGAAGGTGTGATTAAAATTTTTTTTTGGTTCCTTTTCAATGTCACATAAAGTACCAGCTCCTGTTTTTGCCAGCAGAGGGCATAGGGTGACTCTCTAGGGTTATAATATCTTGCTTTTACCTGATTGAAACTTGTATATTTGCTTGTATTGGTAGAGCTGGGAGATCTCCGAGAGCTGGAGACTCTCGATGTGTCCGTGAACCTCCTGAGGACTCTTCCAGAGCGTCTGCACCAGTGTCTGTCCCTGCAGTGCCTGACAGCAGACCGCAACCTGCTGCACTGCCTTCCTCGTCTGCTCTGTCTGCTGCCCGAACTCAATGAGCTCTCCATGGCTGCCAACTGCCTGACATCACTGCCCCTGGGTGAGAAGATATGACAGTGCTGTCAAGAAAGTTAACTTTACATGTATACAAAAGGTCAAGGTTTTGGGGGTTTGTTTTTAAAGAATTTAATACTTTTGTTCAACAAGAATTCATGAAGTTGAAAGTAAAGACATTTATTATGTAGCAAAAAAGAATATTTCAAATAAATGCTTTCTATTCATCAAAGAATTCTGAAAAAAATGCATCAAAAAATTGTGGATAATAATATGAAACGTTTCTTGAGTAGCAAATCTGCATATTAGAATGATTTCGAAGGATCATGTGACACGAAGACTGGCGTAATGATGCTGAAAATTCAGCTCTGATCACAAGATTAAATTGCATTTTAAAATATATTCAAAAAACTGTTATTTTAAATTGTAATAAAATTTCACAATATTACAGTTTTTACTGTATTTTCATCAAATAAATGCAGACTTAGTGAGCATAAGAGACTTCTTTTAAAAACATTTTAAAAATGCTAACTTGAAGTACTGAGCCAACTGGTGGAAGGGATCCATACAAGTTCTGTGAACAATATGATGGCTTTTTGTGAGGAACAGACCAAAAGGGATTCATATTTGAGAGCTACACCTTTGAGAGAGAGGTTTTCTGTTCCTTGCTTTAGACATCTTGGAATTGCACAAAAACCAGGTGAATTATTTGACATTGTTGCTGATATACTGATGTTTTATATTTCTGTCAGATCTGGGGCGCTCCATGGAGCTGCAGTTTGTCTTTGTGGACAACAACGCTCATCTAAAGGGACTTCCATCGTATCTTTATAACAAAGTCATCGGCTGCAGTGGGTGAGTGAGTTTGTTGTTGTTTGTTGTTGTCGTGAAATTTCAAACTTGACGTTTAAATAAATTACTATAAAGTAGAGCTGGTGATCCATTAAAACATGAACTAATTAATTGCACATATTTCTGTAATTACTCATGATTAATCACATTTAGCATTTTAATTGTGTAATCATAAGTATATGATATCAATATGATAACAAATATATGAAATAAAAAGTGACGTGACGTGACATGTGGCCAAGTATGGTGACCCATACTCGGAATTAGTGCTCTGCATTTAACCCATCCAAAGTGCACACACACACAGCAGTGAACACACACACAACGTGGAAACACACCCAGAGCAGTGGGCAGCCATGTTTTGTTGCGGCGCCCGGGGAGCAGTTGGGGTACTTGCTCAAGGGCACCTCAGTCGTGGTATTGAAGGTGGGAGGGAGCACTGTACATTCACTCCCCCCACCTACAATCCCTGCCGGTACGAGACTCGAACCCGCAATCTTTGGGTTACGAGTCCGACTCTCTAACCATTAGGCCACGACTTCCCCTATATATATGACATATGTTAACAATATGATAATATAAAATATGATAACAACCTTTAATTTAAGTCAACTCAAAACGATATTCACATGAACCAATTATAATAAATAGAAGTCAGATTTAGCAGTGCAGCGTGTTTGTGTTTGGTGATGTTTTGATCTCTGTCTTTTTGAATGAAAACTGTCAGTTCATTGTCCCGCATTTTAAAGTTGATTTATATTCACAGAAATTAACATTATTTTTCCCAGCTCATTCATAGGCCAGACATAAAGAAATAAATGTATTAAGTGCAAGAGAATTAGATTTTATTTTCTTTTATTGTTTTTATCTTTTCTTTATTTTACTTTTTTTTTGTTTGGATCAATTTATGTGACATTATAGCTAGAATAAATCTGAAATAGATGATTTAACACAATAATGAATCAGCATGCAACAAAATGGAGCTCATTGAGATTCCTGTGAGCGACTGGACAAACAGTGCCACAGAAACTAGTGGAAAATGTGCGTAGACTCGGTCAGACTTTCCATCCATCTCAAAGTAAACAACATTGATTTTTTTCACACATGTAACCCTGCAAGCAGAGCTCACTCTCCCCAGACAGACAACAAAACTCTTCAATATCGTTTATAGTGCTATGCTATAGTAAATCTCCCAACTGGTTCTGTAAACCGTAAACTTGACTTGTTGACTTTTAAAACATTCTGCTGCTTTCGCTGCGTATTTTCCCAAGAGAGATTCGCCGATCCCACAGCCGAGCAGATTCTGGGTGGAAAAATGCAAACTTTCCGACATTAGTATCACAGTTGCTGATTTGGCAGTATACATAGCTTTTCATGGTAGTTGGTGTGGTTGTTTCCTGGCTTTTTTAACATGACTGTGTTCACTTGATGTTATTTATCTGTCTGCATGCACAGATGTGGTCTAGCTGCGCAGATCTCTGACGTGAAGCAGCTCTGTCTGGCGCTGGGAGATGTGACTGTTCCTCTGCCCTCTGAAGTGAAGGCCATCGGCTCCGAGACTGACCCGGTGTTGCCTCTGGAGGAGCTGGCGTGCAGAGTCCTACATGCGGCCCACAGCTGGACCAGTAAGGGTAAGAGTCCCAAACAAACCCACAACAAAGCATCAGGTTCCTTCACATTCACCAGCCAAATGTTCTCATGTTCTCCTGTCTTGCGTGCAGATGTGAGGTTCTTGACGCCGTTCCTGTTGCCCAAGAGTCTGCTGGATGTGGTCCGGTGGCCTCTGGGTCACTGTCACCGCTGTAGTCAGCCCATGTTCACCATCGTCTACCCTAAACTGTTTCCTCTCAGAGAGACCGCACTCGCAGGAGTGCACAAGAGGTACTGATGCAAAATTCCCTTTTGTTTCCTCTTTGTCACTCTGTATTTAAAGTGTTTATATTCAACACTTCATTTTATCCACTTATAATATTATTCAAGGTTTCTTGACGCACTTTTCTGACTCTTTGATCAAGCATCACCTTAGACTTGAGTTTAATGATAGCATTAATATCTGTTTTAAGCAAAGATCAAGGAAAATCATATTTTCTATCATACACTACCATTCAAAAGTTTGAAGTCAGTAAGATTTTGTAAAGAAATTAATACTTTTATTCAGCAAGGATGCGTTAAATTGATCAAAAGTGACAGTGAATACATTTATGATGTTATTTTATGATTTATGATGTGCTTCTTTTGAGATTTCTATTCAAAGAATCCCAAAAATAAATTTCACCATTTCTACAAAAATATTAAGCAGCACAGGGGTTTTCAACATTAATAATCACCAAATTCTGAAGGATCATGTGACACTGAAGACTGGAGTAAAGCTGAAAATCAGCTTTGCATCACAGAAATAAAATACATTTTAAAATATATTACAATAGAAAACAGTTATTTTAAATTGTAATAATATTTCACAATATTACAGTTTTTTACTGTATTTCTGATCAAATTAATTTAGCCTTGATGAGCAATAAGATACTTTTTTTTAAAATGTGAAATATCTTACTTGAACAGTAGTGCATGTCCCCTTTAAATGCACATGCATTCTGGGATTGACCTAACATCCTCACTTCCACACATTCAACTTTTCTTACATTCAGAAAAATTCTCTCCTGCTTTCTGTCTCCTCTCATTCTCTCTCTCACGATGTTTTCTCTGACCCCTGTCACTTCCTCTATCTCCTCATCTTCCTGTGCATTTGATTGGTTGAAATGAGCAGCGCTTGCTCCACTGCCCGTCATGTTCCATCTGTAATGCAACGCTGTGGTTTTGGTATCAACATCCAGCAGCGTAACCCAATCATCTTGCTCGACTGCTGCTCTCAGCTACTTCACGTGCATTAAGAGATCTAATCCACTCGCCAATTACCTCTTACCCTGAGTGTTCGGCTGATGTTTGGAGATGAGTGGTGCTCGGTTCACTTGTGCGAGCGAGAGAAAGGCGATTTGTTTAAGGAATTCTTTAACATTTGCTTCTTTCACTCCTGTAATACTCTCTGTTTTCAGTCTCAGGTCGTGTGTGTGTGTGTGGTGAACTCATACCAGGAAACCCTTGCTGTTTCAATAGCACTTCATCGACCAGCCTTGTAAAAGCATATATGTTGTGGGAGGAACATGACCTCCCTTATATACGCACACATTAATATGCATATATATTTTGATTTCAGGTATGAAAGCTTGTTCCCTGTGAGATAGTTTAACTTAAGCTAACCATACCAAAAATGTACATTAGGTTGCTTTGACCTCTTGTCTTTTTGATACTCCCATTATTTGGTTTTTGGTAAGGTGAGTTATATCACTATTGTTCTTACTTAATCTTACATTAAAATTTTTTTAAAAATCCCTAAACCTAAATGTTCGATACTTAGTGTGGCTTGTTGAGATTTGGCTTATAATTTTTGCCCGGCATAAACAGGTGCAAAAATTTGTGGTAAATCAATATATATCGCCAAGGCCAATATATTGGCTGCTATTTGTAATTTTTTAATTATCAGCAATTAGCATTTGTTATAATTTACCAATTTTTGTAATAATTTATAAAAATGCAACTGTTCAATGTTAGCTCATTTTCAATAAATAATATTAGCAGATAAACGTTTTTATTTTAAGAATATATTGTAAATTATTTAATTAATATTAATGAAGAGAAGTATTTTTCATTGTTGGTTCATGTTAACTGATGTAGTTAACTAATGTTAACAAATAGAACCTTATTATAAAGTGTTACCATATATTTATAAGATGTTAAATATGTATTCAACCTTAAAATAAGATGTATGTGCATATATAAGATGTTAAATATATATATATATATTCAACCTTATATCAGCCATCAGCAAATATGACAAAACCTGTATCGTTGACCACTATCAAAAATCTCATAAACTTGCAATGAAGAAAGGATCTTAGCCATATCTAGAGACCAGAATATCATCAGCAGGGGTTGCATCCAATGTTTTGCTTTCTAAAAAAAAAATATATATATTTTTTTGCATTTTGCTTAACACACATACTTAGGTTACATTTCAGATAATACACCTAGGTTAATTGCATTATAAGATATTTTGAAAGTTCATATCAAGCGTTTTCCTTCAGATTTTCTTAAGCTCAAACTTAACATTTGCATGTTTGGA
The DNA here is from genome assembly GCA_018155175.1 of Sinocyclocheilus anophthalmus. Taxonomy (NCBI): domain Eukaryota; kingdom Metazoa; phylum Chordata; class Actinopteri; order Cypriniformes; family Cyprinidae; genus Sinocyclocheilus; species Sinocyclocheilus anophthalmus. The sequence continues at coordinate 408,780 of JADLZN010005373.1, forward strand.
AATACACTTGAAATAGGTCTGTACATATTATAAGTGGATTTTCTTTCTTGCTCTTTGTATTTCTCACACAGAACCACTGTGAGTTTTGTAGCGTACTGCTGCTCTAGCTATTGTCTGAGGACGTTTGACCTGCAGGGCTGACGTCTCACATCTGCTCATGGTGCTTTCATCTTCACGAAGGACTTGAAGAATATCACCAGAGATCACCTGAGCTTCTGAGACATTTGACAGAGGATCTCCATAACCGCCATTACAGTATGTCCTTCTTCTGTGTGTAGCAGCATCTAACAAAAGCAGCAGTTGGTTAATACTGATTGCATTTCACAAATGAATGTAGAAAGAAATGAAACAAAGTGTATTTCAATCAGTGGCCCATACAAACTGTGAAGTATTGTTTGTGTTGGGATTGTTACGGTTTACTGTAACCAAAAAGGTTCAGGCTTTAATCGGTGGAGGTTTCTTGAGAAACTTAACATTTATTCTGTGTTTTAAAGACTACCATCTTGATATACTTAAAACAGTGACGAGTTTTAGGTGAGATCTGGATGTTTTTGTTTCCATTTGAAAGGAACTTTACTGAAATGTCATGTTGCTTCAGATTCATATCTCACTACTGTTTTTAACCGTGACACAATACTTAACTTTAAAAGTGGCTTTTTAAAGATAAATGTGTTTAATTTCAATCTGAGGCTCAAGTGTTTGTATGCTGTTGGAAGTGACCAGCACTCAGCTCTTTTCAAAGAAAATCATGTGTGAAGTTTTGGAAAATAAAGTGTTATTTTTCAAAAAATACTGTTATAAAATGCCAGTTGACTTTTATGAAAAACATGCAGTTGATTGTATTGAAGGCAGCTTCAAGGGATTGTTCTATTTTTGTGTGAGATAATGTTTTCAAAAGACTAAGACACATGAATTGTGGAGATTTGCTGGTACTACACTACATCTGTCAGTCAGTGTGCATCTCTCAGTTTTGCTGCAGTAAACCATCGCTGTTCAGCTTTCAGTATTTAGAATATTCTCTGTCTCTTTAATTAGATGTGAGCAAGAGGGTGACTTTCTTAAAGGGACAGTTCACCCAAAACTGAAAATGACCCCATGATTTACTCACGCACAAGCCATCCTAGGTGCATATGACTTTCTTCTTTCAGACAAATACAATCAGAGTTACATTAAAAAAAAGTACTGGGTCTTCCAAGCTTTATAATGGCAATGAATGGGTGTTGAGATTTTGAAGCAAAATCATAAAAATCCTCCACACGGCTCCAGGGGGTTAATAAAGGCCTTCTGAAGCAAAGCAATGCGTTTGTGTAAGAAAACTATCTATATAAACTGTAATCTCTAGCGTACAACAGTTAGCGGAAGCTAGAGATTACGGACTATAAAGTTTTAAATATGGATATTTTTCTTACAAATGCATCACTTCGCTTCAGAAGGCCTTTATGTGGAGTACTTTTTATGATGGATGGATGCACTTTATCTTGCTTCAAAATCTCAACCACCATTCACTGCCATTATAAAGCTTGGAGGAGCCAGCACATTTTTTAGTACTCCGAATGTCTTAAAAGAAGAAAGTCATGTACACCTGGCTTGAGGGTGGGTAGATCGTGGGATAATTTTTTGGGTGAACTATCCCTTTAAGTCTTGGAATGGATGTTACTGTTACAGTTTTCTTAAATAAGCCAGGTCTTCTACAGAATTTTCTCTTGAGAGTGTTAGTTCAGCTAAACTTTTTACATGTTACACTGTCATTTTATTGGCACTTCTAACTGAACAATTGTGCTCTTCTTGTAATGTTTGTAATAACCATGTTTAAAACCTCTCTTGTGTTATTTCTTATTTCAGATGTGTGCTTATTAAGTTAAATTTAATTCATATTGAGCCATTTTGAATTGTGAATGTAACTGTCTTTATATTGTGAAGATGCAATTGATACACAGAATCATCTGTCTCTGAGACAGGTCAGAGCTGGCATAGTGTAGCAAGGCTTTTATCCACTTTTTTCCTTGCCGTAAAAATGGGTGCGGCCATTTGTAAATTCTATGGGTCTAGCTTCCGGTCTCATCTGCATCCAGCTATTTTTAGTTGTACAAAACAGTTCGTTTTGCTGCCTGATATTGAAAATTGGTGTGTTGTTTTAATGTATTATCTTAATTATGAACACACTGGTTTGTAGTGCAAACAGTTTTACCGTTTCCTGCACTTTGTTATTCTTCTCGTTATTTACCTATAGCGGTTAATGATCCGGAAGTCTCGCCCATAGGCTTACTTCCGCGTTGAAGAAAAAGGTGGATATGGCATTCATCTTTACACAGAATTTAGTGACACTTTAACTACTTTTAGACACTTAGGAACAATATTGCTTGTGATATTTTTATGGATATCATCTGGAAATGTTCAGGCAACAGAGTTCAATGAAAGGTCCACTCTGTGTGTCTGAGAATTGAAATACCATATTTAATAGTTTACTGACAGTATTTTACTCTTCCACTGCTCAAAGCTAAATAAACACTTGCATTCAGTAGTGCTTTCTGAAAACGACCTTTGCTTCGACTTTATGCAATATATATATATTTTAAAATGATTTTCAGTCTATATGCATTTAATTTGGAAGTTGTTAAAGTAAATATATGCAAATATAATCACGTCTGATTGCTTGTGCAAATGGAATTTTCAAGGTTGTTGTTTTGATTTTTTTTTTCTGTGTATGTTTGGTATGAAAAGATTTAATAAGATCTTACTGTTTGCAAATTGGCTTTGCAGACTGGAAGCAGATATTCACTTCATACCATTCAGCTCTGACTTCACTGAAAGTGTAACATTCCGGCTTCCGTGTTTAGACATCTCATAAATCACCCTGAATGAAACGTGTATTGTAATATATTTTCCTGTTTCTGACAATATATATTCCCTGTGACAAGCCAACAGATGTCTCTCCTTCCTGCTGTTCATCTTCTCACTAAAATTTCAGAAAATGACATTTAGTTATCTACAGTAAAGTAGATTACTGTAAGGAGATTTTCTTTAAGTAGTTTTCTCTATCAATTTTTACACCTTTGACAGATAGATAGATGCACGTGTTTTTTTTCCATATGTGTTTATATAGTTATGCACAAATGTGTTTATTATTATTTGTGACCCTGGAGCACAAAACCAGTCTTAAGTCGCTGAGGTATATTTGTAGCAATAGCCAAAAATACACTGTATGGGTCAAAATGATCGATTTTTCTTTTATGCCAAAAATCTTTTGGATAATAAGTAAAGATCATGTTCCATGAAGACATTTTGTAAATTACCTACCGTAAATTTATCAAAACTTAATTTTTGATTAGTAATAGGCATTGCTAAGAACTTCATTTGGACAACTTTAATATTCTCAATATTTTGATTCTTTTGCACCCTCAGATTCCAGATTTTCAAATAGTTGTATCTCAGCCAAATATTGTCCTATCCTAACAAACCATACATCGATGGAAAGCTTATTAAATTCAGCTTAAATCTCAATTTCAAAAAATTAACTGGTTTTGTGGTCCAGGGTCAAATTTAATTCTTTGCATATGTCCTCAACATTATGCATTGATACATTCATGCACAAATGTCCGCTAATATTGAGAGAGATAGATAGATAGATAGATAGAGATTATTAGATGTATGGTTAATAGGCTGTACTGCATGAGGATTGTGGGTTATGGCTGGTATCTGGTGACACAGAAGCATGAGAGTGTGTGTGTGTGAGAGAGAGAGAGGTGGGCTGGAAGGTCTCTGAAGGACACTGATGGAGGAGGGAGGAGCTGCCTGGGAGCTCTGGATCATCCAGCAGTGCATGCACGAGACCAGGAATTACTCGGGATAATAATACAGTGTTCATCAATCCTCATCTTTGAATCCACCTCCTTCGGTTTGCGATCCTTTTGTCTTTCTCCAACTCTGAAGGTAAGAACTCAACTGCTCTCTGATACAGTAACGCGGATTAAAACGCTTGTTGGTGAACTGATCAGTCACATTAAGAAAGGTCATTTCACGTTGATTTAATTCGCTCATTTATTCCCGTTAATAAATGAAGGTAGGCGCAATTGTGTGACGTCATCAGTGCTCGGCGTGATGTTGGGATTAAAAAAGACAGAAAGTTACAGCCGCTTTGGTTTATAAACTGGGTTTATTGAATCGCACTTTAGTCGTATAAGAGCGCTATATTCTCGATATTTGCTATATCTAATACCCAGTCGTTTTACTGTAACGTCTCTTTTTTTAAAATTATTTTTACATTTATTTAACAGTTATTTGCAGTATTTATCGGCTTGTGATAGATATAATGCAATCTCAAGGAATCTGTAAATTATACAGAGTATATGTGAGCTGTGTTTTTGCGCTAATTGGACTCTTAAAGCCAGATTTAATGTAGGCTATAGACTTCACTGCATTAGATAAGAAAATATTAGAGGCACTGTGGCTTTTATGTGCATTTATTACTTTTCAAAAAGAGTAGTGTAAAGAAGTCTGCTTATCAAATGATGGTAAACCTATTCTGAACAGAATATAAATGCAAAATTAATTGCAAAATGGTTCAGATGGACAGTTATTTAAAAACGATTCCAGGTGCGAATTTACTATCTAGGTCCTTGTATACTGCATGCTGTAATAAATCTTAACTTTAGGAGTTTATTAAACAATGTGTTAACCTTGTATCACAACAGGCCAGTTTACTTCAAGCATGCTCCCAGATGTTAAAAGTCTATGCATCAATTTAGGAGTTTTAAGAGTCGAGGACCAATGTCATGGCATTCATTCTCTTTCTACCACCCTTTTCAGGCTGCATTTGACCACTTCAGGTTTTCAGTTTACCTAGACTAGCTCAGCATTTGTAATCTATTTAGACTTTATAGTCATACTGGCCCTTTAAAACATGCATGTTGTTTATATGTGTAATTTTATGTTTAATCCATTACATTTGTTTAACAGCTTGTCTAATCTAACATATGCTGTTCTTCTGAAGAACGCACCGCATGCTCACATGGGGTCAAATTCAAAAACAGAGCCGTAAACCTCTGGCTGACTTCTGCCGGACCGCCGCTCCACATGTTTGAAACTAAATAAATTGACCATCTTTCAGAAATCAAATTATACTCGATAAATACAGAAATCAAATATAATTGTCTCTAAATATTAGCTCCCCGGTTTGGCTTCCTGCAGTCCCACGAAGCTTGCTTTTGTGAAGTGTAAATAGAAACGTCTCCGCTTTGCCAAATCAAACTGTACATTAGATTTGAGGAAGGAGCACGAGTGCGCTTTATTAGACTGACTATTAAGATTCAGAGATCGCGGCCAAACCTGAGGGCTTGAGGGTTGGCGCTGTGCCTCTGGGATTTGACTGCCAACTACTATAGCTGTCTGGCAATGCTTAAAATACAGTATAATACGGGATACAATTCTGTTGTGAGCCACAAACCACATTGTGGTATTACATCTAGCAAAGGTTTAGAACTATAGGGAACTATTTGCAGTAGTCTAAGATTTAGGTTTAACTCTTTAAAGACCCCCTGTTGTGAAAATCAAGTTTCTAACGCTGTTTACATGCCTATCTGGTGTTTTTAATATGTTTAAAGACAAACCATGTGCAAATTCATCATTCAACACTAGTGTTGAGAATTGTCTCCTTAAATCTGCTGTGTACCAAAGACAGTCCCAGAAATGTGGTTTGAAAACCTCCCCTGATTCCTGTCGTCGCAAACGTGTAACCAATCCTCTCAACTTGTGGAATCACTTCAACTTGGGGGCTTTTCTTATAATTAACAAAGCATTTCTACCTAAGGATGATGATTTTTCAAAGGTAGCTGTCTGAGATGGCGAACTGAGACATGGTTTATCTAACATAAGCCGCACATTATTAGCTCGTTGATAATGTAGTCAAACCAAAGGCTAATGATATCAATGATCTTCCCAGCATTGTAAAGAGTGACACATAAAGTCAATTAGCATTCTGATAGATCGACTTGTACAGCCCTGCATAATTCACTTTCCTATTGGAATCAGTTTCTGGTTCAAACATGGCTGAATTAAACCAAAACATTGCCACTTGTGTAGCGTTTACTACTTCAGTTAGCCGAGTGAATGTGGAGCCGTGTGTGACTGAGTGGAGGCGGGGACTAATTTGCATATTCATGCTTCTGTGTAAACTAAATGAGATAAGGGGGTAGATTTATATTGAGGCCAGACTTGAAGAAATGATTTTCATTTAACACTTAAATATGTCGTTTTGATTATCAAAGATGAGTTTTAAGATTCGTTTGTGAGGATTTCATTTTTAGGGGGATTTTTGAAGAATAAAGTGTTAACGCGCGGTCACATTAAAACAGTTTATGCAAGATTTCATCAGCTTAAACACAAGTGAAGCGAGTGATTTCTATTGAAATTTGTCTGCAAAATTTAGCAGAGCGGCAGTAAATGTGACCGTGCCGATGGGAATTTTCTTTATTATTACATGGCTTTCTGCAGTAGCCTACTTGACTTCGTGCCATTCTGCAGTTCAATTATTTTTGCATAATGCCCGTTAATAATTTACTGTTGTACATAGCAAGCAATTTCTTAGTTTTGGTGGTGTCTTTCTTCTCATGCTATAAAATCATTTATATCCAAATCAGTATTTTATATCTATTTATTTGGTGAATGACCATCTAATAAGCATAATAATGTACAGTCAGTGTGTTCTAACGGTGGTATAAGGGGTTTATTTTGTGATAATGACCAGCTAACTGAGATTTAGAATCAGATTAGAATTTGAATCGGTTTCAAATCTGACTCATCTTTTTACTTTCCTTGTCGATATGGAGGATCACATGAGGTTTCCTGATCTAATCGGAGTTAGTTGGCTTAGTCTTCTTTTAATCCTATTGCTCAAAGCAATCCTCTCTAGATCTGTTAAGGATCTTTGGTGTGACCTTTGACCCAGTAATAGTTGTGTTGCATAACGGTTCACATTTTTCTGTCATTTTATGGATCCGACAAGTAGGTTTCTGCAAGGAAAGGGAGATTAGGTTGTCTCTGTAAAATAAATTGCATTTATATTTTATGAAGGGACTGTTCTCGTAGACGTTGCTTCGTTGGAGAGTTGAGGGTTTGTTGTCTTTTGCTGTTGTAAAATGTTAGAGGTTTGTTAGGAGTTGTTTCCATCCAAGGTGAATTTTCCATAATCTGGGCTTTGTTCACACTGCTAGTGTTTCAGATTTGGCTTTTTGAGTCTAATGTTTAGGACTGACTGTATGAAATCATATCAGTTCGTTCAAACAGTGTAGTCAATATTTGGTTTATCTACTCCAGTTGCAATGACTAAAGACTTTCATCTGGAACTTCTCAGAGCTGCTGTCCCTGTGGAAAGTCAGTGTTTGATTTGAGTGCATATATGACACAAAGTATAAATGGTTTCAGGTCGAGACATTCCTCATTCGAACTAATTCAGAGACAACATGAGATTAGCGTACATTAGTTCTCAGCGTGAGCTTTGTGATATCATGAAGGAGCACAGCAGGATGGAGTCTGTCGGTAGCTCTTACGTCTGGGACTCAGCAGGGATTTAAGTCCTAACATAAATAGGAAGTGTTCTGTTTGCTGAAAGGGCAGAATATTAACGACAGAGCAAAACCAAATCTGAGGAGATATACTTGCAAAAATGCTTTTAGAACCTGTAAGGAATAGGCTTCTGGGGATATTTGGCAGATCTTATTAAACGTGTTTTTAGTTTTGACTGGGCTATTTTATATAAGACAAGGTTGACTGGGCTTTATTTAATGACTTTTATAGTTTAATTAATTTAATCAATGACTTGTGCCATGATTTTTTTTTTTCCTGAAAATTTGCAGAGTGATTTCTTTAATTTTTGTAGATAAAGTGTAGGGGTGTGTGATACTGACAAAAAATATCTCGATATTTTCTGGGATTTTATCGATAACGATAATTAGACGATATTTTGCTGAGTGCGTTATTGTGCTGGTGTCTTAAGGACTACTGTGGACAAGCGGATCACTAATTGCTTTGTGATATGTCTATTCAGTGTTGTAGTCAGATAGAAAAGACTCTTTTCCCAAAAGTTTAGAAATTGATTTTTACCCTGTTCTGGGCAGTTTTACCGCATATATTAGAGCCCAATTTTCTAAGTGTGCATTATCTTTTAAGTCAAATTCTTATATTTAATCAGTGAATTACAATAAAAAGACATTTGGGCTGTTACCAAGCAAATGAAATCAGTATCAATAAAATTCATCTTTGCAGTGCAGATGAAACACAGAAGCTGCATCTGAAGTGGCATTTAGATGTATTTACCCACTACTGTTTAGTGCAGAACACGAATGCGTTTAACTTGCGATTACAAATGCATAAATAATGTTTTGATATAGTAAACATAAAACGTTGAATACTGATATTGAAATTATTTAATAATAAAAGAATCATAAATTCAAATAAAAGGGCCAGTAGGTGGTAGCAAGTCACTGTTAATAAGTGTGTCATTGCGATTGAACCGAATCATTTAAATGGTTGATTCATTCAGGAACTAAACACGCTCAGAGACGCAAAACAGCGTGTTTGGAATTATTTTTGTTGTCGAAATATCACAAAAACATGCAATATGGTGTCTAAAACGTAAGTCTCTTAATTAACTTCTTGTTTTGAACTTGTAAAAAAATCAATATTACATTTATAATCATGGAATTTTTTGGAGAGAAAAAAAGGGCACTCTTTCTATGATATTGATAGAACTATATGAATAGATAAATGTACATTTCTTCCCCGGTTAATTGTTGTCACTCGTTGAGGCCTGAATCACACAAGTGAAAGAATGCACTCTAAATGCACACGCACTAGACTTCACGTAATGTAAAGCGTACACTCTGTAGGAATGTTTTCAATTGGTTTTAGCAAAGTACTCGATAATGTCAAATCACACATTGTTAAAACAACAATTACGATATTATCGCAGACGATATATATCGCACACACCCCTAATAAAGTGTACACATATTCTTTTCTATTTCTTATTTTATATTGAACAGTTGCATCTAGGGGTGTGCGATATATATCGTCTGCGATAATTCAAAAAATTCAAGATATGGGGGCAAAATATGTACATATTTATATCATTTCATAGTTAAAATCACTCGAAGAGTGCCTTTTTTTTCTTCAAAAATAAGCATGGTTACAAATGTAATACTGATTTAACAACAGTTCAATAAACAAAAAGTTAATATTAAGACACTTACGTTTTAGACACCATATTGCCTGTTTTTTGCTCTATTTCGCCAACTGAAAATAATTCCAAACAGCCACCACAGAACAGTTCTGCATCTCTGAGCAATGACGGTGTTTCGTTCCGAATGAATCAACCATTTTAATGATTCGGCTCAGTCGCAATGACTCACTTGTTAACAGTGACTTGCTGCCACCTACTGGCGATTTTAACTTCGCATTTTAAGTATCTTCATTTTTAAAATAATTTCAAACATCATTCAATGTTTTATGTTTAAAATATCAAAACATTATGCATTTGTAACTGCAGGTTAAAGCACTCCATGTCCCTCTGAGCTGAATTAAACAGTGTGTAAATACCTCTAAATGCCACTTCAGATGCAACTTCTGCAAAGATTCATTTTATTGATACTGGTTTCATTTGTTTGGGAACAGCCTAAATGTCTTATTATTCTATTTGACTGATTAAATGTAACAATTTGACTCAAAAGATGCACACTTTCAGAAAAAATGTCTTTACTAAAGGTAAAAATGCCCATAAAAGGTAAAATTCAATTTAAACTTATATGAAAACATTCATTTCTTTTCACTGTGAACTGACCACACAGAATATGAAAAATATAAAAAAATTCAGGAGTCAGCTGTCCAAGGTAGTCCTTAAGATATCAGCACAATAACACACTCGGCAAAATATCATCTAATTATCATTATCGCGATATCCCAAAAATTAGGTAGAGATTATTTTTTTTCATATCGCACACCCCTAGTTGCAACTTTATATCTCATATGTGACTCATATTTTTACATTTTTATTTCACAATTGCAACAAATGCTTCTCACAGTTGTGACTTTATATCTCGCAATGTGAATTAATATTTTACAAATGTGAATATAAAGACATACACTTTCAGTTTTCTTTTTTTTTTCTCCAAAAACATAAAAATAGGCAATACTTTTATTCAGCAAAGGCACATTAAACTGATCAAAAGTGACAGCAAAGACATTTACAATTAAAAAAAGATTTTTAAATTTCAAATAAATGTGCTTTTGGACTTTTTTCAAACCAAAGAATCCTGAAAAAAGACTATTTCTACAAAAATATAAAGCAGCACAACTGTTTTCAACATTAATAACAAAAAGAAATATTTATTGAGCAGCAAATCAGCATATTGGATGCTGAAATTTCAGCTTTGCATCACAGGAATAAATTACATTTTAAAATGTATATTAAAACAGAAAGCAGCTGTTTTAAATTGTACTAATATTTCATTATATTATTATTTTGTACAGCAAATAAATCAAATAAGGGCAGCCTTGGTGAGCATAAGAGACTGTTGAAAGGTTGAAAGTTATATGAATAATGTTAATTTTTCCTCCAAACTGGCTTTTTGCAGAAGTCATCAGTCGGTTGTGAGTTTAATAAAAAACCAGTCAAGACTGTGACAATTAAATCGGATTACCTTTCACAAGTGGTAAAGCAGTGTCTGAATACATATAAAAAAAATGAGTTGCTGACAGTACTGATGTAAAACATGTCATTAAATTACCTCATAATAGAAACAATCGCTTATGCAGTCGTCTTGAATGCAAAAACATGGAAATATAATAAATGTTCCAAAAACAAAGACAATAGACACATTGAGACCCCTGAAGCAGATGTTTGGCAGGAACGTAGCTGTGTCGGCCGGCATTATTATGGACAACAATGCCACACAACCTTAATTACTAGACAAGCACTACGTAGGTTAGATGCAGTCGTCCTCATTAAGACCACAGGTATAATGATGTGTCAGTTTGGTAGTGAATTATAGTAAAAAGATTATGTTAAAGAGCAGGCATTTACGGAGACAGAGCACGGCTATAAGCAAGATATGTCATGTCTGTGTGCTGTGGACATGCCAGCTGTGTTTTGATGAATCGCATGGTTGCTGAAAACATTGATCTGTTTTAGTCACTCATGTAATGGTGTTCATTTTTCTGTGCAGCAGCGCCATCGTCAGCTCCTTCATGAGAGGGTCGAGGAAATTAAAAGACTATGTGAGAAGGAACTCAACAAGAGTGTGATTTGTCTCATTGGTCGGTCTTCTAGTGATTCAGTCAAACGATTCACAAAGCCTTTGAAGTGAGAACTATGGATTAGTTAATCTTGTTAATTAATACGGGTCATGATTTCTTATTTTTTTGCATGTTTGTCACACTTTAATGTTTCAGATCATCAAACAAATTTAAATATTAGTCAAAAGATATCACAAGTGAACACAACATGCAGTTTTAAAATGAAGGTTTTTATTATTAAAGGAAAACAAAATACAAAACTACATGGCCCTGTGAGAAGAAGTGTTTGCCCCCCTTTTAAAACTTTGGCTTATCACACCTGAGTTCAATTTCTCTAACCACACCCAGGCCTGATTACTGCCACAACTGTTCGCAATCAAGAAATCTCTTAAAAAGGACCTGCCTGACAAAGTGAAGTAGACCAAAGATCCTCAAAAGCTAGACATCATGCCGAGATCCAAAGAAATTCAGAAAACAAATGAGAAAGAAAGTAATTGAGATCTATCAGTTTGGAAAAGGTTATAAAGCCATTTCTAACGCTTTGGGACTCCAGCGAACCACAGTGAGAGCCATTATTCACAAATGGCAAAACATGGAACAGTGGAGAACCTTCGCAGGAGTGGCCGGCCGACCAAAATTATCCCAAGAGCACAGCGACGACTCATCCAAGAGGTCACAAAAGACCCCACAACAACATACAAAGAACTGCAGGCCTCACTTGCCTAAGTTAAGGTCGTGTTCAAGACTCAACCATAAGAAAGAGACTGGGCAAAAAAGGTCTGCATGGCAGAGTTCCAAGACGAAAAACCGCTGCTGAGCAAAAAGAACATAAAGGCTCGTCTCAGTTTGCCAGAAAACATCTTGATGATCCAAGACTTTTAGGAAAATACTCTGTGGACTGACGAAAAAGTTGAACTTTTTGGAAGGTGTGAGTCCCATACGTCTGGCGTAAAAGTAACATTGCATTTCAGAAAAAGAACATCATACCAGCATTAAAATATGGTGGTGGTAGTGTGATGTTCTGGGGCTGTTTTGCTGCTTCAGGACTTGGAAGACTTGCTGTGATAAATGGAACCATGAATTCTGCTGTTTACCCAAAAATCCTGAAGGAGAACGTCCGGCCATAAGTTTGTGACCTCAAGCTCAAGCACACTTGGGTTCTGCAGCAGGACAATGATCCAAAACCCACCAGCAAGTCCACCTCTGAATGAAAATTAAGGTTTTGGAGTGGCCAAGTCAAAGTCCTGACCTGAATCCTATTGAGATTCTGTGGCATGACCTTAAAAAGGCGGTCATGCTCCCCCGAAAACATCCAATTGTGGCTGAATTAAAACAATTCGGCATAGATTGAGGTGACCAAACTTCCTCCACCCCCGGCCCCCCCCCCCGTAACAGACTCATTGCAAGTTTTCGCAAATGCTTGATTGCAGTTGTTGTTGCTAAGGGTGGCCCAACCAGTTATTCGGTTTAGGGGGCAAACACTTCTTCACACAGGGCATGTAGTTTGGATTTTGTTTTCCCTGAATAATCAAACAAACATTCATTAAAAACTGCTGTTGGGTTCAACTTTGTTATCTTTTTAATATTTAAATTTAGTTGCTGATCGAAACAATTAAACTGTAACAACATCCAAAAAAATAAGGAAATCAGGAAGGGGGACCACCCCTTTTTCACACAAAATGGTCGATCTAATAAATATAGTTGTGTGTTTTTAATAATTCTGTGTGTTTTATATATTGGTATGTTGTTACTCTAAGGCCCTTTTAAATTGCCTTAGGGCAATCAAGTGTTTGAATTGAATACTCATATTATTTTTCATGTATTATTTTTCAGATGTATATAGATAAAAAACAGTATGCACGAATGAATCCAAACCGGCTTGTTGTTGCATTGCAGGAAGTGGTGTTTTTAAACCACAGATGCAAAACCCTCTTAACAAGAAGAGTAAACTATGCAAAGTACGTAATGCAAATCCTGGACACGAAGAGTGACAGGTGTGTCTCAACGATGCGTGGACATTTCACTCGGTAAATTTGCATGTGACTCTCTAGCATTTTAATAGCATATAATCCTGCATGCATTCCCTCTCTTGTACCTAGGTAACTTATTAACACATTGAAAACATTATGAATATTGTCTTGTGACAAATATATACATTTTAAATATTTTATTTTTATTCCAATTAAATTTGAAAAGACAGTCTAGTAAAAAAACAGGGCATATAACAACTGTATAGGTATCCGTAGCAAACAGGGGGCATGCCATAAACTGAGTTTAAAAGTGTCTACTTGATGCGGATGGCAGTTATGTTGCTTTTAATAAAAGATTCTGCCGAAGCATAAGTGTGAAATACGAAAGCAACATGGAATGTACAATCCTAAACACACAAGATACAAAATGTAAAAGCATTGCTAAAATATACAGTGTTATTTTATAGCACTGGCTCCTTCTATTTTTCACTTAGACAGAGTTGATAGATCATATGTATGGCATCTCGTTGGTTGCCCTGGTAACTGTGGAGATGAGCGGGAAGGTGTGAAAGTGCTGGGTGTTGTTCCTTTGTCTTCCATCAGATCTCAAGATCTGCTCCTTCACTGAGAACATCAGGCAGGAATTCTCTAAAAACAGGGTTGTGAGGAGGAACTGCTTTAAAAAGCCATTGTAGCCACTTTATATGAGCTCCAGAAATAGTTGGAGTGATATATTTGTGATCTTTTCTTATATTTCTTGGGAAGCATTCTGAGTGAGGAGTAAATACAAGCTGAAGTAAGTTTCTCTCTTGGGGATGTATATTGCACTGAAAGGTAATGACAGGCTGTGATGTGTCAGGATTCCCCAGATTACATGTTGTAGTTTCAGATTTATGTGGGATTGTGGTAGATTATGCGCACTAGTAGCTGTATGATGTGGTTTTAATGGGAAATAAGATGGCTTGAATCCATGTTAATGAGAAATACTGTTACAGCACTTGTGCAGTGACTTTTCCTGCCCCCATAATCCAGTGGGTTTAGTATAATACTGATGCTGTTTACACCAGCCAGCCAGAAAATCAGATTACATGAGAGATCGTGAAAATGGATGAGTTCAGAAATGTGCCAGCGACACTGAAATATTGCTTGCATTTTTTTTTTTTATTCTTCACTCACTTTTGTATTTTTCTCTGTGCTGTTTATGGTATTTATGGAAATTCTGTACATGTTTGTCATCTTGCCTAACATCTCCTTGCATCTCTTGCAGGTTCTGGTGTGGTGAAGAATGCAGAGAGGATGCAGTAAAACCAAAACATAATCTTTCACAATCACTGAAGAGTAAAGAGGATTTTGATTTGCAAAGAGAGACAAAAGGAAGTGACAATGGGGCGTAAGAAGATCCAAATTACTCGCATAATGCATGAAAGAAACAGACAGGTGAGACGAAGATGTCTGCTGCATGAATCCAGACTAAAACTGTAGTAAAGAAAAATGTTAGGTGCTTTCCAAGTCAGCTACTAGATGTTAAAAATTTGTGGGGGAAAAAAACTTCAAAATTGTGTTAAAACTCTTATTCAGCAAGAATGCATTAAATTGACCAAATATGACAGTAAAAGCAGTTATGTTAAAAGAGAGTTCTTTTTCAAATAAATACACATTAAACTTCCTATTCATTAAATAATTATTGTATCACACACAACTGCACAACTGTTTTCAACATTGATATTAATAAGAAATGTTTATTAACTGATTTCTGATGGATCACATGACACTGAATACTGGAGTAATGGCTGACGAAAATCAGCTTTGCCATCACAGGAATAAATTCGATTTCAAAATATACTATAATATAAAACGTATTATAAATTGTAATAATATATCATAATATTACTGTTTTTTTATTCCATTTTGGTCAAAATATTGCAGCCTTGGTGAGACTTCTTTATCTTTAAAAATCATTTAATAATCTTACTTTGTGAACTGTAGTGTATTTTTGCACATAAATCAGCCATAATCCACACCAGTCTCTAGATATCATTAACTAGTATAAAACTAGTTCTTACTCAGAACTGGTTCCATTTTTTTAATAACCAAATTAAAACAAGCATGACCTTTGCAATTGATTCACGAGCAGGAAACTATTATAAACCGCATTTTTTGAAGGAATTGGTCAAAAACCTACTTAGACTTACAAATCAGACACAAACGTTTAAGTTATAAGTTTGAAGTGATTAAGTGACTTATTCAATAACTCGTTTGGAGCGTTTCGGCACTGAACCACAGTTAGTTTTGTAGTGCTTCCTTTAAAGGGTTAAAAATGGAATGGTTAAGCATTCAGAATAATTCAAATCCTTTTGATTCTAATCCATAATCAACAGCATCTGTAATCACTGGATACAAATGTTTATGTCACAAAACAGTGACTTATAAATCAGCTTTGTAGACCATTGGAGCAGTAGGAACATCCCACACCTTCATTCCTAACGTATATTGATTTATATCTGTTCATATGTTCGCTCAGGAGCGCCCCGTGTCTCTTAAGCATGTTTAATGAATGGACAGGTCAGACTCGGGGTCTGTCGTGGTGGGACCGGGCTGACCCTCCTCCCTGCACACAGGAGCTCTTGTCTGGGTTCCTCAGCGGGCTGCAGTCCCTGTGGTGTGGTCGCAGTAATTAGAGCAGTTCTGGGCTCCACATCTCTCATTAGGACACTGGTCAGTCTGAGGGCTTGTACAGTGTCTCTCTCTGCCCCTGACGGCCATCACTCACACTAAAACCACAGGGACAGGCCTGAATTTACCCAGTCTGCACTGGAATGTAAGTTTAAAATACCAACCCGCACCACAAACCCTATGTAGTCTGGGCGCTCTTGTTCGGGAGAGTATTTTTGGTACACACAGTGTTTTTGATCAGTGATCTACACTGAAGGTTTTGAGTCAGTGACATACATATGTACGTAGAAATAGGTTCCTGTGTACATGAATAATTCCTCTGTACTGTATGTTGTTAGGTTGGTGTTAGTTTACTATATAGTTGAAAGCCTTGATCTATTTTAAGTGATAGCATGATGTAAGAAGCCCAGTGACTTCCTGTTAGCATTATCATTAGAAAAAACGTTTGCTGTTACCATATCTTTTGAATGTTTTAATCTTATGTTGACCAAGGTAATATTGTGAAATATTATTACAGTTTTAAATAACGGTTTGCTATTTGAAAATGTAATTTATTCTTGTGATGCAAAGCTGAATTTTCTTAGCATCGTTACTCCAGTCTTCAGTGTCACATGATTTAGAAATCATTCTAGAGCTGATGTTCCAGTTCCCCCAGTTTTTTTAAGTTGGTTATATGATATAGTAATGTTGAAAACAGTCGTGTTGCTTTTGTGGAAACTGGTTTTTCGGGAATCTTTAATGAACAGAAACGTCAAAAGAGCAGCATTTATTATCAATAGAAATCATTTGTAACATTATAAATGTCTTTAGTGTCACTTTTGTCAATTTAATGTGTCTTTGCTGAATAAAAGTATTAATTGCTTTCAAAAATTTTACTGACCCCAAACTTTAAAAATGGTACTGTACATGATAGTACATCAGATGGCAATTTCATGGTCTATATGCCATCTGAGTACTGTATTTATATACAGTAGTAGGGTATGTATGTATATTGTACTCCAAAGTGTAAATAACATAGCATTAGAACCATATCCAGAAAAACATGGTATTGCCATACTTCACTTATTTAAAAAAATTACACGTGCCATGATTGTACCATAGTATTCCTGGAAGTACCATGTTAAAAAAGTACATGTGTACTACCAGTTTTTTTCTTCTTATGGTACCATGCTCTAAAAACATGGTAAAACCATGGTACTTTTGGTACTGTTGTCTTTCCAATCTAATATATTATGTTGTTGTTTTCATTCTTTTTGGCTCTGATTACTCTTGGTCCACATTGTACATAACTTGACTGTAGTTTGGTTGAAATAGTTTTCTTATCCAAAAGCACTCATCAATCCTCTGTAAGAGTCTCTGGAACGCTGTGTTTGAGCATTTCTAATGTGATTTTACACTGTGACATTGACAACAAACACGGAAATAATTTGTTCTCAGTGTTTCATGTACTGCTGTAAGAATGTGTCCCTCAGCTGTGAAGTGGCAGCAAGCTTGAGATTCCTCAGGGAGGGTGATAATTGGCAGGAAACATGAGATGATCTGGCAACCCTGACAGCTGGACTTCTTCCGATACTATTAATGAGCGTACCCTCAGAAAAAAACAGTACAGTACCATAGTAGTTTCTGTAAGAGTATTAAAAGCTTGAAGTTGTATGAAATATTACATATACTGCCAATTAAAAGTCAGGTGATAAAACATACAGTAAAAGCATTAATATTGTGAAATTATTACAAATTTAAAAGCACTGTTTTCTGCTGTAATATATTTAAAAATGTAATTTATATCTATATAACAAAGCTGAATCAGCATCATTACTCCAGTCTTTAGTGTCACATGATCCTTTAGAAATCATTCTAATATGCTGATTTTCCATTCAGTTTACATTTGTTTATTATTATTATTATTAATGTTGAAAGCAGTGGTGTTGCTTTTGTGGAAACTGGTTTTTCGAGAATCTTTAATGAACAGAAACAGCATCCTTCAATAATCATTCTAGACTGATTTGCTGCTCAAGAAACATTTATTATCAATGTTGAAAATAGTTGTGCCACTTAATAATTTGGGAATGTATGTTTGTTTTCTGGATTCTCTAATTAATAGAAAGTTGAAAAGAGCATATTGACATTTTATTGCATCCATAATTTGTGTCTGGACAAAATCAGTCAACAGTGAACAGTTCTTGATCAAGTTACTTGAACTCCTTTTTGATATTCATGACCACAAGGATAACATTTCTAACCTTCTTAATATTTCTCCCGTCATTTTCCTAGGTGACGTTCACAAAGAGGAAGTTTGGTCTGATGAAGAAGGCGTATGAGCTCAGTGTTCTGTGTGACTGTGAAATAGCCCTGATTATCTTCAACCGCTCCAATAAGCTCTTCCAGTACGCCAGCACAGACATGGACAAGGTCTTGCTCAAGTACACAGAATACAACGAACCTCATGAGAGCAGAACCAACTCGGACATTGTAGAAGTAAGTGGCTACACACTTCAGCGTGTGAAGTTCAAAAGCAGAATAAAATCTCAATTGCTATTTGTTGTAATATAATTACCAGTATTAAACTGACTGGTTTTAATGTGCTCCCATGTATATTTAAAAATGCTCTTATGACGTTTCACTGTAGTGATCTTGATTCACTCTGAATCTTATGACCTATATCTGATTTCACAGAATGGCCTTTAACAGATGACACTAATGCATGTAGTAGCAGTAGCATCTGGAGATGCGGGCTGCTTTTACTGTTGCTGTAATACAGTTAGCAAACTGTTGGGCCGCATTTCAAGCATGCAGGCTGAAGTAATTATAGATCACTGTCTTCAGTGAGGCATGTGCTCAAATTACATCTTCATTTTTCAACTGATTGCTTGTTTACAAGTACACCATGTGATGCTAGCCAAGGTTATTCCGTGCTTTTCCTTTTACCATGTTATATAGGCAATTGTCATCTGTGTTTACATTGATTCATAATTGCTTTCATACAAAGCGACTCATACACCACCTGTCAGAAGTTTGTATTACGATTTTACGAGTCTCTTATGCTCACAAAGGCTGCATTTATTTGATCAAAAATACAGTAAAACAGTAATATTGTGAAATAATATTAAAATAATTGTTTGGGCAGGCCCGTTTCTGCCACAGGATAAAGAATGTAATTCTGACTTTTTTTCCTTGCAATTCTGAGAATAAAAGTCTGGCGAGAGTCAGAAAGTCAGAATTGTGCTATAAAAAGTCGCAATTACCTTTTATTATTTTGTATTCCATAGCGGAAGCAACAAAAAAACTCAAGAATTCTGAGATAAACTCAGAATTCTGAGAAGAAAAAGAGTCATAATTGCAAAATGTAAAATCAGAATTCTTAGAAACAAAGTCAAAATTGCAAAATGTAAACTTAGATAAAATCTCAGAATTGCGAAATGTAAAAGTTCAAATCAGAGTTACATTTTGTTCTAAAAAAAAAAAACTTTTCACCAAAAATACAGTATTTGTTTGCAATAAGCAATGAGACTTTCTGTAGAGATACCAGGTTTAAATTGAATGTGTGTTCAGCGTCTTGCTATCTGTAGCTAAATGCTGGTGCTGAAGTCATGTGAACAGATTTTGTGTGAGTGGTGCTAATTGGTTGTAGCTAAAAATAAGGATCCAGTCTTATCCAACATTCATACTGAGGAAACCTGAGATACTATCAGTCAAGGACGTGGCTTTCTTGGCGAGTGCTGCTCTCATTAGCCTCCATGAATCACAAATCACTTACGTGTACCAGAAATGCATTTCTGAATCAAAGTTATGTGTGCTGGTCTCACATTAGCGTACACACTTACTACTGAGGTTGTGATTTACAGTATATTCGCATGCCATATAGCCTATAGGAACTTTGAGCTTAGTTGCCACTTTAATTTGATATTCAGACATAATATGCATCCAAATAGAAATTATTTTAAAGATTGATAAGGAGGGTTATCTAAGAAAATTAATAAACCTGCCTCTAAGTACAATAATTTTAAAACTTCCAAGGGGGGTTTTGTTTTATAGGAATAGTTCACCCAAAAATGACAATTTGCTGAAAATGTCCTCACCCTCAGGCCATCCAAGATGTAGACGAGTTTGTTTCTTCATCAGAACAGATTTGGAGAAATGTAGCATTCCATCACTTGCTCACTAATGGATCCTCTGCAGTGAATGGGTGCCGTCAGAATGAGAGTCCAAACAGCTGATAAAACATCACAATAATCCACAAGTAATCCACACCGCTCCAGTCCATCGATTAACATTGTGTGAAGTGGAAAGCTGTGTGTTTCCAAGAAACAAATCCACTGTTAAGACGTCTTCAACTTTAAACCAGTGCTTCCAGCAAAAATACGAGTCAATAATCTATAATATTGCTTTCTCCAGCGAAAAAAGTCAACTCATCTGAATCAGGAGAGAATAGACAGAAGTAGGGTACAAGCGACACAGTCCAAAAAAGCTTTAAACAAATAGTGGTGGGGTTTATGGATACTGAGAACAACAGGGGAAGGATTTTTGTCATTGGAGGAAGCGTTATTATGGATTATGAACTCTGATTTGCCAGAAGCAACGGTTTGAAGTTAAAATTGTCTTGATGGATTAGTTTCTTTAAAACACAGCTTTTCACTTCACAAGATGTGGTGTGAATTATTTGTGGATTATTGTGATGTTTTTATAAACTGTTTAGACTCTCATTCTGACGGCACCCATTCACTGCAGAGGATACACTGGTGAGTAAGTGATCAAGCACATTCTCCAAATCTGTTCAGACGAAGAAACAAACTCTACAAATTGATGGCCTGAGGGTGAGTACATTTTCAGTTTATTTTCATTTTTGGGTGAACTATTACTTTAAGAGAAATGCAAATGTCCAGTTGCAAAGAAAACATTTAAATGCAATCTCTTCCTCAAGACAGATTGGAATGAGATTAAATGGAGAATTTTGCTTTAGCCTCCTGCATCTCATACAGTATGTGTCTCCTCTACAGTTTATGAAGAGATTTAGTTGAGATTTGTAAGAGAATATTGTGTAATTTTTGTGTTTTATTGGAGATCGACCATAGCGGACCATTTCACATTGATTACTGAATGACTATACCTAGGAAATTGGTCATAAATTGCATTAACTCCTTCAACCTGGACGTCCTGGAGCCGATGATGAGGATTAGAGTAGGGCAGATCCTGACACATTAGTCAAAATCTTCACTGCATATCTTTTTGGTTTTGATTTCCATATGATTAGCGCTTAGATTTGTTTCCAGATTAATAGAGAATCAGAACCTCCTAGCTGAACTCTTTAACTTCTATCTCAGACATAGGCCCAATTATAACATTAAAGCACAGAGTTACAGCATTACAGACACCTGAGGATGAGATAGGCTCTCATAAGGGCCCTTAAACCGCTGCAAGAGGGTCCTCAAACTACTGTCCTGAACTTTTGCTTTGGCACTGACTGTAATATTCAGTAATAGGTAGGAAAATATTCTGTATGGATATAATACCTTGATGACATTTGCCTAAATGAGTAGTATATAACTGAGTTAAATGTATGCAATATTGCATCCCATAATGCAATGTACTCAGCTTGCCTTTTTTAATTTCCAGTGTGATAAAAGATCATAACTGGATGGCAACTGTTAAATTAAACATTCAATATGATGAGGTAACATGACAACAATATAAAACATAATAGTGTCTACTTTTTTACTTCCTATTTAAAAAATAAAAATCAAGGTAGTATACAGTGTAGCTGAATAATATATTTTATATTTGGTTTATAGTTACTCTCTTATATACCATGCTCATTTGATGCTGTTCCAATATTATGTCTGCAGTGTGCACTCCATCCGTTTATAGTAAAAGGTATTTTCAAAGAAGAAGAATTTGCATTTTTGTACTACTATCAGACTAGCCTTATGTTTGTATATTTTTCAAATAGACATTAAAAATCATAGTAAATGTTAGAGTTTTAATGCCATCATACTGTTCTTCTTTGCTGCTCCTTACAGGTGCTGAACAAAAAGGAACAAAGAGGTTGTGACAGCCCAGATCCAGAAGCTTCATATGTCCTCACATCTCACACGGAGGAGAAATATCAGAAGATTAATGAAGAGTTTGACAATATGATGAGAAATCACAAACTTGTAAGCAGTGTGATGCATGTTTTACGTCTTGGCATCCCTGTTAGTCCACACTACTGTTCAAAAGTTTAGGATAGGAAAAAGACATTTTCTCTCTTTTTTCCCACTTCCCTTGTGCTCAATACACCATCTTAGAAACTACATAGCAACACCTTTACAACCACTCTAGCAACCACAGTACAGCACCCACCTACAGTAGGTAGCAACACTGTAAAAACAGCCAAAACATGTCCTTGCAACCATCCAGAACTCTAGCATTTGCACAGGTGACCACTACTAATCAGTGCTGAGTAGTAACTGGTTACATGTAATCTGGATTAGGTAATCCGAATTAACCATACGGTAAATTGTACTTAGCTTATATTTAGCATTTTTTTAAATTCGCATTACAGATTACAGTTACTTTTTGGATTACACGATTAGGGTATTGATTACACAATAGCCCGGTCAATTATTAATCATGTATTGCTTCAGCCTCCTTATATATTTTGTTCTCGTTTCAGAAATAATTTGCTTCGTGTTGAACTAACCACTTAAGTATACATGAGGACTATATTATGCAAAGCTAAGATAACCATAAACAACTGCTGAGCATAGCTGTGAAAAATTATGTCTTCATCATATCCAGTGCCTTTTACAATTATTAAGTATTGGAAAGTTGAACTAACAATATTTCACAACCTGTGAGAATTGTATGTAATATCATTAATGTGTTCCACTTAAGTAGTGAGTGATTCCAAGGTTTTGACTTTTTATGGATTTACATTTACATTATTAGGCTTTTATTAACACCTACAGTTTTTTTTTTTCCCACCAAACCTAGTTTGGGTTACCTGCAGTAATAAATGAGGTCCCCCCCCCTTTGTGCTTCTCCTGCATATGGTTACAACCAAAAATGACAATATATTTTCGTTTATTGATTTTTTTTGTTTTTAAGTCTTTAGTGGCAAACAGTGTCCACAAGAATCAAAAAAATTAGTCAGACTGAGTACCTTAATATGTGTTAATCCCGATTAGTACTTACTACGTTTTGTAAGTGAATTGTAATACGTAACGCACTGCCGATTGTAAGTTATCTACCAGCATGCGAATAAGTCTAATTTATCCTTCACATCTCTCTCACATCTTCTCTTTAATCTCTAATCAGAAGACTGTCTGGGGCAGCAGAGTTATTCATACATCTGACTTTGCCCGTAACCAACCCACCCGCTTCCTACAGCACAGACCGCTCTCTGGACACACCAGTGTCCTCCAGCGGGACGAACATGCTTGTCTCTGTCTCACAGCAGACACAGAGCAACAACAGCATCGCTGTAATGGTCAGTAAAATCTACGCCACATTCCACATTTTGAATGCGATTACCCATCAGATGGGACTTCCCGGACATGCTACATGCTAATGTGGCTGTACAATAGTAATTTCCATGTTATGTTTGAAGTAGCTTGGAATTCCTGTATACAGTGTTGTTGGGGGACAATACGTGCCATTTTTGCAAGGACTGGTCTACCAGGATTTGTTTTGGCTTTGCTTTTTCCTGTTTTCATGCGCGCTGAAGGTAATGATCGAAAAGTAGTAATGGACCAATCATGCCCAGCATTGTACATAAGGACCACACTCCTGGTGTGTGTGAGAAGGTGGGATTTACGGTCAAAGCGATGCAAGTAAGACAGTACTAGGGATGCTGTGAATTAACAGGGTCAAGATTCCGATCAGGCTTGACATCAAGAGTAACCTCGCTTGAGCTTTTGAAGCAATAAGGAACGTTTTGTATGTACTTTGAGTCATTCCACCGATGTACACACTCAAACAAAGCCAAAACCTAGATATTTTAGGCACTATAGAAATCCTGGCCATTGGAAAATGGCACGTATGGTCACCCTATGGTTGATATGCTAATCGTTCCTTTCCCTGGTATCAAAATATTATAGCATTGCCATTGCTTTGGTTCCATCAAATCAGTCATACATCCAGTTGTTCCAAACCTGTAAAAATTAGCTTTCGTTCCTGGACACAAAATAAGATATTTTGAAGAATGTTGGTTGACGGTAGCCATTGACTTCCATGGTATTTTTTTCCCTACTATGGAAGTCAGTGGCTACCGTCAACTGTTTGGTTACCAACATTCTTCAAAATATCTTATTTTGTGTCCAACATCTGAAATAAATGAATTCAGGTTTGAAACAACTTGAAGGTAAGTAAATGATGACAGAATTTTCATTTTTGGGTGAAGTGTCACTTATCAGTCATATGAAGTTTCATTTTCATATGTTCAGATGGCATGCCAGGATTCTCAGACATCACTCTTCCAAACGGTGTACACTCCAGTCATGTGGGTAGGTACTTCCTTTTTTGGTTAACTTATACAATGTGCCCAAATGTAATGATTAAGTTTCTCTAAGGTGTCAGTCTGTTTAAAGAACAAACATTAAACGTGATTTACTTCCCTGCATGCTGTGCAGTTCTACTTACATGAGAGATCAGATTACAAACCATTCACAATGTGAAAGTGAATGTTTTTAAAGAGCTGGATGTGTATATAATTTACTGTATTTTGGGCATGAAGCCATCAGTTTTCACTATACTGCAATTATTTATGTTGCATATAAATGAAAGTAGATGAGAATGTGGCAGATCCTGTATGTGTGTTTATACAATATGTCTTTGTGTGTTAATCCTTGATGTTGATTGGTGTGGGCAGGATGTGAGGTCACGACTTCATGCAGGACAAACTGATCTTTTTATTCCTCACTAGTCTTTTCTGCATTTCTGATTTGTCTGTTAATGAAATGCTCCTGGTTAAAGACAAGTGAAGCTCTGTATCTTATAAAGATATAGAGCTTCACTTCTCTTTAAGCTCTGTAGGCCTATATGCTGTCGTTTACTATAGAAAATAATTTAGATGTTTCTCAGTTAAAAACTGAGAATGTGTTTAAATGGTTTAAAGTCAGAAATTATATTCAAATGAAATTGTATATAATTGACAAAAAATGACTAAATGAAAATTAAATACACTGCCATTTAAAAGTTTGGGGTCAGTTTTTTTTTGTTGAATTTTTTTTATTTTATATTTTTCTTTAGTAAGGAGTCTAAGGACACATTAAATTGATAATTTGAAGTGATAGCAAAGATAGATTTTGTCATCATTGATCCTGCCCACCCAAGGTTTACGTTTTTGACAACACCAGTGCACAGTTTTAATCTACAGGTGCATCTCAATAAATTAGAATGTCATGGAAAAGTTCATTTATTTCAGTAATTCAACTCATTGTGAAACTTGTGTATTAAATAAATTCAATGCACACAGACTGAATTAGTTTAAGTATTTGTTTTTTTTAATTGTGATGATTTTGGTTCACTTTTAACAAAAACTCACCAATTCACTATTCAACAAATTAGAATACTTCATACGAACCAATAAAAAAAACATTTTTAGTGATATGTTGGCCTTCTGGAAAGTATGTTCAAGTTATGTCATTACTCATATTGGTAGGGGCTCTTTTGCTTTAATTACTGCCTCAATTCAGTGTGGCATGGAGGTGATCAGTTTGTGGCACTGTTGAGGTGGTGTGGAAGCCCAGGTTTCTTTGTGGCCTTCAGCTCATCTGCATTTTTCTGGTCTATTGTTTCTCCTTTTCCTCTTGACAATACCCCATAGATTCTCTATGGGGTTAAGGTCAGGCGAGTTTGCAGGCCAATCAATCACCCCAACACCATGGTCATTTAACCAACTTTTGGTGCTTGTGGCAGTGTGGGCAGGTGCCAAATCCTGCTGGAAAAATGAAATCAGCATCTTCAAAAAGCTGGTCAGTAGAAGGAAGCTTGAAGTGCTCCAAAATTTCTTGGTAACCGGGTGCAGTGACATTGGTTTTCAAAAAAACACAATAGACCAACACCAGCAAATGACACTGCACCCCAAATCATCACAAACTGTGGAAACTTAACACTGGACTTCAAGCAAATGGGCTATGAGCTTCTCCACCCTTCCTCCAGAATCTAGGACCTTGGTTTCCAAATGAAATACAAAACTTGCTCTCATCTGAAAAGAGGATTTGGACCACTGGGCAACAGTCCAGTACTACTTCTCCTCAGCCCAGGTAAGACGCCTCTGACCGTTGCTCTGTGGTTCAGGAGTGGTTAACAGCGGAATAACCCAACTTACAAATTCCTTGACACGCTGTGTGTGGTGGCTCTTTCAGGACCCCAGCCTCAGTCCATTCATTGGAAGTTCACTCAAGTCTTTAATCGATTTTGCTGACTATCATAATAGGCTCCTGCGTTCTCTCGATTTGGCTGTGCATCTTTTTCTCCACGCTTTTCCTTTACACTCCAATTTCGGTTAACATGCTGATCAGCACTCTGTGAAAGCCAGCTTCTTGAAATAATGTTTGTGGTTTCCCTCCTGTGAAGGGGGTCAATCAATGCTTGGTCTTATGGCACAACTGGCAGATCAGCCGTCTTCCCCATGATGTGTAGCCTATGTGAAACCAAACTGATGAGACCATTTGAAGACTCAGGAAAACCTGCAGGTGTTTTGAGTGATGTGCTGATGCATGTCACAGATCTAATTGTTGAGATAGTGAATTGGTGGGTGTTTGTTAAATGTGAGCCAAAATCATAACAATTAAAAGAACCAAAGACTTAAACTACTTCAGTCTGTGTGCATTGAATTGATTTAATACACGAGTTTCACAATTTGAGTTGAATTACTGAAATAAATGAACTTTTCCATGACATTCTAATTTATTGAGATGCACCTGTATACCTCAGCCAAATTTGATTAATATCCCTTTTTGCTGTGCCTCATTCAGCTAATGGCTTTGTTGGCGGTTCAGAAGGAAACAGTATGGGAAGAGTCGTTTCTGCAAAATCTCAAGCGTCGTCTACATCGGGCCGCAAACCTGATCTCAGAGTGCTCATTCCTCCTGTGTGCAAGGGCACTGCTTCTTCACTGGTGAGAGTTTCTTTTGTCTGCCATCAGCTACAGATCTGTAATATGTCAGTGAAACATCCTGAAATCATTAGACAATGAGAAAGTATCCTTCCTTAAATCTATTTCTTGCAAGCCGCCAGAGGAAGGAGAGGAACATTTGGTAAGGGCAATTTGATAAAGTTTTATTCAGAAAAGCTTTTAAAAAATGACTCATTAACTAGGTCATAAAAAATGTAAGAAAATCGGCTGTGATACAGCTAGCTAATGTTTAACAGTTAGATGATATGAGGCCATCTAGTGGTTCAGTGAAACATCACAATCAAAGCTTACACTGAAACCTTCATAAACTGCTCTGTTTATGGTTAACTCAAAACTATATAATATTAACTGAAAACATAGTCCCAAAGATTATTTAGACAATTAAGAGATATGTATATTGCTTTGTTCTGTTTTTTTGTTTTGCTTTTTGTTTTTTGCCGTTCTGTTCTTTTATTTTGTTTTATTTTTGTTTTGCTTTGATCTGTTTTGTTTTGTTTTCTGCCGTTCTGTTCTTTTATTTTATTTTGTTTTGTTCTGTTATGTTTTCTCGTGTTTTTTTGCCTTTTTCTTGTCTGTTCTGTTTTTTGTTTTTGTTCTGTTCTTTTATTTAATTTAGTTTAGTTTAGTTTTTTATTTGCTATGTTCCGTTTTGATTTATTTTGTTTTGTGTTCTATTCTATTCCATTATGTTTATTTTATTTTATTGTTTTGTTTTGTTTTGTTTTTCATTTAATATAGTGTCATTTAGTCATTTTAAGTGTGGTTGAAGTTGCCCAAATTTGTTGTTGTGTATGTTAGCTGATTAGTGGCACTTTTTTGCAAAGGGATTTATGTTAGTCTGCTTAATGTGACAGTGCAGTATGATATACCAACATCGATGGTGGTTAATATAAAATATTCAAAGGATTTCATTTTTAAGTAAAATATGAAAATGAATGAATAGGGAGCATATAATTTTACTCTTATCTTTTTTGCTCCACACAAATCAACCACTGTTGTTTGCACCATGCTCATTGTTTATTTAAACCTTAGAGAATAGACAACTCTCAGTTCAGCCAATCACTGAACACACCCGTGGTATCCGTGGCAACCCCCAGTCTACATCCCCAGGGCCTTGTGTACTCAGCCATGACATCATCTTTCACTACAGGTATATAATTGACCTGTACATAATACATCATATAATACTATTTGATTCTGGACCTCATGACACTGGTGAAAGGCTATTCTACTATTTATCTTTTTTCATTTTTTACAGATTTTGCCTTGAGCAGTACAGAGCCCAGTTCTTTACATAGCTTCAGTTCACCAGATGCTGTCACATCAGGAGCAGGGTCTTCATGGAAACACAGTCATCATGGTCAGCCAGGCTTCAGTGCCCAGAGGTGAGGATGTGGGATTGTGGCATGCATTTCTTTCATTCACCTATTAGTGTTAAATTGTTAAACCACAGAAAGATTTTATACCTAATTTGAAATGTACTTCATACACTTTACATTACATCTGCTGAAAGAAAAGTTCAAAAGTGGAATCAATTACTGGTACATACTGGTCAAGGGTCCAGCTAAACGTCATACCAGTTTGAGAGTGTTTTTTTTTGGTTCAAAAGGGTCTAGCACAACTATAAATGCACAACTGCGTTCACAAACCCTTTAACTTTTTTCCCCCCACAGTTGTTTGTGAGAACAAAATGAGAAGGTTGTTTCAGAGGGGCAGTTACATTTATTATTTTTGTTAACATTTTATTATTTATGAATCATGTACAATCAGACCAGTAATATGTGTTAAAAATATGATATCAATTTTGATTCAATGTTGACTTCAAGACATACAGGTTTAGGATTGTTGCAATTTTTGGGGGGCATTTTTTGGAAGTCTCTTATGCTCATCAAGGCTGCATTTATTTGATCAAAAATACAGTAAAATTGTAATACTTTGAAATATTATAAAAATTTTAACTAACTGTTTTCTATTGTAATACATTTTAAAATGTAATTTATTTATGTGGTGCAAAGCTGAATTTTCAGCATCATTACTCCAGACTTCAGTGTCACATTATTCTTCAGAAATCATTCTAATATGCTGATTTGCTGCTCAAGAAACATTTATTATTATTATCAGTGTTGAAAACAGTTGTTCTGCATACTATTTTTGTGGAAACTGAATTACTTGATAAATAGAAAGTTCAAAAGAAAAGCAATTGAAATATTTTGTAGCATAATAAGTGTCTTTATTTTAACCTTTGATCAGTGTATTGCATCTTGGCTAAATAAAAAGTATTAATTTCTTTAAAAAAATCAAAAATCTTACTGACCCCAAATTTTTTCACATTTTTGTAAATAGCATACTAATAACCATCCTTGTTCTCTCCAGAACCACACAACCTCAAATTCAGGCTTCTGACTCCATCAGCATCAAATCAGAGCCCATCTCCCCTCCCAGAGAGTGTGTCGGTCACTCGCTGTACCCCACCATCTACACCAGACCTTGGCCCAGCTCTGGAAAAGAAGTGGGCCGCTCTCCTGCTGAGAGCTTCAGTTCTTCTGGCAGTTCATATGAAGGTAGAGACCGGGAGGACCAGCGGCTGGACTCTCACCCAGGCACCGCTACATCAGGACAAAGATCATCACCAGAGACAGAGAGCCAGGAAGATCCCTCAGTCAAACGCATGCGCACAGACTAACTTAGTATGTCTAAAGTCACATTTCAGATATGCACACTGCTGTTGTGCAACAAACACAAAGCACTGCTTTAGAAGTGTGAAGAGGTGTCTCTGAAAGGGAAATACAAAGACCGTTATTGTAAATGAGTGCGTTTTGTTGTTTGTATTGTTATAGGATTTTTTGATATTGTTAAAAACCTAAGCTATGAAGTGTATGACACTGTTTTGTCAATAGAGGGTTAGCTTTGCTGCATTATTTGCAGTATATTATTTTTTGCAAGCCAAATGTGTTATTTTATCTTTTGTATTTTTTATTCGAGTCCTCAATCAAAGTCATATAAATATTGATAGGGATTTAATATTTGCTGTAGTTTAGTGTATGCAGAGTTTGATGCCCTAGTAATCAAAATTCTTAAAAATTTTCCATGGAGTGCTTACTTGTCTGTCAAGTTTTAGATGAACCTCAGGTATCTGCATTTCAATTATCAACTGGCAGCCAAATGACAATTTCAGTTCTTTCAAGGTTTGTGGAGAACAGATGATAAAATGGCCCAAAAATGGTTGATTAATTAGATTTATTAATGTAACCACCTAGCAACGCCTTTGTGGGTGATAAAATGAGCTAATCATAAATTTTACTTTTGTTCTTAAAACCACAATCCCTCTATAAGAGAACACACTATAAACATGTCATTCACAAATAATTTGTGAATTAGGTGTTTAATATAATTTATACAATGTATATACTGTTACTTTAAAATACCTGATTTCACAAGCATTTAAAAAAAATATATAAAATATTAAAATGTCTTTTATAGTGTTTTTATTCTGATTCTGCTGAATGTGATGGGAACAGTCGAGCTTTATAACCATTTACTAGTTGTTTTGTGAACATTAAAATCACTGTCTCCAAAGAGACGCTTAGGTATTTTGCTGCTAATACCAGGTTTTATTTGACAGCTGTTCCTCTTT
Source organism: Sinocyclocheilus anophthalmus (assembly GCA_018155175.1). Classification (NCBI taxonomy): domain Eukaryota; kingdom Metazoa; phylum Chordata; class Actinopteri; order Cypriniformes; family Cyprinidae; genus Sinocyclocheilus; species Sinocyclocheilus anophthalmus. Next base: position 439,459 of record JADLZN010005373.1, read on the forward strand.
ACTGACACAGTGTGTTTGTTAGGCCAATGTCCTCAAAATCTTCCTTCATGACATATAAAATCATTTTTCACCGATGCCAATGCAATCTATGGAACTCTGTTAGTTGTCTCAGTTTGTTCTCAAATCAAGCTGACCCCTTTATTGTTTGTACACCTTGATAAATGGCAATAAACATATTACTCACTTCTGTTGCTGTGTGTGGTTTAACTGCTTTAGAGATATATAAGGTTTCATCTATATAATAATCAACTAGGTCATTCACGTCTGCAGAAGGCTGTTTATGGTATTTAACAGGATGTGAATTCTTTGATCATGTTTGAGGTTTTTTCCTCATCACTGCAGAAGCGTGCAGTGTTGACATGTTCCCACCGTTTTTGTTTTTTTGCACTGAACACTACTTGAAAGTCGTGTTGAAAACCATAACTTCACTAGTTTTAAATGTAGTCAAAGGGATTTTCTTGAGTGATCAATACTCTTTGCATTATGCTTGTCGATTCATTTCTGCTAGAGTGTAGCATAATGCTTTGAGTTACATATTAAAGTCATTCAGCACTCTTGCATCAGTAGATGCAAAGATAAGAGTAAAACATATTTAGCTGATTCAAGAGGCATCTGATCAACCTGGGGTGCCCCAAAATATGATGATATGTAACATACAATGATATAATCACTGCAACTTTACAGTTACTTGATCTTTTTTAACCATTAGGTGACAGCACCCCTAGATACTATGAATTATTAGTGCATCAAAACAAACTAAACTGCATTTATTCCTTCAGTAGCCTATGTAGCCTCACTTGAGACCGTTTTCGGTTGCAGACTGAATTTGAGCATATTTGTCATTCTCATAACGTCAAAGACAGATTTCATGCACAGCGGAAAGAAAACATGCAAAGAGTTTGTTTATATCCCAGTTAATGATAACGTTATCTCAGTCACAACTGGAAAAGAATTATAGCATCCGGACTGTTATGAGAAACTCTATCACAATCTGATCCATGTGACTGACCGATAACAGCAGCCTTGTTTTAAAGAACGACCCCGTTGGGCGACAAACAACAACTTCTCATGGGACAGTGAGTGTGTTTCTCCAGGGGGCGCTTGGTGGCTCAAAACGCACGATTCTCCATTGAGCCCCATTCAAATCTCAGTAGCATTTTTATATTTTTTCGAGACGTTTATACACTAAAAAGTATAATCGTTTCAATTTTGGTTTCAATTCTTACTTGTTTCACAAATGAAAACGCATTTCGTCAATCGTTATAAAACGATTTCGCTAGTTATCGCAAGCATCGGTGATTGGTCCATCCTTCCCAGCGCTGAGGAAAGTAACATATGTCACGTGACAGCGCTGTCCGCGTAATAGTCTAGCAGCGGTATATAGACATTAAATGTAAAACGTAAATAATGACACTGAGGACCGTTAGTATCGATTAAATGCACAATTCATATTTAAATAAACAGATCTATTTTTTAGACCCAGCTTACCTGACCAATTATGGACAACTTCCGGGCCAGTAATATCTAGTCATGAATCATGCTAATCGCTTTTCTGCTCACTTGTTGTATTTCGGTAGCTCATCAGTGAAGTCTTGCTGTATTACTCAAGTCACTCGTACTAGAGGAGCAAGTTAGTGCAAGCACTGCTGTGAACACATGAGATGTTTTCTCTTTGATCCAAAACGTCTTTGGTTTAAAGGAAATGGATTAAACCCTGAGCTCAGGTAGGAATACTTCTGTTACAGTGATTTATTCAAATGAATGTCTATATATATTCAAATAAATGAAGACGAAATGTTTCAATGTTGAATCATCTACCTGTTGGGACTGTCCCACAAGTGAATGTGCATGCATTTGATTGCTGTTAATTCATTTTCATTTCCAATGTGTCTTGCGATTTTTGTTTAGCCTTCTTTATTTTGTTGACACTCCTTCCATATTGTGAAAATATTAGGACAGACAGATATGATCCAGCATAATGCATCTGCTTGTTTCATAACTGCTGCATTCTTCGCATTTTCAGTTGTCACTTTGCAGACAGTATTAGATCCTTCTTTGTGGAAGTGAATGTTGTTTCATTGTTTGTGCTGTGGGAGGGACAATGTGTAATAATCCTTTGTTAGTTTGTCTTCAGTAGGAAAAAATAATATTGTGTTGACGCATTCCTATGTGAGTTTAAAAAGCTCAAAATATTTCCTTGTGCTTGGAATTCTCTTACATTACCTTCCTTTTACAGAGCACTAGAACAGGTTCCCATGAAAATGCATTGGTCAAAATGTGTGGGAACCAGATGGATGGATAGACAAGCAGATATTCTGGGCTATATTTGAAAATGCACAGTGCATCCCTAGGATTTCTTTTGCTTTATGTTATCCTTAGTATCTAGACATAGCAACCATATATGGAGGAAACTAGACAAACTCAGGTGTGCACAGATGGATTGTAAATATCATATAGCATTGCTCTGACAGCTGTATGTGGCTCTAGACTCATTGTACTGCTGGGACTGTACAAGTCAGTGAGGTGATAATGCTGATGGCCAATGGATCAAACATAGGAAGTGTGTTTAAAGCATTATAAAAGCCGCATGGATGCCATTTGGACCACACCACCTTAACGGTTAGCTCAAACCCAACTTTTTGACCAGCTTTATTGACTTAAAAGTTAATGATTATATGCAGTTTGAGTAAGTGGTTGTATCTCACGCCTAATTTAGCAGATGTCGGTGTGTCTATTGTGCTGGATATCAGTATAGCCACAGATCGTCTTTTATTGGTTGCCATATTTGAAATGTTTTTCAGTGTAATCCAACATTTAGGATTTTTAAACACTGATTTCTTCGATTTAGCCTTTGACCAAGAGATTGCATTTGAAGTTATGTTATCATTAACTTCAAAGTGAAAGTGTTCATGAAATCTGATGTAAATAAACTTTTGCAATATTGGGTATTTTCTGAAATTTGATTGTAAAATATCGTAGTTACTGAACTATAGTTATAGTTGTAAAAGTAAAATATTGATAGTTCCTCAAAGTGTCATCTCAAATTATCAGTATAGTTTAGACTTCAGGATAACATACTGTGCAAGACAGATTCGAAACTTGCTGTCTTGTATGTTAATCTAAAAGTAATTTTGACACAGACCAAGAATTATCTGTGGTGTTTCTCAAAAGCCACCACTGTGATATTTGCCTAGCCATTTCCTCAAACTTGTTAGCTGGCTGTAATCCAGTCCATGGCTGTAGTGGGAGATGCGTCGCAGACAGGTCAAGTTTTTGTAAAAATTTCTAGTGTCGCAAAAGTGAGACAGATTTTGAGGATACTCGGCATGTAAGCATAATATCCCGAATCTTTAAATCTTAAGTTCATGTTCCCAGTATTTAAACCCATAAGAGGATTATGCAGCTATTGCTTTTTAGAAAGGATTTATATATACCTACACACCACTACACTACATATATGCCATTACTCCAGTCTTCAGTGTCACATGATCCTTCAGAAATCATTCATTTGGTGATTTAAGAAACGTTTATTATTATTGATGTTGGAAACCGTGAAAACCGTGATACATTTTTTTTAGTATTCTTCGATGAATAGAAAAAAAAACAGTAGAACGGCATTTATTTCAAATAGATTTTTTATGTCAATGTCTTTACTGTCACTTTTAATCCATTTAATGTGTACTTGCTGATTAACAGTAATTCTTTTTGGAGAAAAAATCTTACTGACCCCAAACATTTGATCGATAGATAGATATTATCTATCTATCTATCTATCTATCTAATGTTTGGGGTCAGTAAGATTATATATATAGTGACGTGACATGTGGCCAAGTATGGTGACCCATACTCGGAATTAGTGCTCTGCATTTACCCATCCAAAGTGCACACACACAGCAGTGAACACACACACACCGTGAACACACACCCGGAGCAGTGGGCAGCCATTTATGCTGCGGCGCCCGGGGAGCAGTTGGTGGTTCGGTGCCTTGCTCAAGGGCACCTCAGTCGTGGTATTGAAGGTGGAAGAGAGCACTGTATATTCACTCCCCCCACCTACAATCTCTGCTGGTATGAGACTCGAACCCACAACCTTTGGGTTATGAGTCCGACTCTCTAAACCATTAGGCCACGACTTCCCTATATATATATATTATAATATATATATATAATATATATATATAATATATATATATAATATATATATACTGTATATAGGCTGACTGTGTAGCAACTGTAATAGTAGTAACAATAATAAAAAATAATCTTAATGATTAAATTGCTGTACTTGGTTGGCAAAGCTCGTCATCTCAATAAATCTAGACATTGCTTTTTATGACTCACACACAACACACATTTGGCCTATTTTGATAAGTGCAGCTTAAAGGATTAGTTTTCAACATGTTATACTCTCTAGTTCCAGAGTGTTTGTGCATTTGAAATATTCTGGTATGCTATTTTTTTTCTTCTCTTCTTCGACTACAAGCATTGCTGCTGAAGGTGGTTATAGTGTGTTCTGGGTGCCTACCTACAAACCAAAATCAAAGTCAAAAAAGCCCATCCCAAGTCTTTCTGTCATCATTTGCCAGGTGGCGTTTGTGACGCAGATGACACAATAGCATCTCAATTTGCTCATTTGCATCATTCATGTCCGCTCTGAAGTTTAATTCTTCATTGGGTCAGGTTTGTTTATATCCCTAACCCTATAAGTATGAGCAATAATAATAGTGATGCTAGCCTTTGCAAACACCTGTGTCACCTGTGTCTCTTTTCCATTATCACTGATGTGTGAAAAAACCCTGATGTGTAGCTGTAAAGTCAAATTATGCTTCCACACAAAGGGAGGCAGAGGGATGAGCTTGTGGCTTGAATTACACCCACAACATGTTAGGCCTGTTTAAAACAAATGAAAGATGACTTTAGAGAAATCAGGTCTGAGCTGACAGTATGGGCCATGAATCATAGTGCAGATTTATGGAAATCTCAAACATGTACGTTCTTAATTGATTGTTCTCTCCTCAGCTGAAAAAGAAACTGAAAAAAATCAATATATAGGCACAGCAAATGTTTAGTCACTTATAGATGATTAACATATCTGCTACATTGTTTTAGGATAGGCTTCCCAGCACCTCTAACAAAACATAATTGTCTCAAGATATACAGGTGCATCTCAATTAATTAGAATGTCATGGAAAAGTTCATTTATTTCAGTAATTCAACTCAAAGTGTATTAAATAAATTCAGTGCACACAGACTGAAGTAGTTTAAGTCTTTGGGTCTTTTAATTGTGATGATTTTGGCTCACATTTAACAAAAACCCACCAATTCACTATCTCAGGTCTGGTGAGTTTGCTGGCCAGTCAAGCACACCAACACCATGGTCATTTAACCAACTTTTGGTGCTTTGGCAGTGTGGGCAGGTGCCAAATCTGCTGGAAAATGAAATCAGCATCTCAATAAACCTTGTCAGCAGAAGGAAGCACGAAGTGCTCCAAAATTTCTTGCTAAACGGGTGCAGTGACTTTGGTTTTCAAAAAACACAATGGACCAACACCAGCAGATGACATTGCAGCCCAAATCATCACAGACTGTGGAAACAACACTGGACTTCAAGCAACTTGGGCTATCAGCTTATCCACCCTTCCTCCAGACTCTAGGACCTTGGTTTCCAAATGAAATACAAAAAACTTGCTCTCATCTGAAAAGAGAAATTTGGACCACTGGGCAACAGTCCAGTACTTCTTCTCTTTAGCCCAGGTAAGACGCCTCTGACGTTCTGTGGTTCAGGAGTGGCGCTTAACAAGAGGGAATAAAACGGGGGGGGGGGGGGACAAACTGTAGCCAAATTCCTGACACGTCTCTGTGTGGTGGCTCTTGATGCCTTGACCCCAGCCTCAGTCCATTCCTTGTGAAGTTCACTCAAATTCTTGAATCGATTTTGCTTGACAATCCTCATAAGGCTGCGGTTCTCTCTGTTGGTTGTGCATCTTTTTCTTCCACACTTTTTCTTCCACTCAACTTTCTGTTACCCTGCTTGGATACAGCACTCTGTGAACAACAAGCTTCTTTAGCAATTAACTTTTGTGGCTTACCCACCTTGTGGAGGGTGTCAATGACTGTCTTCAGGACATCTGTCAAGTCAGCAGTCTTCCCATGATTGTGTAGCCTACTGACCCAAACTGAGAGACGATTTAAAGGCTCAGGAAACCTTTGCACGTGTTTTGAGTTGATTAGCTGATTGGCAGGTCACCATATTCTAATTTGTTGAGATAGTTAATTGGTGTGTTTTTGTTAAATGTGAGAAAAAATCATCACAATTAAAAGAACCAAGACTTAAACTACTTCAGTCTGTGTGCATTGAATCTATTTAATACACAAGTTTCACAATTTAAGTTAAATTACTGAAATAAATGAACTTTTACACAACATTCTAATTTATTGAGATGCACCTGTATGTCTTAACCATATGATCAAAACCAGTCTTAAGTCGCTGAGGTATATTTGTAGCAATAGCCAAAAGTACATTGTATGGGTCAAAATTATTAAAGTAAAGATCATGTTCCATGAAGATATTTTGCAAATTTCCTACTGTAAATATATTAAAACTTAATTTTTGATTAGTAATATGCATTGCTAAGAACTTCATTTGGACAACTTTAAAGGCGATTTTCTCAATATTTAGATTTTTTTTGCACCCTCAGATTCCAGATTTTCAAATACCGTTGTATCTCTGCCAAATATTGTCCTATCATAACAAACCATACATAAATGGAAAGCTTTTTTATTCAGCTTTCAGATGATGTATAAATCTCAATTTCGAAAAATAGACCCTTATGACTGGTTTTGTGGTCACATATACAGTATGTATACTATGTAAATATTTTAAATTACTGTATGTTTATTATGCATGCAGCTTTAATGAAATGCTGTATGTTTGTATTAATTGAGAGACTTCATGAAATGTTTGTACCGCAGGAGCATTTAAAAGGAACTATGAATGGAAATGTAACAAATGTTTGCTTTAATGGCAGATCAAGTTGCATAAAGGAACATGCAGATTGACACGTGTCAGTTTAAACAAGGTTTATTGATATTACAGTCTGCTGATATTAACAGTCTTTACAGCACACTGTATTTATGGTCATCTGACACGACACGTTTTCCACAGGTGAAAGTAACCATGATATTTTTCATATTCAGTTGACTTTACCTGCAAGTCAGTGCTTGTAAGCCTATAACCATTTTTCTGCTAGTTTTGCATGAAATGATTTTCATATAATCAAACTGCTCCCCTTGAATTCAGACTTTAAAGAAGAGACCGATTTAGTCATAAATAACTTGAATGTACTTTTGCAAATCAATAAACAAGGCGACTAGGCGAGGGGTGGCTAGATGACTTGGTGACATCACATGAACAAGGAAAGTGATTAAATTGTACTTTATTTTTTTGAATTACTTATTTGTGATTGTATTTATGTGCACTGATTAATCATTCCAAAGTCCTTTTAAGGCAGGTTAGTTTATCTCAAAAACTACTTGGTAAGATTATGCTTCAGTAACATATTTCAAATCAACAATAAACTCTATAACAGGGAACACTACTTTTGCAACTCGAACACTAACAGGTATGGAATCCTAAATGTAGCTTCTTAGGCTAAAATCACTAGACTTTAATTTCAACTGCCACAAATACCAATTCTCTTCTTTATTTTTCCATGAGTGGTCAATCAACTTCTTGCATTCATTTTAAAGGTCCCATATTGTCAAAACTGAAATTTCCTGGCTTTTTTCAAAATTTGAAACTTATTTGAAAATAAGTTTCAAAACAGTCAGTCCACAGTAAAATTCACACAGCCTGCTTAAAGTTCTAGCTTTTTTTTCACGAACCGTTGTGACTTCCGTAAAAAGTTGACGTCAGAACTACAGTCACCGCCTTCAGTCACCACCCCGAGCACCGCCCACAGTCCCACTCTCCTTTTGCCAAACCCCCAGACAACATCGCGTCCATGCTTTTGCTGAGCAAGGACAACACGGAAACATGTTGAAAAGGTTAACTTTAACCACGAAACCAGATCGGCCGACCTGTAACGTTACACGCTCACTCAAAGGACGGACGATCTGACAGGATTGTTACTATGAGGTGGATCACACGTAACGTGTAAAGTAAAGACAAACTCACCAAGTCTATCTAGTCATGATGAAGATGTATATACATTTCAATTTCAGCAGGCAACTATTTTTACAGCTACATTATTGTTCCAGCCACAATTAATCACAACAATGTATATACAATTACAAATGATTATATATAAATCGTCAGTTTGTTGTTTTACACACATGCACACAGACATTATTTCATACACGACATAGCCGTGAGATGCAAGAAACATAGACATACGGCAAGAAATCTGTAGACGCGCCCATAACAACAAAAGAATACTTTATTTAACCTTTTCTGATAAGAAGTGTGCGCTGCAAACGCAAGCATTATTGACGATCGTTTCTGTCCAGTCTGCACATTTTATCGCATTTAACCACAGCTGTTGTCGGTTTTTGTCTGGCAGTGGCAGCAGATATGCGATCAAATTTCTAATTTGAGGCTGTATTACGTCGATTCTGGCACCCAACATCACAACAAGATGATATTTTAAGCTCATGTAGCCGAACCTGCGCTGGTTTGAATGGGCCACCATTAGTTTCCCCTTTGTTTTGCTGCCTCCAGCTAGCGCTGTGACGTCGCTGACCCTAGTTACCTGTGGTTGGCCTGGCCGTGCGTCACTCAGAAAACAACAGGCCAATCAGAAGAGATGCTCATGAATATTAATTAGAAAGGCCAAAATTGACCTGTTCTCAGCAGAGCTCTTGAGAGAGGAGCTGTAAAAATATATTGCGATGGTTTTTGGTACTTCTACCGCAAATATATATTCTTAAGGACATCAAAACCTAAAATAAAACTCCAGAAAGGTGTACAATATGGGACCTTTAAACCAGGAGCAGTGCTGTTGATAGTAAATAGGGTCAGTTTTGTGCCATTTTGGTGTTAATTTACTTCTCGTATTGTCCTGCGGTCTTGGTCACAAGCCAGCTCTAGTGTGTGAGAGAGAGGCCTTTGCGACCAACTTTAAGAAATCCACCTAAACACACACTCCAACGCTCTTCTCATGGAGGACAAAAAGTCCATGATTGGCAGTTTGCGACAAAAAGCCAAACTCTTCCGATACTCGCGGGTTGGCAGCGACAAAAACCCCAACAAGCCAGAGGTGAGGGAAGAGCGCTTGTTGGACCAGCGGATGAACACCTCTATGTTGGACGTCCTGCAGAGGAGTCGGACGTCCTCCCTAAAACGATCCGCCCACCAGCAGCCAGCTGACCTCAGGACGTCCTCGGCTTGCAACAGTAGCCCAATCACCCCCCTCAGCGTGACTCTGCGAAAGAAAGGGGGCGGCAGCGGCCTCGTCGATTCGCTGGACACGACCGGCTGGCCGTCGCAGGAGTCAGTCACTGATGCCCCGTGTGAGGAGCACAACATCTCCAAATCCACAGATGAGATGGATCAGGTGCTGCGTTTGAGGGACACACAGCTTGCTTCATCAGAGAGCCTGGCTGAGGTAAAACGTGCCAGTGATCTTCAGTTGGGTTAATCATCAAAGGAGGGAGGAAGTTTTCTGTGACTGCTTTTTCTGCTTTTTATGGGCAACATCTAGCAAGATTGTGCTACGCGAACCTGTTTGCATTTGATGCTTTTGGTGAACTTAGTACTTCCTTGTGTTCTTTTCATTTTTATCAACTGCATATTTCATGAAGATCACACAGAAAACTTGCTTTTTTTATTGAAATGGTTTGCAATTGCATGCATTTCTGGTAGCTTTCATTGCATTGGCATGCTGTTAGGATTTTAATTGAAATGAAAAATCTTTAATTCAAGTTAGACAATGCACAGTTTTTTATCGTCTTCTATTTTGCCTACTCACCTCCAGAGAACAGTGCAAAGCATCTCTCTATTGTGAAATGCAGTTCCTCTGAACACGAGCAAGTCATCACTGCAGGAACTTGTCATAGCATTTCAAAGCCCTAGAATGTGGTAACACACATTTAGAGCAGACTGGTGCTTCTCCATTTGTTTAAAATGCAAATGGGCACCCGGGAAGTGTCAAGCTACATTTACGGTACTGTATGGCACCAAAAATAACACACAAACGGAGATCTTTCATGGTCAGGTGGAGGTAGATGTTTACTAGTTATGTAACGCTGCTTCCTTTTGCATTGGTGATCTTTCTCTTTAATCTTAGTAGAGTTATCATATTTTTTGATGCTTGGATGTTGGAAAGTATGCAAGAATATTTGCCTTTTATGGGTGAGTCAGCTACTCGTTTTTCAAGGTGATTTGGCTTGTAATACCTTAAACACAGAATCACCTGATGTTGAAAGATTAACTTGGGATTTTCAGTGAGGAAGAAAAACTCTACACTGTGCTTTGTTTTTATTAAAAGAACATGATCTTTAAAAGCTTTTCGAATAAGCTATTTTACAAGAGTGTTACATTTAAGTAATGTATGCATTTTTGAGGTTTCCTAGCAGTGGAAACTTTAATTCCTCAAGTTCTTTGTTTATGTGGCTTAGCATTCATTCTCCCGGGGGCTAAGGAATTTTTAAGAAAGATGATCTTCAGTGTTATTCTAGAAATATGTTCCATGACATTAGAAGTCACCAATACAAAATAACTTTTTGACTACTAGAGACTGACTTTGGATAAATTAGGAAATTTCTTTACACCATTGATTCATGAATTAGTAGCTTTTTTTTAATCATATCTAGAAAAGTATTTCACTCTTCCATTTGTTTTGTTTGTGTTTGGGAAACAGAAGCCGCATTTTAACAGAAATGGTTCAGATACGTTCTCCATACATGACAGTGAGCACAATAATGTAAGTATTAGCATGTTTGGTGTGTGTGTGTGTTATTTTGTTGTGTTTAAGTCTACTATTACATGATATCAGAGGACGTTTAGTAGAATACATGCAGCTGACATTGTACTTTAAATGTCCCTGAAATGGACCAAACTGTGCGTAATAGTGTTCTTTTTCCAAAGCTGAAATTGAAGGCTCAAGGTTTGCTTCCTGACCATGTGAAAATTGCATAAAACAGCATTTTACCTTGGTAGTTCTCCCTAGTACTAGATTTTTATTATGTGGCAAGGATGGCACAATAATGTGCCGTTCACTTGCAGTATGCAAGCTTCTAGAGGGCACATAATTCTGAAGTAATGAATTTAGGTAAATGGGTGCAGAGCCAGTGGTGGTTTTGTAGGCAAACATTAATGCCTTGAATTTAATGCGAGCAGCTACTGGTAGCCAGTGCAAATTGATGAACAGAGGTGTGACGTGCATTATTTTCGGCTCGTTAAAGACTAATCTTGCAGCGGCATTTTTGGATTAATTGTAGAGGTTTGATAGAGGTGGCTGGAAGACCTGCCAAGAGAGCTTTGCAATAGTCCAGCCTGGACAGAACCAGAGCTTGAACAAGGAGTTTTGTGTTGCATGTTCTGAAGAAAGGGCCTGATGCTTCCTAATGTTTTATAAAGCACAATCTGGTCAGGACCGGACAGTGTAGCAATGTGGGTCTGAAAAATCGGATGGTTGATTGCCCTCATTTGCCGCTTGATCTCCTTTTTTTTTTACTGTATTTTTTATTAAATAAATGTAGCCTTGGTGAGCTTTAGAGACTTCTTTTAAAACATTTAAAAATTTTACTGACCTCAAACTTTTGTATGGTAGAGTAAGAAAAAAATCAATCGGAATTCATATGCAAATAACACACTGACTTTTTAGCAATTCGATTGTGAATAATGAATAATAATACTATTAGTGTTAGTCAATGGGAGAAAGTTCTAAAACATTATGAAGTAGTAAAAAAATAAGTAAGGGGGTAAAGCTACATGTGAGTAGTACTATATAAAGAAAGTGTATATTTGAGATGGTGTAACTAGTCACCACTTCTATATTTGTTCTCTATTTTTAATGACCATTTATGTTTTTTCAGTTCCCTAAATTGATCAATTAATATGAGTTTCTAAATGACAAAATTGCTGCTGTCTCTGCTTGATATGTCATGTCACACTATCCAGATATGACTTGTAAAAAAATATATATATTTTTTTCTTGATCAGATTCTGGACCTGAAGACAGACACCCGCTGGAGTAACTGCGCATCATAGGGAAGGCTCATAGAACGTACCTGCTCACTATATGCCTGAAGGAGGGCCGTGGACTGGTCATTAGAGACCGCTGCGGTGAGTGTCAGATGTCTGTGTATAAACGCAACACACCCTGAAACGCTACACACAGCCCTATATTTTAATAGCAGTCAGTGGTTTTTGTATTAGTGCTTATTTGTTAAAGGTGTACCCATCAGCGGGAGTTAACACACAGCAGAATGCGTTAACGTGATGTGTTTTCGCCAATATCAAAATACTTCCTTCCGGAGTTTACTGTGTAGAGACAAATTGTAAATACGCTTTCAAAACATTGCTCTGTTTGTTTGAGTGGTCCAACATGTCTGCTACTGAATTAACCAATAGCGTGAGTTCAGGGTAGCACTATTTCTAACAACCCATTTAGCAGGGAATTGACTTGTATGTCTCGTTGAGTTTGGAAGCTCGTTATTTTCAAATCATTATTTTTACGGTTTTGTTGAGTAACAGTAGTGGCATAGAAATTATATACGTCACCTTTAATTATATTAAATATTAATAAAAAATGATAAAGTGATAAGTGAAAGTATGAACGCTAGCAAACTTTTAAATGATCAACCGGCTTTGACAGTGACACTGTTACTAGGCTTTAAATGAACTTTATCGCTCTTTGATCACTCAGCTTTGCTTTAGTTGACTGCTTTAACACCAGAACGTGTGCATTACTTTCATACTTGAGCCAACATTCCTCTCGGCACATTTAAACCTGTCTGCAGCCACACCTGCATAGATGCAAGACACACCTTGAATCTTCAAAACACACTATTGACTTTACTGGCACATGAGGCACTCATCTAAGACATGTAAAAACACAGACAGTTGGAGAGAAGGATATGCATTGGTATACTTCCTCTTCCCGAGTTAATTTACTGCTGTTTATTGTGTCTGTATTGCGTCATTGCTACGTGGCACATTGAACAAACTCTTTTCCTGTTTATAAGCCTGTGTATTTTGCTTTAATTTCATGATTTGTGGTCGTAAGCCGGTTAGGCTTTTTCAAAGCTATCCTGCTGTTACGTTTTCTCAAGAAGGCGAAACCAATCTTAATTGATCCTCCTTTAGAAAAAGACTGTTAGAAAGATTAGGATACTGTTACTGACGTCTTTCCTGCGTTCGTTTATTGGCTGTTTTCATAGGTGTGTCTATTATACAAGAGAAGCTTGAGATTTTACAGTGAGTATTTGCATGTTAGTCGGTGTTTGCACACGTGCCTTTATTGTGGATGATATAGTCACTTATTACACGGCTCTGTGGAATACTTGATTCTGATTGGTCAATCGCGCCATCCAGCGGTATGTTATTCCCAGATAACAACCGCCAAATTGAATAACACACTGCTCATCCGGGTGCTACGAGTTATCTTGACCGGTACTACTTATATGCTTAACGAGTCACTCCGCTATCGTTGACTGTCTGACGCCATCTTGTGACTGAAAACACTTAACCACCGCGTGTTACAATGGAATGTTCTTTGTTCCCTTTGGTTTTTGCCTTATTGTAGTGATGGCGAGATGAAGCCTTATGAAGCATTGAAGCTTTTCAAGGCTTTGTGCCAGTTAAGGCTTAGAAATAACGGTGAAGGAAAAAAATCTATTTCCACATAGACTCATCTATTTATATGAATATAATGTGTATTTCATAATGATTGTATAACATAATACAACATAACTGTGTAATAAACGTATTGGCTTGAAATTAAGGGGGCTATCAAATGTGTGTAAATCAAGTCTTTGCTCATAATAGGCAGGAGGGCCAATATTATTAGTCTAAAACTGGAAAGTTTAAGTGGGCAGAGGACTGAATTTACAAGATCCGAACCGCTTCCTGAACCAGTCTGGCTAAGCAAGGCTTTGGACGTCATCAATTACGTCATTGCTCTAAAGCAATACAAGCCTCGATACGCGCTTCACTGAAAGCTGCCGGGATTTCTTGACACACGCTCCGAAGCCTCGGCACAGAACGTAACATCACTGCCTTATTGTTTGTTCTAGTTTTTCCATGAAATACCAGCACATAGATCCTTGCCTCTGCCTTTTTTTCTGCAGCTTCTCCACAACGTTACAGTTTTTCACTGGCATGTCTCTTTGACTAGTGCATCTTTGAGCCTATATTTAGTATAAGTAAAATACTTAAGTACTGTTAAAATCAGATACTCTAAGACTTTTACTCAAGTTGTTTTGGGATTGGTGAATTGTAACGTGTAGTGGAGTAATTTTCTCTCTAAGGTATCTGTACTTTTACTCCAGTATGGTTAGGTACTCTTTACACCTCTGGGAGTAACTGAGGACAGAACTTGTTCAAACATACTACATGTCGCCCTCTACTGGTGCAACAGGGTTATTTTCCAAACCATACAGTAGTCAGCTAGGCAGGTTGCTTAGTATGCCCTTTACAGCCTTATTGAAGGCCCTATTTTTATCCATTTTTATAGCACTTTAACCTACCAGAAGTTGTAGCATGTTGCAGCTCTTCTTGCTCTTTCAAAATGATAGTCTTCTCCGGAAGCGGCCTAGTTTTGCCTCATGCACTGATGTTGCACTTAAGTATTAACCACATCCTTGTCAAAGGCAAACCCACACAAAACCAACTGAGTTTACTAAACGTGTCATCTGATTGAAGGGAAAATGATAGGGACTGCATTTGTTTGTTCACTGAAACAACATAGTTCATAGTTAGGCCACTTTACTGAAAGGTTATAAAATATATTATCTTGAAGGAATACCTAAGGTTACATATTTATAGGTCAGATTACTGTCTGAATTGACAATTGTTTAAAAATCTTGTTTAAATACAAATGTTCCAAGTTTTCTGTCATCGGTTTCATATATTTTTGACATTTTGATTAATAAGTGTCAATGGTAATGTCTTATGATGTAACCATCAAGTAATATGTAATATCATATTTTGTTTGCACATTGAATACACATTTAAATCATCATTTTCCATTATTTTCATGAATTTTTTCAAACATTTTTAATATACATTTTTAAGACAGGTAAGACATTTTAGTTTGCATTTTGAGTCATTTTTAAGATGCATTTTTTAATATGCATTTTGACATTTTCTTTAGGGTTATTCCTTTGACATTTCAAGCTGAACTAACTTATTGTGCCATAAGAGGTCATATTGATTTTTCTTAAGACATGTGACATACGGTATCATGAGGGCTTTTCACACCTCTTTAGTTCCAGAACTAAATGTACAGCACTAAAGTACTGGGACGATTTTGCGCTAACTATTTCCCAGTACCATTTAAAGGGTTGCATTCGCACCGACAGTGTGTACTAAGAAGTGACGTAAGCCGGTCGACAGCGTTGTCATTTGTGCGTGGCGTTCAACAACGAAAACAAAGGACAACATTAACAACAGGAGGATGGAGCACTCTGTGATCGGAGCTGTGTTTTTGTTGTGTTTCGTGGGTTTCACAATAATGAACATGGAAAGTCGACGTATACGTAAAGCGATTGAAAGAACGGAAAGGAGGACTAAGAATCTCCAACAACAACTGGCAGTGCTACATTTGCTACAAGTGCCTGCACTTCAGCGTCCGTCCGTCTATCGCGGTTCTCCATACTTGCGAAATAAGTTGACACAATGTTTACAGTATGTTTACACGGCGTTTTAAATCATGGCGGGTGAGGGCCTTTTCATACGCGTTTGGCCAATCAATGTCTTCTTGCGTCACGATTAGTATCAGTTGTGCTGGTTAGACCCTGCTCCAGAGTAGGAGCAAATTTGGTTCTCGAAAAAGGCAGTCCGGTACTAAAATCGCACCCAGTTCCGGCGGTGCGAAAACGCCAAAAAGTGGGTAGTTCCACAATTAGTTCTGGTACTATGAAAAGGTTCCTGCGGTGCGAAAGGCCCTATGAGGGTCTACGGGGGTCCTCTCTGTGATGTAATTTCCTGTTTTATGATTTTGTTGTCACATAACATAATGACCTGCATGTTGGTTATATCATACTGACTTGAATCACAGTCTCCTCTCAATACTGTCATCAGGCAGGTCGCTACAAAAGCATCAGGGCCCGCACCAGTTGGCTGCGGGACAGTATCTTCTCTCAGGCCATCAGACTGCTAAACTACAACTGTTGCACAAATATATCGTTAATATAACAATACAACACACATATCCACATTATATATACTATGTACTGTATATGCCTACCATAAGTCAATTTCCTGGTGTTAAGTATATTATTTTTACGTATTGTATTGTCGATGCTAATGTTAGTACTGTCTGTGTATATATGTATACCTATTTATCTGTTTATATATACAACACTGTGCGTATCTGTACATATGTGTACATTGTATATATGTATATTGTACACCATTGTTAATGGTAATTGTGAGTGTACAACTCATGAGTGTTTACATTCCACCGCAAGCACTTGTGAGCCTGGCTTTACAACAACTCGCTGATCACAAAGACAAAACAACAACTCCTGGACTCTGTTATAGTCATTCTCGGGGACTTTAATAAAGCAAATCTCTCCTGTGAACTGCCAAAATACAGTCAGCACGTCACATGTCCCACCAGAGATAGCACTATTTTGGATCACTGTTACACAACAATAAAAGATTCATATCACTCTGTCCCACGGCATCTTTAGGGCTCTCTGACCACTGTTTGGTTCATCTTATACCGTCCTACAGGCAGAAACTGAAATCAGCTAAACCTGTTTTAAGGTCTGTAAAAAGATGGACCAACGAAACAGAGTGGGATTTACAAGCCTGTTTCGACTGCACTGATTGGAGCTGTTTTTGAAGCTGCTGCAAATGATCTGGACGAGCTCACAGAGACTGTAACATCCTATATCAGTTTCTGTGAAGACATGCATTCCTACCAGAACTCATTTAACTTACAACAACGACAAACTGTGGTTCTCTGCAAAACTCAGCCAGCTCCGTCAGGCCAAAGAAGATGCTCACAGGAACGGGGACAGAGTCTTGTATAAACAGGTCAAATACACACTGGAAAAGGAGATCAGTGGCAAAGAGGAATTATTCTGAAAAAAATAAGGATTAAATTCTCTTCCAATGACGCGGCTTCAGTGTGGAAAGGTCTGAAAGACATCACCAACTACAAGACACCATCCCCCAGCACTGTGGAGAATCAACAACTGGCACGCGATCTGAATGAGTTCTATTGCAGGTTTGAAATAACACCATTAACACCTCCAGCACCTCCCTCTCCCCCACTCCTGCACTTCAGATCAAAGAAGATGATGTGTGTCAGTTCTTCAGAAAGAACAAGAGAAGAAAGACACCAGGCCTAGACGGTGTCACACCAGCCTGTCTGAAAACCTGTGCTGACCATCTGGCCCCCATCTTCACACAGATCTTTAACAGGTCACTGGAGCTGTGCGAAGTCCCCTCGTGCTTCAAATGCTCCACCATCATCCCCATCCCAAAGAAACCCAAAATTACAGGACAAAATGACTACAGACCTGTTGCTCAAACATCTATGGTCATGAAGGCATTTGAAAAACTGGTGCTGGCCCACCTGAAGGAAATCACTGGACCCTTGCTGGATCCTCTTAAGTTTGCAAACAGGTCTGTGGACAATGCAGTCAACATGGGACTGCATTTTGTTCTGCAACATCTAGACAGACCAGGACTTATGTGAGGATCCTTTTTGTGGACTTCAGCTCGGCTTTAAACACTATCATCCCAAACCTCCTCCTACCCAAATTAACTCTGCTCTCTGTGCCCACCTCTGTCTGTCAGTGGATCACCAGCTTCCTGACAGGCAGGCAGCTAATAAAGCTGGGAAAACTCTCATCCAGCACCCGTACGATCAGCACTGGCCCCCCCCCAGGGTTGTGTTCTCTCCCCACTGCTCTTCTCCCTGTACACAAATGACTGCACATCAAAAGACCCCTCTGTCAATCTCCTTAAGTTTGCAGATGACACCACACTTATCTGCCTCATCCAGGACGTAGACATGTCTGCTTACAGAAAGGAGGTTAAAGAGCTGGCTGTCTGGTGCAGTTATAACAACCTGCACCAGGTTGTTCTGGATATTATAATCGCAGTGGTTCTCAACTACCAGGTCTATTTATACAGCAGGCATAACAGTTGTACATGCAAATAATAAAATGCATGATATAATCATGCATATTTAATTTAGCTAAATAAATATACCCAGTTATTGTATCTTTCATGCATCCAATCAAACTACTGACTACTGTGCTCAACACGCTCAAAACAGTGGAGATGATCGTTGACTTCAGGAGGAACCCCCCTGCACTCCCCCCACTCACCATCATGGACAGCACTGTAACTGCAGTGGAGTCATTCAGGTTCCTGGGCACCACCATCTCTCAGGACCTGAAGTGGGACATTCACATCAACTGCCACAGGAGCTGCTGAAACAATTCTACTCTGCCATCAATGAATCCATCCTCTGCACTTCAATAACTATCTGATTCAGCTCAGCTACCAAATCTGACCTCAGAAGAAGACTTCAGAGAGTAGTCCAGGCTGCTGAGCGAATCACTGGTACAACCCTCCCCACTCTCCAAGAACTGTACTTATCCAGAGTGAGCAAAAGGGCTAAGAAAATCACTATGGACCCCTCACATCCAGCACACTACCTCTTTGAACTGTTACTGTCTGGTCAACGCTACAGAGTACTGAGCACCAGAACAGCCAGGCATAAGAACAATTTCTTCCCTCAGGCAATCCATCTCATGAACACTGAACAATAATTGTGGAATACACAACACTATTTATACTCTTATACATTTATTTATCTAACACACATACTTAGTTTACATTTCAAATTTGCATATAATATACAGTACCTGTACATACAACAACTGTCTATTGTAATATACCTGCACAAACAATTGTCAATTTATATATTTCCCTATTTACCTTCTATTGTTGAGCTTTCATTATCTGTGTTTGGTCTTGTCACTGTCATTCTTGGCCGGTGGAATCTTCTTCACAAAAACACATCCTCGTATGTGTGTACATACATTTTGGGGTTGGTAAAGGTTCTTGATAGTTTCTGATGCTCACCAAGACTGCATTTAGTTTAATACAGTAAACAGTATTGTGAAAATATCCTTACAAATTAAATAACTGTTTTCTATAATATTTAAAATGTGATTTATTCCTGTGATCAAAAGCTGATTTTTCAGCATCATTACTACAGTCTTCAATGTCACATGATCCTTCAGAAATTATTTTAATATGCTGATTTGCTCCTCAAGGAACATTTTTATATTTTTTGTGGAAAACACAATTTTTCAGAATTCATTTTCATTTTTTTTTTCAGATCTGTTTTGAAGAATAGAAGTTCAAAAGAACAGCATTTCCTTGAATTGTTTTTTAAACATGTACATGTCTTTGCGGTCACCTGGTTGCTTGAACATTACTGCATTTACATAGACACTACCGTTGGTACGTCACTTATTTTACCCCCTTAAATTTTTTTGTTATATTGCAGCCATTTGCTATAATCATTTAAGTTCATTTTTTTTCCTCATTAATGTACAAACAGCACCCCATTTTGACAGAAAAACAAAGAATTGTTGACATTTTTGCAGATTTATAAAAAAGAAAAACTGAAATATCACATAGTCCTACGTATTCAGACCATTGCTCAGTATTTAGTAGAAGCACCCCTTTTGATCTAATACAGCCATGAGTCTTTTTGGGAAAGATGCCACAAGTTTTTCACACCTGGATTTGGGATCCTCTGCCATTCCTCCTTGCAGTTCCTCTCCAGTTCTGTCAGGTTGGATGTTAAACGTTGGTGGACAGCCATTTTTAGGTCTCTCCTGAGATGCTCAATTGGGTTTAAGTCAGGTGCTCTGGCTGGGCCATTCAAGAACAGTCACAGAGTTGTTGTGAACCACTCCTTCGTTATTTTAGCTGTGTGTGCTTAGGGTCATTGTCTTGTTAAACCTTCGGCCCAGTCTGAGGTCCTTAGCACTCTGGAGAAGGTTTTCGTCCATGATATCCCTGTACTTGGCCGCATTAATCTTTCCCTCGATTGCAACCCGTCGTCCTGTCCCTGCAGCTGCAAAACAACACCCACAGCATGATCTGGTCCCCCCCCCCCCCCCCCCCGCCCCCCCCCCCCCTCCCACCATGCCTTCCCTGTTGGACTGTATTGGACAGGTGATAGCAGTGCCTGGTTTTCTCCACACATACCGCTTAGAATTTAAGGCCAAAAAGTTTTATCTTGGCCTCATCCGACCAGAGAATCATATTTCTCACCATCTTGGAGTCCTCCATGCGGGCTTTCATGTGTCTTGCACGAGGAGAGGCTTCCGTCGGGCCACTCTGCCATAAAGCCCCGACTTGGTGGAGGGCTGCAGTGATGGTTGACTTTCTCCCATCTCCCGACTTCATCTCTGGAGCTCAGCCACAGTGATTTTTTTGGGTTCTTCTTTACCTCTCTCACTAAGGCTTTTCTCCCCCGATAGTTCAGTTTGGCCGGACGGCCAGCTTTAGGAAGGTTTCTGGTCGTCCCAAACGTCTTCCATTTAAGGAATGGAGGCCACTGTGCTCTTGGGAACCTTAAGTGCAGCAGATTTTTTTTTGTAACCTTGGCCAGATATGTGCCTTGCCACAGTTCTGTCTCTGGGTTCTTCAGGCAGTTCCTTTGACCTCATGTTTCTCATTTGCTCTGACATGCACTGTTAGCTGTAAGGTATTATATAGACAGGTGTGTGTCTTTCCTAATCAAGTCCAATCAGTATAATCAAACAGCTGGACTCAAATGAAGGTGTAGATTCATCTCAAGGATGATCAGAAGAAATGCACCTGAGTTAAATATATGAGTGTCCCAGCAAAGGGTCCTGAATACTTAGGACCATGTGATATTTCTTTTTTTCTTTTTTAATAAATCTGCAAAAATGTCAACAATTCTTTGTTTTTATGTCAATATGGGGTGCTGTTTGTACATTAATGAGGAAAAAAAAAAACTTAAATGATTTTAGCAAATGTCTGCAATATTGTTAAGAGTGAAAATTGTAAGGGGGTCTGAATACTTTCCGTACCACTGTATAATTTAGCCATTCTTATAAGACTGCATTTTAAAGGGGTCATATGATGCGATTTCTTTTTTTCCTTTCTCTTTGGAGTGTTACAAGTTTTTGGTGCATAAAGAAGATCTGTAAATTGCAAAGACTAAGTCTCAAATCCAAAGAGATATCTTTATAAAAGTTAAGAGTCAACCACACCTACCTAAAACGGCTCGTTCTAACACGTCCCCCACATATCTACCTCACTGTGGGAAGATTTGCATAACGCCGCCCAAATGTTCATGCTAAGAAAGAAGGTGTAACTTTTATTCTTGTTGTAGTATTGTTGCTGCCGCCATGTCCCGAAGACGCTGTGTGTTTCGTTGTGAAGCTGAAAATACTTTGTTTTGTCTTCCCAAAGAGGACGATATCCGCTTCGTCATGCAGAGCTGATCTGTGCCCCTTGTCGGTGAGGGAATACTTCAACTTAGTGCTGTGGATTGCCGGATCTGCTTTCACCGCTCCTTCGCCGGGACCGCCGTTCTCGACCCTGCCGCCTCAGCTCACTCTTGCTGAGGGCTTTCGCTCACGCTAGGCCGCTGTGTTTTTTTTTGTTGTGAAGCGAAACTACTTTGTTTGGCCTTCAAAAAAAAAAGAGGATGATATCCGCTTCGTCAAGCCTAGAGCTGATCAGTGCTGGTCGCTGAAGAAATACATCAACTTAGTGCTGTGGATCGCCGGCACATTTTATGGAGGACTGTTTACTGATCCTGGGAGAGTAATGTTAGACTAAAAGCCGGTCAGGTCTTTTAATCATTTGCCCCTGATTCAAACGCGATTTGGTTTTTGGGCAGTGTAGAGTAGTGCTTGTTGTTTGTCGTTTCTCCTATCATAAATGCAGACAGGGTTTTATGTTTACGTGGCACGATGCAATGCAACGCAATGCTAAAAAGACAGTATAAGTCATTATAAACAGTAATTATGTCCCCACTGGATGCAAACAATGCCTCGTGTTGGGTTTTAATGTTTTTGTCTCGTCGCTCTGGTCTGACAGGGCATCATCACAGTATGGTGAGGGGCGTAACATTTCCGTCTCACGCATTGGATAGCTGGCCAATCACAACACACTGATAGCTGGCCAATCACAGACACCTCGCTTTTTCAGACCGATGAGTTTTGTAAAAATCGTTTCAGAAAGGCGGGCATAGAGGATAAACAATAATGTACAGTATGGTGGAAAATAATGTTTTTTTTTACTTTAACCGGGGACGGGATCCAAGCATAAACACTTTCATTACACCAAATACACAAAATAATGTTCTTTTTAGCAGCATCATATGACCCCTTTAACTCTTAATACATGCAAATACTATAGCTAAGAAATATTTAAGAAAATTTGCAGATGGTCAATAAAACATTGCTCTCTCCATAGGCACAAGTGATCCATATGTGAAATTCAAACTGGACGGGAAGACCTTATATAAAAGTAAAGTGGTGTATAAGAATCTCAACCCTGTCTGGAATGAGACTTTCTCCTTCCCGATCCGCAACCTGGACCAGAAACTCTTCATCAAGGTACATGTTTACTTTGCTGTGGCATGCATGCATAAGCATTCACATTACGCCAAGATAGCCACAGGTATATTAAGCAGTCCCATCCACACATTATTCAGGTTTATGATCGAGATCTGACAACGGATGACTTCATGGGGTCCTGCGGTGTTGAGCTCAATAAACTGGAACTTGAAAAGTAGGTTGATTTGAAATGTTTGTATTAAAGGTCAAACCAGAAGTGTGGTTTCTGATGCTTTTGTTCTGTCTGTTGTACAGGAGCAGCGAGATGGTGCTTCCACTGGACGACCCCAACAGCCTGGAGGACGATATGGGTGTCATAATCATCGATATTTGCTTATCGGTGAGGGACGGCAAAAACAAAAAACACGTAAGCAACTTTTATGAATTTAAAGAGCTGGTTAGGCAAGCCAACTAACTCCACTAACTAAATGTTTGCTGCTTATGTATTCACAATATTTGTTTCTATTGTGAAGAGATGGGCCCAAAGGAAAAAAAGGAGCCTCATGGTGAGAAGGATTAGTTATAAATGACCTCTTAATTGTTTTTTGATTCTAGAGTGGTTGTGTCAGCGCTTTCTCATGAATTTATCCAAATACTTCCTGTAATAATATATTCAAAGCAAATGATTCCACAAACAGTGATCCTGCTTTTTCATCTGGGGCCAGTCTATATGTTAATCTGCATGCAAATAACGCAATGAAGAATAAAACCAACCAAATTCACAACCAATATAGCAGTGGTTCTCAACTCTTTTTTTGGACCTCAAATGTTGACCCAAATGTTTTTTAATTTTGATGGTTTCCTGATCTTGGAAACCAATAATTCGCCACAGAAAGCATGCTGTGGTAGGCACAAGCCATGTTTATTCTCACTGCAAACAACTTATAATTTTCATCATTAGTCTGGGTCATGCCTTCTTATATCTTGCATAATTGTTTTCATGGTTTTTGAAAATGAGGCCATGCCGCACAACCTGTCCATGCTGGCATCAGCCTAAACTGACTAGCTTTTACCAAGTGACAAAAATACTGTAGTTTGATTGGATGCATGAAAGATACAATAACTGGGTATATTTATTTAGCTAAATTAAATATGCATGATTATATCATGCATTTTATTATTTGCATGTACAACTGTTATCCCTGCTGTATAAATAGGCCTGGTAGTTGAGAACCACTGCGATTATAATATCCAGAAACTTTGCAATATCAAAGTTCTCAATATCACATTGTAATATTTTTATTGATCCTCAGGGAAGTACAACAGAGCATAACAAGCGTCTCACGGAGTCTATGAAGAAGAGTCAACTCTGGACCGGGGTATATACCATCACTCTGGTGGAGGGGCGGGACTTACCACTGGACGGACAGGCGGACGTGTTTGTTCGCTTTAAACTGGGAGATCAGAAATATAAAAGCAAGGTATTTACTGAAAAGCATCAGGAAGACCGGTTTAGTTATTTTCTGATGTAGTTACAAAGTCATTAACTTTGAATATCAAGATTAATAAGGAGAATCAATGCAGCTTTTCTGCTGTAGAGGCTTAAAGTTTGCATCCATTTTCACAGAGTCAACTGAAGAAGGTCAACACACAGTGGAGAGAAAGATTTGACTTCAACCAGTTTCCTGATACGTCCACCATTCTAGAGATTGAAGTGGTGGGAAAAGGGGGCCGGAGATATGAGGATTGTTATGGACAGTAAGTTTATGAGGTTTTTGAGTGACTGAGAATGTCTAATATAAGCTGAGTTTTATTTACAGAAGCTGGCATGATATCAGTTGCATCGGAATTTAATCTCATGTTGTTTACGTCACAGTTTACAGTAAGAAGGAAGTCGTGGCCTAATGGTTAGAGAGTCGGACTCGTAACTCAAAGGTTGCGGGTTCGAGTCTCGTACCGGCAGGGATTGTAGGTGGAGGGAGTGGAATTGTACACGCTCTCATCCCACCTTCATACCACGACTGAGGTTCCCTTGAGCAAGGCACCGAACCCCCAACTGCTCCCCGGGCGCCGCAGCATAAATGGCTGCCTACTGCTCCGGGTGTGTGTTCACGGTGTGTGTGTGTTCACTGCTGTGTGTGTGCACTTTGGATGGGTTAAATGCAGAGCACTAATTCCTAGTATGGGTAACCAATACTAAGAAGCTGGAAGTGGAAGCAAGGGGAAAATAAATACATGTTAAAATGCATACGAAAGTATAGTATCTTGTGGCACATAGAATCATAGAATGTAAAACTTGAGTATTTGAGTATTGAGTATTGAGTATTTCATCTCCTGCCATGACTATATACGTAAAAGCAGTAAATACACATTGCAAGGATACAATGCTATTTTTTGCATGATAAATATCACTATTGGAAATATGACATTACAATAAGTACAAGAAATATTTACCATTCAGCGCGAATTGTAAAGTTAACGTAAGAAAATTAACTGTCAGATAAAATTCATAACAAAGTCACATTAAAATATATCCTTATACAACTGCATTTACAGAAATCTTATGATATTGTTCAACCTAAACAGGTCGAGGGACTGGACAATGACAGTTAATCTGTGGTGTACTAGTCCCAATTGAGACCAATAATCAATCGCGTAGCGACAACTCGGCTGATATTCACTATAGAAGAAATAAGGTCAACATAAGTATCAGGTGTTGTGTGCGGTACTCAAGAATATCATATCCAGCTGATTATCATCTTGATAAATTAGTTTATACTGTGTACTGTCTCACAACATTTATATTGTCATCCCGGTGATTTCTGAATGGATCATCCTATATAGTAGTCAAACTTGCTACAACTATTCAATGTTTCTTCCTTTTGAGCGCAGAATATGCTTGAGCTGTGCTCAAACATGCTTCGAACATGTTATGCTGTAGAATGACGTCATCCACAACAGCTCAATCAAGTTCAATTCATTGTGTAGACTATATGAGTGTATCGTTTACGTGTGAGTTTGTGAAGGCGAGAAACTCAGATGTTGTACTAGTTCAGTTAGCCGCTGGTGCAAACTAGGCTCACAGGTTACAGTAAATTGTAATTGACCTTTTATTAAAAAAATACAGAGAGAACAATTTGACACAATAAAAAAAAAACGTTCGCCGACTCCGGGGCGGGTGGGTTCTCCGCCTCTCTGGGACCTGCCAGCCGCCCCCCAGAACCGTCCACGCAGCGCCAAAGGCCGGGTGGGCGTCGAAGCGCTCAAATAAGTCTGGGGCTCGCGTCCCTGCTACGGGTGACGGTACCTCGAGCTCATCAAAAACCTAGGTCAACTGATAACGTCACTACCGGGTCACACATTGCTGCGCGGCAACCGGGGAGAAGATGTGTGCGAGGGGCCCCTTTTTATGCCATTTTTAAGGTTCCACACTCTTAAAATAAAGGTGCTTCACGAGGCCATAGAAAAACCTTTTTATCTAAATGGTTCCATAAAGAACCTTTAACATCTGAAGAACCTTTCTGTTTCACAAAAGGTACTTCGTGGCGAAGGAAGGTTCTTCAGATTATAATAAGGTAAGAAAGAGATGAGCTGCGTCCGAAATCGCATACTTCCATACTATATAGTAGGCGATAAACAGTATGCGAGGCGAGTAGTATGTCCGAAGTCATAGTATTCGAAAAACAGTAGGCGAGAAGTACCCGGATGACCTACTACTTCCGCCCGAATTCCGTAGCATGCATATGATGGACACTTTACTATCCCATGAGGCCACGGGAGAGGAGGTGACGCGGCTCTTTTCAAGTGTAAGTACCTCAGGGAAAAACCTTGTTCATTGTGGTTAAATTGCACTTGTTTAACATGATCTAAGTGAACGGCTGACTTATTGAAAGTTTAAACATTGTAAATTGTAAAGATGATTTCGTGAATCGGCTGTAAAAAGATGTTTAATCATTGTTATTACTGAGCATATCAAGTTAACGAACAGATCGAGCTAGTGTCAGTGCTGTTGTACATCAGCTTGTTAACTGCTTTTTTAACGGAGACGTTCGTTGTTAAGCAGTTTGATGAGATTAGAAAATTCCACGGACTTTAAAACATTTTTTCCCCACTTGTTAGCTACATACTAAGCTACTGTTAATAAATATGCCACAGCTTGTCAATGTAGCATTAATGGCTTGATAATGACTAATGGTTACTGCTTTGACATTACAGGGACTAATGAACACACTCAGATCCTTATTCAGTGGAGAGTGGCTAATGAAGCCCTCACTGGAAAGCCTAATGCTGCCATCAAAGGTTTTGAGTAAGTAAACAAGTTATGTAACGTACTTTTATTCAGGTGCTGTTGATTCTGAACGTAGTAAATACTAGCACTTCAAGCAAAGGTCTTACTGCCTTCTTTTTATGCTTGATTTCTGTGCATTTATTGTGACAGAGCAGGGACTTGAGGGCAACATTTCTGCCGCTCGATTCAAAAGAAAGTGAGAGAACCTAAAGCAAAAATATAAAGTAAGATTTGTTTTTT
Organism: Sinocyclocheilus anophthalmus; assembly: GCA_018155175.1. Taxonomy (NCBI): domain Eukaryota; kingdom Metazoa; phylum Chordata; class Actinopteri; order Cypriniformes; family Cyprinidae; genus Sinocyclocheilus; species Sinocyclocheilus anophthalmus. The sequence continues at coordinate 466,733 of JADLZN010005373.1, forward strand.
TAATTAGTTCACCCCAAAATTTTTATTAGTTCATGATTTGAACATGCTAATATTTTTCCATGTCATAGTAATGCAGTAATCTAATGAATGTAATTGACTGTCTTGATATTGTGCTTTTCAGACCCGGGATATCCAACAAAGATATCAAGGAACTTCCCCTCGTGGTCGGTGATGGCCTGCAGCTGAACAGAGTGAAACAGCTTCCTATTACAATATCATGGGGCATCACTTGCTGGTGGCTTGATCCGGATGTGGCATCTGTCTACTGCACCAGCTACCATGTGGAAAACTGGAGACCCAGCCAGCTGGGCAAAACCTGCCCCCACTGCCTCCATGTCATCCGGGGTCGGGAAAGCGATCAGCCTCCTCAAAATTCTGTTGACTGCCCTGCTGATTCTGTGCACAAATCACAGATTCATGCACCGTGGACTTTGGGATGTCAAAGCCCAGTGACACCAGCCAGTAGAGAAACGCCAGTAGAGAAACACCAGCACCTCAACATCTTTTTCCCAGCCATGGTCAGAATCTGACTTCAAAGCAGCGATGAGGGACATGATGGACTGTCGTGAAAGCCAGAGGTTTGGACAGATGTCAGATCCATCTTCGAAATACAGTCGAAGAATTGACACAGCAGCATTCAGGCGGCAGTAGGGCTCACAGTCTGTAAATGTGTGTATATATATATATTTTTTTTTTTAGAATATGTATATTTATTTATGTTTATATTATTTGTTATTTATGTATATATTGTATCTATAATATTTATTTAGGCTATGTATATATTGTATGTATTCATTCTCTCCCTCTCTCTATTTATCCAATTGTGTGTTATGTATTCATTGTTTATTCATTGATTCATGTCTTTTGTTTGTCCCGTGTATTTTTATGCATTTATTTATAACAAATTACTTTATTTCGTTTCTCCAAATGAGCCTCTGTCATGGTGTTCACAGACTTGACTTTTTATTCTGAGGTAAAATTTGCTAGCTAAATAGGTGATTGTACTTACCTTATTTGATAAATGATTTACAAGCTGTCGACGAAGGCGTGATCTTTTATTTATTTAGTCATTTATTAGACGCTTTTATCCAAAGCGACTTACAAATGAGGACAACAGAAGCAATCAATTGTAGTATTAAAACAACTAAAGGCAGATCCAAAACTAAAAGCTAAAACTATATGAATACTACCTATACACATTTAAAAAAATTAAGAGATTAAATAAAAACGACAAATGCATAAAACTAAATTTCATAAAGCTAAAAACAATTAAAAATAGTAAAGAACAAAAGGTATACGAGTATAATAATGATTCTAACTTAACACTAAGCCAAACACCAAAAAAAAGAACAAAACTACCATGTGTTTGTCCAACACACACACACATACCTATAATATAACTTCATATATTATTTCATTTCCATTTAGTTTGTTGAAGTATTAAATCAAACTAAAAACTTAATAAAATACCTATACAGACATAATTTAACTAAAATTAAAATAGTCCAAATAATACAAATCAAGTGACAGTAGTTTATCAGTAATCCTAAAAGATCAGTGATCTGTGAGCAGCTGACCGACGCTGAGCTGTTGATCCAATCAACGTTAAAACGCAGATGAAAGCGGTAAGAATAACGTGAAACACTGCTAATGTTCGCGCAGTAGTGAGGGCTCTTTAAATTTTGGCGCTGTTGTGAAGACACATGTCACGTGACAACAGCAACAATGTGGATGTAGTACATCCGAATTTCATTCATACTATATAGAACATACTTTTTTAATGGTCGCAAAGTAGGTTCAAATTCAAATGTAGTACCTATTAAGCAGTATGCGATTTCGGACGCACCCATGGTTCTTTAATATCACCTCATTTTCCAGCGATTATCATACGATTCGTTCGAAGCAGTTCAAAGACTCAGTCTCTCTAAACCCCTCCTTTCCACGAGCCTACTCTGCTCTGATTGGTCAGGATATTTATCATACTTGTGATTCAGTGGAGCCAGCTGGTCCAAATAAACAGGAGCCGTCTTTCAAGAGCAAGCGTTTAGTGAATTCCACGTTGAACTCTGCATTGAGATTTTTTTTTTAACTCCCCGAGATTAGAGAAGCAATCGTCAGTAAAATGACTTGTTTGTGGGCGGGGTCAAGTTGTTCACAGCCATCGGCCGGCCAATGTAGAACATAGGTGGGCATTATGCAAATGTGTTACCCAGTGACGTGTAGCCATCACAGAAGTGGGATTCGAATTACTAACGACTCGTTTCAGCTGTTCAGAGTAATCTCTTTCTTTTGAGAGACAATAACTATTTATGATGCACTTTCAACTTTGCAGACTGTTTACATTCACGAACAGCTACATTACACACTGCATGAAACACAATATTGGAAATGTACGTGTCCGAGAACTCAAACGCGTCTGCAACTTAGAGTACAAACAAATGCAATTTGAAAAAAACGAGCCAATTAGACAACCTCCTTCATCATGACAACCCACGCGCTGGCAAATCCGCAACACATCGCAAATGAGGCGCGCCTGCAATAGCACGGACCACACCGGAAATTGTTCAGGGGCCCCAACAAAAAAGGTGCGGACCCCTGCTGGGATTTTTTTTTTCATGGTTTTTTTTTTTTTTTTTTTTTTTTTTTTTTTTTTTTTTTTTTTTTTTGGTTTCTGCGAGTGAGTCCTTATTTATTATTTTTAATTTATTTATTGAAGATATAACATTCACAGGGTATACAGTCATAGCAATAAATTACATACACAACCAGAATACAAAACAATAAATACATAGATTAATAAAAATGAAATATAAACAGAACATAAACAAATAAATAAAAAGTTAAACATATTTTCTTTTTTTTAAATAAATAAATCATAAATAAAAAATAACTTAAATGGAAAATTACACATAAAATGTCAACTTGAAAGAATACACAGGAGGTAACCCTTACATCAAAGTCAATATTTTTTCATCAATACAGTAGTTTTAACAGCTTTCTTTTTAAGTGATGAGCAGAGAGATTCATAGAATAATTTCAAATCAATACAAAAAATCCAAAAATTGGGCATACCATTGGTGCATGTGGCTATCTGGTCAGTGGATTTGTCGGTGAATGAAAGGTGAGGTTTTTTTTTGTTATTTTAACACCCTGATTGCAGCATGATTTCCTTTGTCCTTTTGTAGATTATTACCTAAATATCTGACGAATTACACGATTACTGTAAACCGTTAATATAATATTGGTAACGTAATTAATATTCTAGGCTAATGAAAAAAGGAATGGAATACAAATACAACGTGCAAACTTCAGTCAACTTGTTTTTGTTTTTCAGATCAGAATGTATTGCCCTTTCTGTGGCATCCAGTGGCTGACTTTGCCAAGATTTTGCAGTTCATGTGGGTGAGATGTAAGCTTTGTTGTAGAGAATGCCCCTAGAACGGCGGGTGATGGCCAGGTGTCAATACATTTTGATCTGAAAAACAAAAACAACGTTGTATTTGTATTCCATTGTCCTTTCTTTCATTAGCCTACTAAAAGGCCCTGATTAAATAATAATTTTAAATATTATTCTTACTGTCAATCTGCAATTTATTTTTTCCTGGTTTTAACAATTAATGAAGCATAGTGAATTTATTTTCATTAACCTTGAAATTATATTTAGTTGAGTATTTAATTAAGTTAGCCATCTTATATTACGTTTCACAGTTACTCGTGTAATTCGTCAGATTATTTAGGCTAATAATATCTAAAAGACAAAGGAATCATGCAATCAGGGTGTTAAAATAAACAAAAAAAACATTTCCCCTTGAAACATTTCCGTTGTGGTCCGTGCTATTTGCAGCGCGTTTCTTCATTTGCATGTGTTGTCAAACTGATGAAGATGTTTTCTATTGACCTGGTGTGTTTTTTCAATTTGCTGTGTTTCTACTTGCAGGCTCGGTGATCTCCTCTCTCGGCCACTGTAGAAATGGCATAATAGGGGCACTTTAAGAATGTCTTGCTGGTTTTGTGTTCAAAGCCTGGTGTGTCTGTGTGCACATTGCAGGTGTGAGATCGACTTGTCTGGGTTGCCGTTGAATGAATCCACACTGTTTACACATGAGCTGGACCCGGGCCGAGGCAGGGTGGTGTTCCTCGTCACTCCCACTCCCTGCACTGGAGCTTCCATCACGGATCTCGTCGCTCCTCCACTGGAAGAGCCTCATGAGAGAGACAACATGCTGGTTAAATATGTGTGTTAAACTGATTACTCTACCACAGTACTTCCTTATGCATGCTACAGAGTGCATACTGCATACTTTGGCATTTTAAAAAAAGAATGTGAAAAAGAATGGTTTAAATGTCATACTATGGCATCTAAAAGAAAAAGAACATGTATAAAATAATAGTAAGCAATAACAATATGCAGTCCTGATCTCTCTTTTTTTTTTATCTCGGCAGAGTTTCAAGAACTGCCTGAAGGATTTGAGAGATGTTGGTTTCCTTCAGGTTAAAGTGATCAAGGCCACTGACCTCATGGCTGCTGATCTAAATGGTATTATTTATTATTTGTTGATTACACAAAGAGTATTTTTTTAGTCGTGAGCAAGGGTGTGAGCATCAACAACCACATTCACTGGATCTTCTGTATATGTGTTTAGGAAAGAGTGACCCATTTTGTGTTCTGGAATTGGGAAACAACCGGCTGCAGACCCACACCATATACAAGACCCTCAACCCTGAGTGGAATAAAGTCTTTACATTGTCAGTATCAAGATTTATTAATGTACTCTACCATTCCATACTTTACAATACCTTATGGTCATTAAGATTAACATTAATTAATAAAGTTGATACTTTTATTGGATGCAAGGATACATTAAATTGATCAAAAGTCACAGTAAAGACATTTATAATGTAAAAGAATTTATTTAAAATAAACACTGCTCTTTTGAAATATGTGTGCATCAAAAAATCCTTAAAAAATGTATTACCGGATCCAGAAAAACTGTTTTCAACTATGATAATTACTTGATTTCTTGAGCAACAAATCAGCATATTAGAATGATTTCTGAAGGCTCATGTGACACTGAAGACTAAAAATTGGCTTTACCATCACATGAATAAAGTACATTTTAAAATCTATTGAAATAGAAAACTGTTATTTTAAATATTAATAATATTTCACAATATTAACGTTTTTACTGACATAATAGACTTTTCAAAAACATTAAACAATCTTACAAACCACAAACTTTTAAACAATATTCTATATATTATTTTGTATTATCAAATTAATAGTGACATTTATTCCAATTCTCTTGTTGACCAGCCCAGTAAAAGACATTCATGAGGTTCTGGAAGTGACTGTGTTTGATGAGGATGGAGACAAAGCCCCAGATTTCTTGGGGAAGGTGGTCCTTCCTTTACTCTCGGTAAGTGCAGAACATTGACATAATTTGTGACCCTGGACCACAAAACCAGTCATAAGGGTCAATTATGTGAAATTAAGATTTCTCCATCAGATAGGACAGGACAAGACCGAAATTAGGATAGGATAATATTTGGCAGAGATACAACTATTTGGAATCTGAGGGTGAAAAATCTAAATATTGAGAAAATCGCCTTTAAAGTTGTCCAAATGAAGTTTGTAGCAATGCATATTACTAATCAAACATTAAGTTTTTATATATTTATAGTAAATTTACAAAATATCTTCATGGAACATGATCTTTACTTAAAGGGGTCATATGATGCTTTTTTTTAAAGATAATTATTTGGTGTAACATAATATGTTGACATGCGTTAATGTTCAAAAAACGCATTATTTTTCAAAAACTGTACATTATAATAGGTCCTCTATGCCCCGCCTCTCTAAAACATGTCGTTTTCAACAAAGCCCCCTCCTTTTGACAAGCTGTGATTGGCCAGCTGACCCAGTTGCATTGTGATTGGCCGAACACCGCATGTATGTAACGCCCCTTACCATAATCGCGTGCATCAGCTTTCAAAGTAAATATCAATACAGTTAATAATGTCGTTAGTTTTACCATCAGTTCAAGCCCGAGAGGGCAACAGAGTTGCGTGACAGACAGTGATGATGCAGTACACAAGCTGTGGTTAATACAGCTGACGTGCTATGATTTCTGACCCTGTTTTTTTTGTTTTGGGTTTTTAGAAATAGCCTTGTGCACAGCCAGCCTTGTACTCTTTGTCGTCCATAAAATGCGTTGCACAAATTTGAATATCTGGGTTGTGCTGTTCTGTTGTAAGTAAATCTTAAGCAATGATTCCTAATTGCATCTATTTCTGGAAGGCCAAATAAAGTGCTTTTTGCTTTCGCACTGAAACACACAGCGTCTCCCTGACATGCTGCATCAACACTACTGCTGTTCCTGAAACCACGCCTTATTTCTTTGTGTGCACATTTGGGTGGCTTTATGCTAATATTTCCACATAGTGACTTAGGTATGTGGGGGGCGTGTTAGAACGAGCCGTTTTAGGTAGGCGTGGCTGACTCTTAACTTTTATAAGGAATATCTCTGGATTTGAGACTTTAGTCTTTGCGACTTTACAGATCTTCTTTATGCACCAAGAGCTTGTAACACTCCAAAAAAGAAAACTTGAAGCGCTTATATGACCCCCTTTCATACCTAATGTTTTTGGCCTAAAGAAATCTATAAATTTGGGATTTCCGCCTTAATTTTAGAGCCATGGTGTGAATTGGACTACTGTGTGTGATGTTGTTTGGTTTTTTTTTTTTTTAATTCAACAGATACGGAACGTCCAGCAGAGTTTGCTGTGTCCTCCTGAGGAAAGAGAATTTGGGAGGACTGTCTAAAGGAACCATAGTACTGGAGCTGGAAGTCATTTTCAATTCTGTGAGTCTTGACTGATAATAACAACAAAGAGATTACACCTTTATTCAATAGTTCAGTATGATCAGCCAAGCAGAATATGAAACGGCCAAGTCACATTTATTCATACAGCACTTTATACAGTTTAGATTGCTTCACGGTCACATACATATATAAATATCATATATTAAAATCCGTCAGTTATGAACCAATTTGATTTCAGCTATTAAAGCAGCTCTACAGAAGATAATAGTGCCATTCTTTAGCTAAAAAATACTGAGCTCAGATACATTTTCAGCACCTGATGTATATTCTTGTATGTACTGTATCTGTAAAATAGTTCATATGCTCAGAGACTGTATATTTAATAGTTTGAATTGTTCAATGCCTTGGCCAGATCAAAGCAAGCATCAGGACCTTCACACCTAGAGAACAGAAGTTTATGGAGGACAATGCCAAGTTTTCTAAGAAGGTATGACGTTCAGAAATATTATAGCATCAGTAGAGTATAGTATAAGTTGGGTAACATCCACACATAAATGTGTCAATGTATGAGCTGCTAACTATCTAACAACCACCAGGTTCTTGCCAGGAATGTTCTTCGCGTGAGGAACCTTTATCGTGCTGTGTGCCATGCCAACCAGTTCATCAAGAGCTGTTTCCAGTGGGAAAGTGTGCAGAGGAGCATCATAGCATTTCTGGTTAGAAATTCATTAATTCATTCATTCAGTCAATTCATGGTTGTTTAATTAGATTTTTGTGGTATTATATGATTTGGAAATAAATCATAAATGCTAGCTTACTTTTTATGGCAGCTTACCTTACAAATAAGAGTCTAATCTAGTGAAACTTTTTAAATAGTTGATCATGTATCTTTATTCACATTCATGAACTGTTAATAGAAGAATTGGGATTATGTAAATATATGATAAATATATTTCACCCTTCATTAGTCTCAGTCTTCATGAAAGCCTGAATCCTGCATGTGTTTTCCTTCAGGTCTTTGTTCTCACTGTGTGGTACTGGGATTTCTACATGATGCCCATGTTCATGGTCCTTCTCATTGTGTGGAACTATCTCCAGATCGCCTCTGAGAGAGTCACCAGAGACCTAGTGGGTGATTTTTATTTTTTTGATACATTTTAGTAACACTTGTGGTGGCTTTCATTGTAGAATATCAACCAGAGTAAGAATTTAGTTTGTTTTGGTAAGCCTTTTTCTGCAAGTGTCTGAGAAAACGAGTGCGTCTGATTTCGCTCCCTTGGGGACGTGGCAAAGGGATCTCATTATAATATTACCACCCCTTAATCTGTAAACTTCCACTCAAGGCACCGTCATTTTGATTTTGCAAGCGACACCGGTGTACCAGCTCTAATGCCAAGGTGAAAGTTTGAGCAAAACATGCTAACTGTTCTGTCTTTGGCTGCACAGACCAGCACAGAACACTATTTAGAGTCCCAGCCTCAGAGGAGACAAGAGAGCAGTGGATTTATTTACTGTATATTGCTGCTGCCACACAGATCTAAAATAAACAAGCGATTTATTTCCCAGCTGTTTACCTTCACAGACATAATCGACTGTTTTTGTAACTCGTGTGTTTTTAACGTAAACTTGTGTGTGAATGAGAACTTAGTTTAGTACTCACATGCTGTGACAGATGTTTTCTGTCCGTGTGCTTCGGATGTGTGAGCTCAGAAAACCTTGTATCTTAAGTTTAAACTCATATGGTTTAAAACGCATGATTTCAGCGTGATAAACATGATAATCAGAACCAAAACAGATGTTTTTAGCAAGTCCGAGCTGTAATGGTGCAGCTCTATTCTGGAAAAGGGGGCGGGGAGCATCGGCTCATTTGCATTTAAAGAGACAGGCCCGATAAAACAGCTTGTTTCTGCTTCCACTCAAAATAGGCATTTTCAAAATGATATAATAAATGATCTGTGGAGTATTTTGAGCTGAAACTTCACAGACACATTCTGGGGACACCTGAGACTTATATTACATATTGTAAAAAGGGGCATAATATGTCACCTTTAAGGTATCTAATATTTTGATACTTATTTTCCATGATCTAAATATTCTTAAAAATTTAAAATTTGTTGTCATTTGGAAGTGTGTAGGCCTTCTTGCATTATGATGCTGTTACATTATGATTATATATTCAGTGGCGTAAAAGTTCTTTTAAATGACAATAATATCACTTATCGCAGTTATTTCTGGGGCAATATATTGCACAACAAAAAGTTGTTATCGTGACAGGCCTAGCCGCTACAATTAAAAACTGAACGCGGCTGCTCCATTCAGCGTGCCGAACGACAGTCGCATCACAGATCAGATTTCATTTATCCAGTGAGGAGAGTGAGTCGAGCTGACTGACAAGAAGAGTGAGGTGAGACAGACAAGACGATGGCGGATGATTTTAGTTTCTAAACCAGATGCAAAAGCGCCTGTTTGGCAATATTTAAATTTTGAAAAGCCTGTTGACTTTTGCCGTTTATTTAAGGTGATTTTGGAAGGTTTTTTAAACATTCGTTTCTTATTTAATTGTTTCCACATTGTTTGCTAATTTTTACTATTATTTAAACTTTGTGTAATTTATTTACATTATTTTACATCAAGGTGTATGCCGTACCTCCAAGCTTTCTTATTCGTTTTGCAAATAACCTTTCTACGTTTCTTATTTATTTGGTTAAATATTATACATATTTACTTATTTCCAGTTTTGTATACCTATTAAACCTTATGCAAGTTATTTGTTATTTTATATATGGCATGCCTGCCCTATAGCATGGTGTATTTTTATTTGTTTTGTTAATAGAATTTCTATGTTTTATATATAGGCTAAAGCAAGTTTGACGTTGTTTTTTGTTGTTGCATTCAAGCAATTGATGCCTAACTGCTGCTAAATTCGAAAGTGAAAGTAAAATGCGCAAGCATCTTTTACAAGTTATTTAAAAGCGAAGGAAAGCAAGGAAAAGAGGCGAAATTCAAAAGAACTAAAAATGAACAATTGCTTTACGCCGAATTGCCGCTATTTGAAAGTGAAAGTAAAATGTGCACGCCGCTTTTACAAGCTATTTAAAAGCGAAGGAAAGCTAGGAAAAGAGGGAATGCCCCCGCGGTGATACCGGTATTACCGTTGTTGTCACACGTCGATAAACCGGTGGGGAAATTTCCTCACCGTCACAACCCTAATATCCAGTTGCATATTTATGTAAGTAATTGTTACCTCCTCATATATAATTGATGGCTTTGTTTTAAGAACCTTGTTAAAGGGGTCATATGATGCGATTTAAATTTTTCCTTTCTCTTTGGAGTGTTACAAGCTCTTGGTGCATAATGAAGATCTGTAAAGTTGCAAAGACTATAGTCTTAAATTCAAAGAGATATTCTTTATAAAGTTAAGAGTCAACAACGCCTACCTAAAACACCTCGTTCTAACACACCCCACATGTCTACATCACTATGTGGAAAGATTTGCATAACGCCGTCCAAATGTTCATGCAAAGAAAGAAGGCTTTTATTCTCGCTTTAGTATTGTTGTTGCTGCCGCCATGTTGTGAAAGCGCTGTGTGATTCGTTGTGAAAGCGAAACTACTTTGTTTGGCCTTCCAAAAGAGGACGATATCTGCTTTGTCATGCCTGGAGCTGATCCGTGCTGGTTGCTGAGGAAATACTACAACTTTGCGCTTTGTATCGCCGGATCGGCTTTCACCGTAGACAAAGCGGAGTCCAGCCCGGGGTCACATGTGGATGCCGCAAGCCCGCCGGACGCTCCTTCGTCGAATCCGCCACCTTCGCTCACTCTAGCCCTCCGGCCGTTCCCCAATTTATCCCCCGGCCTCTGCTCACTCTAGCCTGCCGCCGTTCCTTCCCACTTTATTCCCCCCCAGCCTCTGCTCACTTCTAGGCCACCGTGTGTGACGCTGTGTTTCGTGTTAAAGCGAACTACTTTGTTTGGCCTTCCAAAATGGACACGATAGAAATCAGTGGTTAAGTTGTATTTACAATGCTGTTCCAGAACAGTTCAACCCAAAATTTTCAGATGTGTGCAGCACATTTTATGAGGACTGTTTCCTGATCCTGGTAGAGTAGACGACAATGCCGGCTGTTCTGACTCAAAGCCTGTAAGTAAGTTTTTTTATATTTAAAGAGTTTTTTATATTTTTTATATATATTTAAAGCGAGTTTGTTAAGCAGTGTAGAGTACGGCTTGTTGTTTTGGTCATTTCTCCAATCACAAATGCAGAAATGGTTTTATGATTACACGGCGCGATGCAACGCAACGCGTAAAGAAGACAGTATAAGTCATTATAATCCATAGTTATGTCCCCACTGGATGCAATGAATATCTCGTTTATAATGGGTTTTCATGTTTTTGAATCATCGCTCCGGCCGGACACGGCATCAACAGTATTGTGAGGGGCGTAACATTTCCGTCTCAGGTCTTGAGGTATTCGACCAATCACAACGAACTGGATACTGGCCAATCACAGCACACCTCGCTTTTTTCAGACAGATGAGCTTTGTAAAAATCAACACGTTTCAGAAGGCGGGGCATAGAGGAGAAACAATAATGCGCAGTATGTGGAAATAATGTTTTTTTTAACCTTAAACAGCATAAACACCTTTCATTACACCAAATACACAAAATATGTCTTTTTTAGCACATCATATGACCCCTTTAACCATTTAAAATGTTAAAAAAATAGGCCTGATAAAGGTCAGTGGAACGAAACGTTGTGTTTAATAAAGTTTAAGAATTAGCCAGTATTGATAGTGTGCGGGTTCGTTACTTATTTTTGATTCAACTTTTTGTTTGATTTTGTTCCCGTGCAGCTATCCTCGTTTCAGGTGTGTTGAGTTTACGTTGATTGAGTAAAATGTTCAAAAATAAAATTCCAAATTCCTTTGCAGGACACCATGGAGTTATATGAAGAGGAAGATGAAGATGAAAAGGTAGAATTCTTTCCTATTCAGAAAATTACTCGCATTCATTTATTCCAGTAGCTAAGCATGACGTTTTATGTCCTTGGTCTTTTGAAATGTTTCTTCTTGTAGGAATCAGAAAGAAAAGGTTTGATGGAGAAAATTCACATGGTTCAAGAGATTGTCATTACGGTCCAGAACCTTCTGGAGGAGATTGCATGCTTTGGTGAAAGAATAAAGAAGTATGTGTTGTTTTCACCCCTTCATTCAAGCTTTTGAAGTTTGTAAATTTGTAATGGATATTAAGAGAAAATTATTAATTGCATAATATTTACACAACTGTTCAAATGTTTGGAGTTGGTAAGATTTTTTAAAATGTTTCTGAAAGCATCTTATAGTGCGCCTAGCTGTTTTATTGTAATAAATAATTATTTAATTAAAAAACAGCAGTATATGAATGGTAAACTTTGATATAGTGTGGTGTGTTATATATAATATAATATAATTATATATATATTAATTTTATATAGTTAGATAAGATTTAATCAAAGCAACAAAAAGCTTTTTTTTTACAGTATTTACTCAGTGTTGAATGATTTGTAACGACTGAAATTGTATGTTATCCATTGTCTGTATATTTTGAAACTGAACTTCTGTTAAACAGTTAAAGCACACAACTATTGTGTGCAACAGCAATAATCAGAAGTCAAATATTAGCCACTTCCTGATATATCTGTTGCTAGTCAGTAAACTAGCATTCAGAAAGTACAAATATTCAAAAGAATGCATGCACATTAGCATTGATACACCATATACAACATTTTTCTTTTTTTCTCCCCAGTACATTCAACTGGTCAGTGCCGTTCTTGTCTAATCTGGCCTTCCTGGTTCTCATCATGGCTACAGTGATCACTTACTTTATTCCAGTACGCTACATTATTTTATTATGGGGTAAGATAACAGCTGTGTGAGAAATCTCTTTTTAAATCAGTAAAACCATTGAACAAATGAAGCACATTTATGACAAATATTGAAGTTCCTTGAAGTTCTGGGTTATCAGTAAAGATTGGTCATAATTATGTTCTTTTTTTTAGGTATACATAAATTTACAAAGAAACTGCGCAATCCATATGCCATTGAAAACAGTGAGGTGATGGATTTCCTCTCCAGAGTGCCTTCAGATGTTCAAATGGTAATTACTACAAATAAGCTTTTTTTTTTTTATCCTGTAATGTAATAATGTTTTGTGTATGAATGAGGCTATTGGCTAATAATGTATACAATTTATTTAATTTAAAATGTATGATATAATTAAAAATAATACAATTTTACCAAATTATACCAATATAATTTATAATATACAGTATAATTTAAAGTTTAGCAAACTAATTCATATGTAATTGTCCATTTTTAAAACAAGGTTGTACACCTAAAGAATTGAAGTCCTTTTATTCTACATACTATTATTCAACACAATAATGAACACCTCTCTCACTCACCTCAGATTTTGCATTGCGGTTGTTTAAGAGCCGGTGAAGTTTAACAAAAAAATATGTATGCATAAATCATTTCAAATGTCTGCAATTAGATGACTGAATGCACTGCCTTTTCTCAATTTGCTTATTTGTCTGGAAGCTTAGTAAAAAATAACTATACTGAAATGCATTTGAAATACATTTATTTCATGCTAAGTATACTTCAAATACATTTACATGCGTATGTACTCGTAAAAAGACCCTGCATTTCGTCTCACTACTTTTGGTATACTAAACTGGTATGCTTAAAATCTGATATTGGACACTAAATTGTGCTTTTGCGGCACGCAGTGCTGAAGTCCAACTAAAGATATACTGAAGTATATTTGATTATGCTAAAGTGGAACTATTGCAAATATAGGTACACTTTAAATATTTTGCATTTAAAGACTGATATTATTCAAACATCATACAATCCTCATCAATAGTGACATTAAAACACATTTTAGGCTTAATATTAAGAAATGTGCGTAGTGCACAAGTAGTACTCCAAATATAGTTTAATGCTAATTTTAATATCTTGAGCGATGTGTCAGTAAATATGTTAATAGGTTTGAACTATACTTAGTATGACAAATGTATTTTAAATATATGACTTTTTTACTAGGGTTCTCATGTCTTGAATTCTTCTTCTTATTTTTTCAGGCACAGTACACTGAATTGAGCAGCTGTAGTTTCCACAGTCCTAACAGGAGAAGAAAAGCATCCCCTTAGACACTAGAATGAGAAACGCTGGTCTCCTGAGAACATTCTGTGTGAAGAGCCTTTGAAGGTGCCAAGACTCGACGGCCAGGGAATTATTTCAACATGGATTTAAGCAGTTGATCTGCTTATTTTATTTGAGCGAACTGAAATCATCCCCCCCAGATGGTCCGGTTTTCACTGCTGGGTTGTGCTGAAGCACCTTGCTTAATAACACAGACACATATTAACACTAACAGCAGCATTGAGGGATGAAGAAATGTGACTAAGATAAACTGAATGGTTAAAGTGTAGGATACACCGCAGTGGGCCTTAAACATCCATCTATAGATGCAGTGCCTGAACGACACATTGTGTACAGTATGAGTGCAATACTTTGCTGTTTTATACTTGATGCATTTCTTAATTTTGTCTTATCAGACTTGTAAAAATATGTTTTGTAAAGTCACATTCTGTACAAGCTTATTTTTGTTGAACTGAACTTATATTGTAACATAGCATTTTCCAAATGTGGTTTAATTTTCTTTTGTTTTTATTTTATACACATTGATTTTGAAGTCTTTTTAATCTATTATTTGCATTTTAATTATTGCTGAAAAATGTAAGATGCGTGAAATTGAATACATTTTAAAGTGCCTTTGACAAACTCTAGGTGTAAAAAAACTAATTGTAACTACATTCTCCTGTCAAAGTTTGCCTTTTGTGCAATATAAGGTTCTAGACATGGTTTTATTGTTTAAAAGTGGTAATTGTAGATAAAAAAAAAATTTAAAAAAATGCAAGTACACTTCTGATTTGTATTTTACAGATTTTTACCGATTGACTTGCTCACATGAACATTATGAATATCACAGATGTTTTTGTACTCTTTGGTATTCCGTTTTGTAACATGGTCATTTCACAGTAAACATTTACTACATTTGATGACAGATGTGTTTGTGTTCTTATGATCTTATAAAACCGAATAAACACAATCACTGCGAAATTAGTTACATAAATGCAGATCTACAAGGAAGAATGTATAAAGCAATATAACCCTTCAGATTCTTTACACAATGGTTGTTTGAGAATATTCAACCACATAGTGGCAGTGTTTTCCTTTAATGGGATCCCATCCTGCAGTTCATCCACTGCACAGCTGATCTGCCTAACTATTCAAGAAAAACAAAGGGATAAATTCACCCAAAAATGAAAATCATGCTAAAAGGATGGCATATTTTTGCAGACCAAAACCCAGAAACTCTGGAACTTCAGTTCAGTTGTCCCAGTCATTTCATGTTTTACTCTACAACTTAAAATACAGTAACTCATCTACTCAATAATCTGCTTTTACAGCTTCATTGTATTTATAAATCACTCTTGAAAACTGTTCTGACTCAATATCAGGCAATGTGTGTTTTAGATTAAAAAAAAAACAAGAAAAACAGAAGCTTAATGGTGATGCGACTGTGTTGTACTTTTGTTTAAAGTTGGGGTAAGTGATTCCAATGTTGATATTTCAAATCACCAAAACAAACACGCCCCTATTTTGATAGCTCCGCCCCACACATACGTACGCAACGATTAGTTCTGTGAAACAAAGAAAAACCAATCATACACCGTGTCTACCCGGACGCGAGCGGCGCAACAAAATATACTATAGAACTACTACTGTATATATAAAATACTATAGAACTCATAATCAGTGATGCTGTCTGCACTGGATGCCGTGCGACTCGGCACGACAAATCCCCAACGGAACTGCGGTGTTCTATTTATGACGTGTTGACAAAATTCAAATGGATCTTTCAATGGTCGCTGTTATCGCGTGCCGTGGTAGACAGACTTTAGCTGTGCCTTCCGTGTCAGACCACGGTTTACTCACCTATCAAGAAGAAACAAAGCAACCTCGGCATTCGATTAGGCCTTCCGCTCCTTGAGTTCTCTCCATCGCTGGAAAGCTGATCCGATATTTACACGGGTCCTACTTCTTGCCTGATTGTAAGCCTACTTTTGTTCCGCAGACAGTTTCCTCTTTTGTTATTTTTTAATAAGGACTACGTCCTCTTTTTGTCATCGCTCGGCTCGCTAACTTTACCTTCCCTGCACTGAATGCTCTCTCCTCCACATCATGAGTAGACACAGCTCTTACTGCTGATTGGATACAAGTTTGTTTTGGTACTCGGCCCGACTCAGTTTTCTAAAGCGTTTTTGAAAAATACATACCCCACCTTTAAAGCCTAAGCTTATTACCTCTTCTCATCGTATTTAGGTTTTGAAACTCATAAAAGTTGTTTATTTATTAAGATTATAATGATGAACAAAATCCTATGGGTTCTTGTTGAGAGAACCCCTTTTGTCTTAGACATCCGGTTGGGGTCTCCCAAAACTGGGCTGCATTCCAGCAGTTTACTCGTGTCAAAATATCTTCTTTTGTATTCCACAGAAATGAGAATGACTTACAGGTTTAAAACAACATAAGGATGAGTAAATGACAGACTTTTCATTTTGGGGTGAACTAGAATGCACTGAATTTCAACAGCAGGTTAACTCTCATAGTTTGAAATCCTGAAAGTAGATCTTACACCTCTAGAGAAATACACAGAATACTTTTCTAAACCAGCTCACGGAATCACATTTTCAGTGAAAATCTGGCTCTTAACACCATGTAATTGGCCCGTCTCTTAACTATTTTGGGTTTGAACACTCCCACTGTGTTTGGATAATGAGAGGGCTTCTGTGAAAGAGCTGAAGAGCTAAGAACGAAAGTCTGAAATATCATTCCTCCACCACCCTTAATTAGTTCCTGTTAGCATTTCGCCATTAGCAGAGGAATAAATGTCACGTCTGACCACAAAGATGAAGCCCCATGGATCATCAAAAGATCAAAATTAGATAAACGACAACAAGATCATAACTATCATGCCTCTAGAGTCTAGACACACTCTAGTTCAGCCTGAGCAGAACACGACTAATCATGTGAGGAACAGCAACTCTAGACGGGCTGGAAGTCAATAGTTTGATTCAATTTTCCATCTGTCTTCCTATGATTAACACTGTAAAGCCCGACATGAAATAATAGTCAGAATTTTCAGAAACAGGAGAGTTTGTTAACTCTTTAGAGAAAATATATTTTTTTAAATCCCTCCACAAAAAGTTGCATGTTTTTGAGTATCACATTTGATACATCAGACTTCTATGACTCATTTAATGTAATTTAGGAAAATATACTTGCCGACAAAAAACATTTATTCAAAGACCCAAACGGAGCAAAAATATGCGATTTGGTGCAGTTGCTTATATTTATATGGGCAGGTAGTAAGATGAAATTCTGATGGCTTATAAAGCTGTGATCATACGAACTTAAGAGCAGGCAACTGGTATACCTCTATATTCAAGTGCATATTCTATCATTACCACTTCCCAATAATATGGCTTAGAGATTAATGCCTTATTTTTTTCTGAGCAACATAATGTTTTTTATTATGGGGGCAAAACAATGCGCCTATTCATGCATGAGTTGAGTAGATGAAACAACCAAACGCCTGTTTTTAACAATTTATGTAAATAAAGTATGGATAATCAAATTCAAATTTGCTTCAGTCTAGGTGTTCATCTTGAAATATTAAAAGTATTTTATTCTGTGACCTTCAAAAAGATCAGTAAAGATTTTGCAGCAAAAGGACAGGCATGACCATTTTTACTAAATTGATATACTAAAAATCCATGTACTTGCTAAAACGATCAATCAGACGGCAGAAGGCATGTAGTAGATTGTGTATAGTATATATGGCATATAGTAGCTTTGTTCCCGCTGTTTTAACGGTGTTAAATATGCTGTAGGATGGGGAAGTCTTGGAGAATTTATATCATGCATCTTGTATCATATTTTTGTTATCTGTTGTGTTATATTTTTAAATGTGTTTTTTTTTTTATTTGTGTTATGGATGGTTGTCACTGTCATTTTACTGCAAGACAAATTTACCTGCGGTTATGAATAAAGTAACCTAACAGAAGTGTTGATCATGTTGATAATTTAGATGAAATTTGCGTAACAAATGCAGGTTTAGACTTAACCCTGTAAAGTCTCATCATGAGACTTTATAGGGTTACGTTTAACCTCCATTTATGTGTAGATGTAAGAGAGTCAACCTAATGTGAACAACAATAGCAATTGAAGTTGTGGATTGGCATAGCAAAATATCTGAGGTGGCGTTTTCTTGCTCTATGTCTCTCAAGTCGGACAAGTTACGGCATTGAAAGTAAAACACGAACTAGGGAAAGATTCCATTTGCTGTCTGCATATGAAGGGAGCTCCAAAGCGGACCCTGAAGAGCCCAGAAACAGCCTCCTTTCTCCCATTTCCTCACAAGACACACTGGGTAGCAGATGGGGCTTCATTCCCCGAGGAGGAAGTGAAGGGGGGAGAGGAGAGGATGATGGGGGAAAGGAGGGGTCCAAACACCTACAGCATTCCCCTCTCCTCTGCCTTTCTCCAAGCTAAAGGAATCTAGGCCAGACACACAGAAGAAAGAGAGAGTGAAGTGGACAAGGCCTTTTCAGGGCATTGTGGGAATAAAGGTATTACGCCAGAGGCTGACGGATCTTTCCGGGCCGACTTAAGACAGTGATCCAGATCTAATCGAATTTGACAATCAGTAATTCTATAGAGCTCTACCTGAAAACTGTACCAAATGATGAAGCAGATCCGTATAAAGAGTAGTATATATATATATATTATTATAGATACTATCAGACCGTAAAGTATGTACTACTTTACCTTGCTATATACAGTATTTTCTGCTTAGGACTATTATATATAGTAGGCACATACCACAACACCTACCACATACACACAATACATACACATCCGGAATATACACACAATACAGAGACACATACTAAGATATAATATATATACACATACATACACCTACAGACACCACATACAATGGATAGTTACCCCCAAATGAAAATTCGGTCATTAATTACCTCAACCCTCATGTCATTCTAACCCCTAAACCTTCGTCACTTCCCAACACACATTAAGCTAGTTTTGAGCATTCGCGAGAGCTCCTCTTACCCCATAGATATCAGGGATCCTAGTCATGATCAAGGCTCAGACACTACAAGGAGACCATAAAATAATCCAGGTGACTATCTGAGGTGTCCAGCCCCTAAAAGTAATTATTAAAAGCCACGCTGTCATTGTAAATAAAAGTTTAGACTTTAAAAATCATTGGCACGTATACAACACCACCACGGGTCACAAGCGTATTTAACGTTTAGAAACACTTGTGAGTCCCCCCCTGCCCTTTGCTCACAGTGCTTTGGTCCCGAATGTCTGCTTCCTCGTTCCATCACCCTACACACACCACAAACACACACAAGTCCAGGTAGAGAGAACGAAGTCACTAGTTGGGGAAACTCCAAAGGCTGTTTATTCCCTTTAGAGCATCGTGTCTAAAGTGTTCTTTTTCTCTTAATACATATGATGCCAATGTATTTGTTGTTCGATGAGTCCCTATGGTGCAATACTAATTGATACCGGTGCTGAGGGAAAGGGTTGCCAGTTTTCAGTAACAAAACCCGGGCCCATTTGCTACTCACTAGCCGCAAACCCGATCCGCGTTTACTAGTGGGGTTCCCCCGGTAAAAATCACGTTCGTGGTGATAAAATAACTTTACTGGGGGTGCTTCAACTAGGGCAATTGAAAACCACCGGGCAACGGATGAAAGTATCCCTATCCGCAGGAAAACGGGCGGTCCTTGAAACACTTTGCCTGAATTAGTTGCTCACAAACTACACGACGCGGGTCTCCCTTGCGCAACACAAACAGTTGAAGTTTTCTAATTTGGCACGGTCCCCTGCTGCACTATATTAATAAACCAGTCCTCCGTTATACATATTCCTTACATTACACTTTATAGCTGTATTATGATGTGGTCACCTTGCAAATTGCTCTTGAGAATTGTTTTAATTGCGCCCCCTCCAAACGGTTAAACGTAATTTACTTACAGACACCGGTATGGGATCTCTCCAAAAAGGCGCTATATAGGGTGACGCGGAGGAGAAGAATTGTTGAATAAAGTCGTTATTTTGTTTTTCTTTGCGCACAAAAAGTATTCTTTTAGATTGCTTGGGGTATCCCCCCCCCCAAAAAACATTTTTTATGGTTGAACCCCTGATGTCACATGGATTATTTTACCGGTCTCCTTGCTATGTTTCTGAGCCTTGACCATGGTAGAATCCTTGCTGTCTTTGGAGGGTCAGAGAGCTCTCGGAATGCATCAAATGAATGCAGGTACATTCATTCATTGCACATATTTTCAACATGCACTCTGAAAGTGACCAAAATGGCATGTCCTCATACTGAATCCTGTAGATGAGGAGGCTACAGTAATTCGTAGGGAGTTACATTTACATCGGGAGAGGATTATTTTGAGTTTTTTTGCCATCATGCACATTTATTTGAGCCATTTTAAATGGTAGTTTTCAACATGATGCAGAGCACAATAGTAAGTCTGCTGTATGCAGAGCGGTAAGGAAAGTGTGTCTCGCTCTCACGCTCTTCCTTATAATATTTGTGTAGTTTTCTGAGCACAAACCCATCGAAAATGAAGCTGATTACTGTATGAATTGGAAGGATGCCAGATGGAAGGGTAGTTCGAGATATATGCCGTAACCGCCACCACAGCTGTTAAATTTATTTGGTCATCTTTATTTCCTACAAATACAAAAGCAACAATTATTTTTTCCTGTTGGATTTTAATATTCTTCCAACACTTGGTATTGTGGAAATGTCCTCTTCATCTATTCTTCATTATTTTTGCGAGCCTTCTTGCTGTTGGCTGAGTATAAGTCAAATGTTAATTTAATTACTCTAAGAAATGCAAGAGAACATTTAATTATGTGAAAAGAGCATTTAACTATGTGGAAAAAGCTGCTGCACATTGAAATAGACACTGAATGATATTTAATATGTCAAATGCTTGTAAAGTAATTTCTGTCATGATAACTCGGTCGTCGGGGGTTAGTGGATGGGCAGGTAATGTACATTACAATGTTAAGCATTTGTCTGAGCGGAATATAATATCTGCCTACGCTTGCTGCTACGGTGGCAACTGCAGTACCGATAACGTGCCTACTTGCCAATACATCCCCAACATTGCGTGTCTGTGTGCATGTAAAGAAATAATTGCGTGCTGTCAATATAACAATGCGGTGAAATAACGCCCCATATAGGCATACCGTGAATCCCTTCGTACCTAGATTGCTTTCACAGGTGGGACTAGGGGAAGTGTGAGGGGTTTCGGAGCAAGCTGCACTGCTGACGGCAGGACTAGTAACATATATCTGAACTGTGATCAGCGATCTCAATGGCTACCGATTGACGTAGAGCACCATCACTGTGCCAGTGTATATGTATTAGTCAATTGAGTTAGTACCTATCGAACTGCGGCCATCTAGGAGTGTGCATGCCAGCACTGCTGTATTTATGCTGTCATACAAACTCTTGAGGGATTGGCATGGTATGTACATGACAATATAATGTTTTGCTTGGCGGATAGATCTGCTTGCTGCAACTCGGCAGAGAAAGTAATCAAGACTTTCGTAACTGCCAATACATCCACAAATCAGCTGGTCAGCCTGCAATAAATATGCGCTGCAATATAACATGCATGAAATCACCCCCCCAAGCAGGAGACATAGAAGAACATACCAGCAAACCACCCCCCAACAAGCAATTCTACCGCAGACATATGTACTGCCGCCGTGCTCCGCAGGCCATGTGAACCGCATTTATTTCACTATCTATGTGTGCCTGGTCTAACCACTCCGACCGTCTTAATGCTAGTGGACTCTACTATGTGAGCCTTGGCTACCCACGCCGACCGCTTAACAATGTGACTATGACTATGTGCGCCTGGCTACCACCGTGGGACAACCGACTTGGCTTAACTCTATTAGACATCACTTGTGGTGTATGTTTAATAAATAAATGGATATCCATTGCAATACGATAGATAAACCCCTCACCCACCGAAGCCAATATCATATTTATTCATTTTGCTACTTCTCTCTCTTTCCTTTCCTCACACTTCTCCGTCCCATCGCAGCGTACAGCTTGTTACTTCAGTTCATGCATGATGAATATGGACAAAAGTTAGCCGTGCATGCCCGTTTAACTCTCTCTTGCATATAAAAATTTGTCAAGTTTACAGTGCACAAAACCCCTGGTGGACTGACCTGATGAACGAATAAAAGCAGAATATAAAATGTCTTTCTCCGTTTTTCGAAATACACAGTCACAGCGGAGCACATTTCTCCGTACTACCACCCATAATGCAATTGCACTCTGAACTAACTGTTCAGTAGATAGTGAGCTTCACATTATCCCGCAACACTGTCACTCATATGACTGCGATAAGTGTGTGCTTCTGACACTGCGTGCAGCTGAAACCAACCACATACTCATTACAATGAAAACATCGACCTTAGAAAAAACAAACGTGAACACTGGGATAATTGCCGATGTATATGACGAACCCCTGTTGAATGCATGTCCGTTACTATCAGCGTGTCCTCAGAGCGATTGCATATGCTCTAAACTGTGTTTTGCTCCAGCTGTATAAACACAGATGCTAAATGCTTCTGCTAATATGCTTAATATTCACTCTTGCATACAATGCAAACTGCTAACATGACAAAATTTAAAATTGTTTTCTGTTGCTCATTTTTAATTAAATTAGGCAGACCACGCAAATATACACATATGGATTAAAAGAGCATTCACTTATCTTAGATGTTGATTTGGCTGTTCCGAAGCAAGCTCCAACTGCTAAGGCAGCACTAGTCATATATTTGAATGTTGAGCAGCGAGCTCATTGGCTACCGATACAAGAGAGAACCAACTAGCTGCCATGTGACAATGATGTCGCCAGGTCAGATTGAGATAGACCTATCGGACTGGGCCATCTATAGTTTCTGCAGAACTCTGTATGTATCCCTACCTCCTGAAACTTTTATCTTAAAGCATTACCTTGATGATTTATGTTAGTTTCTTGTTTTTTTTTTCCTGATACCATGTGAATTAATATTACTTCAATAATTTACTGTTCTGCCACTTTTTAGCTTTGATATTATAACAGTGATTAAGAATTAAAGTTACGTATTGACTCGGAAGTATGCGGACGTCTTTTTGTCGGGAGCTGTTGCCATGGTGAATCATAATTTTGGAGCTCCATTGATCATGGCTTTTCATAGTCGTGGTGCATGCGCTAAACTCAGAGTCAACCTACTCAGAGTGGATTGAACGAACACAATTTAGCTGTTCTGAAACCGAAAATTCAGAGTTTTCCATCTCAGGGTAAGTCAACTCAGAGTTCAAGTTTCAACTCAGAGTTGGTTGAACCTCCTTATTGAAATGGGCCCCAGATACTATTTTGAAAAAGAATTTGGTTACGGTTACTACGAGAAAAACTGATCATGGATCATTAAAACAAAATGACAAACACCAGGAGAATCGCTGGTTGTAAAAACAAAGACATCTGCACAGCTGAATGTGGTTTGAGAAACCAAAGCACAACCAAAACAATTTTCTTCCACAATAGCATGGCATTTTAAGGCAAAGTATGTATGTAGCTAATGTACTTCGAGCTTATTCTCTGGCTCAAAAACATGCAGGGATTTTGATGCAATGAGCTAATCCTATGGACATAACCATTTATATTTGTTATAAGACAGTCACCGAGATGTCCGACTTGCATGCTGTAAAAATCATTTTCTTTAGTGTTTTGTCTTGATTTATCTAAAAACTGCTGACATCAACGACATTTACTTGACATAATGGCATGATTAGAAGTCTTTTTTTCCCAAAGGACAATTCTGACTTATTCAGAATTGTGAGATATAAAGTCAGTATCGCAAGATATAAAGTCAGAATTGGCGGGATAAAATCTCTGAATAAAAAGTCTGAATTGTACGTCCAAGTTACAATTACCTTTTTTCCATTCAACGGTAGAGAGGGGAAAAAATGCAAATGCAGAGTCAAAATTTAGAAATTGTGTGTTTATGTGGTGGGATTTTACCCAATGGGGAACCACATTTACATTTAAGAGGAAAAAACGTCGAGTAGATTTTAGGCAAGATTTTATGAGAATTTTGGAAAACATTAGAAAAAGTCAGAATTCTGAATTTATATATCGCAAATCTGACATTTTTCAAAATTTTGAGATAAAAAGTCACAATTTCATTTTTTAAATTAATAAATATATATATTTTTTAAATCCTTCCATACTTCTCTCATGTTGGGTTGCTTCTTAGCTAAACAGATCATGTTTTAAGGAGTTACCACTTACTTTGCACACCTGCCTTTTATTATGGTGTCTATTTCATATTTACTCACATCAAACCAGCACAAAAATACAAAAAAATAAATAATAAATAAATAAACTATGCTTGGTCACTTTACAGGTTACATTATGTTGGCAATAAACACACACACACACACACACACCTCTTCCTGTCTTTTACAAGAGATGGAGACACCGCTGTAGCTAACCTGAACATTAAGTCAACCTCCGCTTTTCAAAACCTCCTGACTTCATTCCACTTACATTTCCTGGCAGGACATTGATAGCAGTTAAACTCTGAGAGGAATAGACTTAACCCATTTAGTTCCAGGCCAGTGAGCAATCATTTGAAGTGGAGTGTTCTTGCATTTCTGCGTTTAATGTTTGACAGAGCATTCCTGTGATGTGTTCTGGGCCTCAGACACAGATAATCCTGTGCACTTTAATTATAAAGCACCGACCTTTGGTCTCTGCTGCTGAGTGTATGTGAGTAAGATCAGAAACAGCTCCTGAAGGACAGTGCTGTGTCCTTCTTGTTTGCTCACAAATCTAAATCAATGTTCGTTGTTTATTGCTCATGCTTAGAGTTAGTCTTTTGGACAAACCGACAGATACTAAACAACTTCCAAGTGGATATACTGTGCCGATAGCTGAGGATTCAAATTCAAGATTGCTAACTAAAACAGATTACTATTCAGTTTTATTTAATAAGTGATAATAAGTGGTAAAATAACCTGGATTGATGTGGTGGAGCAGGGCTGTCGGGTCCGGACAGTGGCTGCAGTGCAAAGGTCAGCGGGCCAGTTCAGTTTCTGAATAGATAAACATACATTAACAATCATGCACAGCTTTTAATGGACACTTCTGTACTAAGCACAAATAATGTGGAAGGCCTGAAAACAATCCACAGCAAACATGTAAATCTGACTCAGTCGACATTCAAACATTACTCCAATGCAACACTGACTTCATTAGGTTTAGAAGCGCATTTAAAGTGAAGCAAAAACACAGTGAAACAAAAACTAAGGATACAGTTTAAGGGCATATATGAAATTACTTTCAGTAAACAAATAATATGTGCATTTTATTATTCTCATAAATTCATATTTATTCATACCAACTGTAGACTTTGACTCCTCTGTGACAGAAAGCTGTAAAACACACAAACACCTGAAACAAGAGATGCAGAAATCAAAAATGAAATACATTTATATCATGTTCAAAACCTCATTTTTCACATTCCTTTAAGGAAGGCAGCTCATCAGTTTGCTCTATCATTACAATTGTACGAGTTCACAAGAAATGCTAACGAACTGTCTGAAATGTCACGTATGATGAGGAAGTCAAAACCCCGACATTGAAAACTGCTGCAGCTCTGTTTGTTAGAGATGCACACAGATCCTTAGAGGTTGGAGGTCTTAACAGTGTCTTTAATACCACTGAAGCGTAGGGACAGTTTGTTCCCTTCATTAGCCCAATGTGCCCTCATTTCTGCAGCAACTGTCCCTACAGTTTGGCACGAAGTCATGGATAGATGAGGTCATATTGCACTCATTTGAACACAAATGTATGGATGTAAAGAGAGCCATATAGAAAATGTTTGGGTTTAATGTTTAAAGAAGGATGTTGAAGAATGTTGTGAAATATTATTACAATTTAAAATCTACAATTTAAATTTTCTATTTGAATATATTTTAAAATGTAATTTATTCCTGTGACTCAATGCTGAATTTTCTTCAGTGTCACATGATCCTTCAGAAATCACTTTAATATGCTGATTTGCTGCTCATGAAATGTTACTGATTATTAACAATGTTGAAAGCAACGTGCTGTTTAATTTAGTGGAAACCATGATGAGTTTTTTTTCTGATTATTTGAAATAGAAGTCTTTAGTAACACAATAAATAGCTTTACTCTCACTTTGGATCAATTTAATACATCCATGCTTATATCGCAAAATAGCTCAGAAAAGTGAATTTAGTTCTGGGAAAAGCTCTAGAATCTTTTGTTTGCTGATGCCACTTGTTTTTATGTTTTGTAACCAATTGCATTGAAACTCAGACATTTTTGTGTGACTCTAGTGCCTAAAAATGTTTATAGTATAGGCTACATATATTTAGCATTTTTCAAAATTCTAAATATTCCTTCATTACAATAAAAGTCACCACATCGACTTGCACAGGGCATAAACACAGTTTCCTTTTCTGTAATCAATACTAGAGACAATAGTTAAAGGGGTCATATGCACAAAACATTATTACATTACAGGATAAAAAAAAAAAAGCTTATTTGTAGTAATTACCATTTGAACATCTGAAGGCACTCTGGAGAGGAAATCCATCACCTCACTGTTTTCAATGGCATATGGATTACGCAGTTTCTTTGTAAATTTATGTATACCTAAAAAAAGAGCATAATTATGACCAATCTTTACTGATAACCCAGAACTTCAAGGAACTTCAATATTTGTCATAAATGTGCTTCATTTGTTCAATGGTTTTACTGATTTAAAAAGAGATTTCTCACACATTTCTCATTGTTTGAGAGTAACACAGCTGTTATCTTACCCCATAATAAAATAATGTAGCGTACTGGAATAAAGTAAGTGATCACTGTAGCCATGATGAGAACCAGGAAGGCCAGATTAGACAAGAACGGCACTGACCAGTTGAATGTACTGGGGAGAAAAAAAGAATGTATATTATATGAATTGTATATGGTGTATCAATGCTAACGTGCATGCATTCTTTTGAATATTTGTACTTTCTGAATGCTAGTTTACTGACTAGCAACAGATATATCAGGAAGCGGCTAATATTTGACTCTTCTGATTATTGTTGTTGCACACAACAGTTGTGTGCTTTAACTGTTTAACAGAAGTTCAGTTTCAAAATATACAGACAATGGATAACATACAATTTCAGTCGTTACAAATCATTCAACATTGAGTAAATACTGTAAAAAAAATACTGTTGCTTTGATTAAATCTTACTAACTTTATATAGATATTTTATATATAATACCATATACACACACACACACACACACTCTCATGTCAAAGTTAACATTTCATAATACTGCTGTTTGTAATAAATAATTATTTATTAAATAAAGCATAACAGCTGGGGAACATATCAGACTCTTTCAGAAACATCAAAAATCTTACCAACTCCAAACATTTGAACAGTTGTGTATATATCATGCAATTAATAATTTTCTCTTAATATCCATTACAAATTTACAAACTTCAAAAGCTTGAATGAAGGGGTGAAAACAACACATACTTCTTTATTCTTTCACCAAAGCATGCAATCTCCTCCAGAAGGTTCTGGACCGTAATGACAATCTCTTGAACCATGTGAATTTTCTCCATCAAACCTTTTCTTTCTGATTCCTACAAGAAGAAACATTTCAAAAGACCAAGGACATAAAACGTCATGCTTAGCTACTGGAATAAATGAATGCGAGTAATTTTCTGAATAGGAAAGAATTCTACCTTTTCATCTTCATCTTCCTCTTCATATAACTCCATGGTGTCCTGCAAAGGAATTTTGAATTTTATTTTTGAACATTTTACTCAATCAACGTAAACTCAGCACACCTGAAACGAGGATAGGTGCATGGGAACAAAATCATACAAAAAGTTGAATAAAAAATAAGTAACGAACCCGCACATTATCAATACTTGCTAATTCTTAAACTTTATTAAACACAACGTTTCGTTCCACTGACCTTTATCAGGCCTATTTTTTTAACATTTTAAAATGTTAAAGGGGTCATATGATGCTGCTAAAAAGAACATTATTTTGTGTATTTGGTGTAATGAAATGTGTTTATGCGGTTTAAGGTTCGAAAAACACATTATTTTTCACATACAGTACATTATTGTTTCTCCCTCTATGCCCCGCCTTTCTGAAATGCGTCGATTTTTACAAAGCTCTGATTCTGAAGAGCGAGGTGTGCTGTGATTGGCCAGCTATCCAGTGCGTTTGATTGGCCGAATACCTCAAGCGTCTGACAGAAATGTTACACCCCTTAACATACTGTGATGCCGTGTCCCTTTGACCGCGACAAACCAGTTTAAAAAACGAGGCATTTGTTGCATCCAGTGGGGACATAATTACTGATTATAATGATTACACTGTCTTTTACAACGTTGTTCGTATCCGCCCGCGTAAACAGAAAACCTGTCGTCCATTTGTGATCGGAGAAACACAACAACAAGCCTACTCTACCTGCTCAAAACTCATCATGGAAGTCTTTAAATATGAAAACGTATTTACAGGCTGTGCGTCAAACGCACCAGACTGTCCTTGCAAAGTTGGAATTGCTCCACTTTATAGAAACAGACACCGGCATTGTAGGCTACTCTCCCAGGATCAGGAAACAGTCCTCGTCCTCCATAAAATGCGCTGCACACACTTGAAGATTTTGGGTTGAACTGTTCTGGAATAGTGTTTTAAATCAACTTTACCACTGTTTTAGAAGGCCAAACAAAGTAGTTTTGCTTTCATAATGAAACACGCAGCGTCTTCATGACATTGCGGTGGCGGCAACAATACTACAGCGTGAATCAAAGTTACGCTTTCTTTCTTTGCGTGAACATTTGGGCGGCGTTATGCAAATCTTCCCACATCGTGACGTAGACATGTGGGGGTGTGTTAGAACGAGCCGTTTTAGGTAGGCATGGTTGACTCTTAACTTTTATAAGAATATCTCTTTGGATTTGAGACTTTAGTCTTTTACAGATCTTCTTTATGCACCAAAAACTTGTAACACTCCAAAGAGAAAGTAAAAACTGAAATCACATCATATGACCCCTTTAAAGGATATTCACCAACAACAGAAAATGGGATGCATGGGAATGCTAACGGATAACTTTCTCCAGGTATTTTAGACCTCCTTGGTTTAAACTAAGGTTATCATCAGAGGTCATTTTATATAGTTAAAGAGAGAGTTCACTCAAAAATGAAAATTCTGGTTTTTTTTCATATATGGACAAAAAATACATTGAAGTCAATGGGAACCGAAACTGTTTGGTTACCAACTTTCTTCAAAATATTTTTTTTGTGTTCCACAGAAGAAAGAAAAGTCATACAGGTTTGGAATGACATGAGGGTAAAACAAATGTTGACAGAATTTGAATGGTGGTGGACTTCCTTCCTTTAATTCCCAGGAGTAACTTCTTTATATATTCTGCAGTTGCCCAGTACGAAATACATCAATAACATAGGATGCCTTAGAGAGAGTTTTTTTTGTGTGTGTCTGCCATGTGACTGTGCCCTCCGGTGTCCTGAGAGGCTGCAGGAATGCAGACGTCTCCCCTGCTGTATGCCTTAATGCCTAGGGGGCACAGTGACACCGGGGCCCCTGGCAGCTGGAGCTGAGTGAGAGAGACTCAGATGGGGCCCATCTAAGCAGTCACTCTGGGACAAGAGACAGAGGAGAAGCCAGAGAGAGGAGATGAGGGTAAAACACCTTGAGAGGAAACTGGCAGAGAGGAAAAGAGCAGCCAGAGTATTCCCCAGACACACAGACAAACTTATTTAAAGACAGATGCATTCATGATAGAAATATATGGATGTGCAGTGTATACATGATGTAGATGTATAGAGTGGCCCATATAAAGCAGTGGAGATGGAAAAAAAGTAAAATAAATATATCAAACAAGATGCAGAAAGACTCACCACTTTGTTGTCCTTGTCATTTTCACTCACTTTCAGGCAAAACAAAACAAAACAAAACAAACTATTCATATAAATAAAAAGTGGAAGACTGGGGTTGTGTGACTTTGTATGGGGTGTTTTACTTTGATTAGTTTTGTCATTTATATAGTTTATTTATAAATTAAATCGAAACAAATTAAAAATGTTGACTTTGGCAACTAGTTAAGAAAAGATGTTTTTAAAAATATTATTTCACTTATTTTAATGACACTTTTATTTGAATCTTTGCGTTACCTATAATAACCCTGCTGTGACCGATTATCGTCATCCAGATTATATTGCACAATGCATCTTACTTGGTCATTTTTGGACATGATAGCCCCCTATCCACATTCAGGCGAATTATACCTTTAAAACATACGCATGGCATTTTAACATGTTTACATTTGTTAACATGTGAGAGATTTGATCAGAAGGTCTTCAGGGAGGAACTGATTTGAGCCCCTTTAGGTCTCTGAGGGAAAGGAAAGAGAAAGACACAAGAGAAATAAGATCCCCAAGGCTGAACGTATTTGTTGTAAAGTCCTAAAGGAATCTGGGTTATCTCCTGGGATGAGCCTATCAACTTAACCTCATTTATAAACACAGGCACAGATGTTCGTTGTACAGTCACATCTACTGGAGAACTGATGGTGGAAATGCAGACACCATTAAATCAATATGAATTCAAATGTAATTCAGTGAATTTGCAGCAAAATGCATACAGAAAAATAAATGAGAATGGAACTTAAAAACTGATTTATAAATGGAAAAAATAACATTTTAACATTTTTAGCATTGAGTAGCAGTTCCATTTAAATATTTACATCATGAGGGCTTTATGATAGCATAATTTCCAATTTTCGTCCTAAAAGATCAGGATTTATGCTAAGAAATTACAAAACTATATCAGTTCTTAATTTCTTAACCACTAGAGTGAGGAAAAAGAAAACAGTAGCCTATGGAAACACATATGTCTTTTTATCTATAAAAAGCAAGAAACTCTTTAAGACAAAAGTCTTTTGAATTCCAACTATCTTTAGGCTAAATATACATTTATGTAAACTCTGCTAGGCATATTGAAGAGGAGAAAAACACATGAAAACAGGTAATTTCAGCTCAGGGTTCAGAACCTGAGACACATAAAATACGCTGGAAAAGGGGAGGAAATTGCAATTGTAAACTGTATCTACTCAACGTGCAGGCAGTGGGTCAGGAGGCCCGGAAATCCTTACATTAACTGGCTTACTAACTTTGACAAATGTTTTTTCTTCACCAAATTATGTGATTGCCTTCTGCAGGGCATCTTATTGGATACGGTTGTTCTGCAGACATGCACTATAAGACATCTGATATTACAGTATCTCCAATAAGAATCCACTAGAGTCATGTCACTGGAGGTAAACACATGGAGCTGTAGTTTTGCCTTAAGTATTAGATGCCAGGTTGAATTCACTTCACTCATTTGCAGGAAATAGTGCACCAAAAAAAGCAGACCATATGGTCATTTTGGTATATCAAAAGTAAGCAATAAGGGCATTTTGAAAAACAATTGTAAAAGTTTTATGGAAAATATTTACTTTTTTGCAAAGTATCACTGAGAAAACGAAAATATTTGCTCAAATGAAAAGTGTTTGTTGTGTTTCGTTGGCAGACAGTTGAGCATGGTTTGCCTCCTTTACCATTTCTCCAGCAGGCATCATTTCATTTCGTAAATTAAATTAAAATAATTTTCACAATATAAACATATTCAGGCAAGCCTCTGTAGCTAAAACAAAACAAAATCTTGGTGACAGAAATATTATACTGCATAAAAATGAAGACTGGGTCTAATTTTGTACTCATCCGTTAATTGTTGACTGTCTGGGTGGGGGGGGGGGGGGGGGGGGGGGGGGGGGGTTTGACATACTGAAAATTGGTGTGCCTGCATCTAAGCATTCAGAGTTTGGTCTGAACCATCACTGACCTACCCAGTGGATCACTTTCAGTTATGAGAAATACACTTATAAGAACCTTCCAGCAAATGACCTCTGTTTTTTAGGAACCTCAGGATGTGCAGGATATCTTTTCCTCCGAATGAAACATCCGAGTTTGCATTATTTGAATAGAAACAAAAAAGTTGAAATATTTAACTTGACCACTGCTATGTGTCAAGCCATACTATGTAGCCTACCTCTAGGCAGCACTAGAGTGCTGATTCCTGATATAATGGAGTTTGGAATGAGAAACGTTAGAATTTACTGCGGGCGAAAATTGAAGATACCCACAACCAAAATCACAATGCTACTACAAGAAGAAAATTTGCAATCATGTAACTGTAAACACCGGGTCTTAAAATGAGCAACAGGTGTGTAACCATTAACTAACACGAACTAATAACCCTATCTCACTCAATGTTTGGGGTTCTACTATTTTACATTTTACATGACACTTTATCCAAAGCGTCTTACAAATGATGACAATAGAAGCAATCGAAACTAACAAAGAGCAACAATATGTAAGTGCAAATGACAAGTTTCGGTTAGCCTAACGCAGTACACGTAGCAAGGTATATATATATATATATACAGTGGGTACGGAAAGTATTCAGACCCCCTTAAATTTTTCACTCTTTGTTATATTGCAGCCATTTGCTAAAATCATGTAAGTTAATTTTTTTTTCCTCAATAATGTACACACAGCACCCCATATTGAAAGAAAAACACAGAATTGTTGGCATTTTTGCAGATTTATTAAAAAGAAAAACTGAAATATCACATGGTCCTAAGTATGCAGACCCTTTGCTGTGACACTCATATAAACTCAGGTGCTGTCCATTTCTTCTGATCATCCTAGAGATGGTTCTACACCTTCATTTGAGTCCAGCTGTGTTTGATTATACTGATTGGACTTGATTAGGAAAGCCACACACCTGTCTATATAAGACCTTACAGCTCACAGTGCATGTCAGAGCAAATGAGATTTATGAGGTCAAAGGAACTGCCTGAAGATTTCAGAGACAGAATTGTGGCAAGGCACATATCTGGCCAAGGTTACAAAAAAATTTCTGCTGCACTTAAGTTTCCTAAGAGCACAGTGGCCTCCATATTCCTTAAATGGAAGACGTTTGGGATGGCCAGAACCCTTCCTAGAGCTGGCCGTCCGGCAAACTGAGCTATCGGGGGAGAAGAGCTTTGGTGAGAGAGGTAAAGAAGAATCCAAAGATCACTGTGGCTGTGCTCCAGAGATGCAGTCGGGAGATGGAGAAAGTTGTAGAAAATCAACCATCACTGCAGCCCTCCACCAATCTGGGCTTTATGGCCGAGTGGCTGGATGAAAGCCTCTCCTCAGTGCAAAACACATGAAAGCCCTCATGGAGTTTGCTAAAAAAACACCTGAAAGACTCCAAGATGGTGAGAAATAAGATCCTCTGCTCGGTCTGATGAGACCAAGATATAACTTTTTGGCCTTAATTCTAAGCGGTGGTATGTGTGGAGAAAACCAGGCACTTGCTCATCACCTGTCTAATACAGTCCCAACAGCGAAGCATGGTGGTGGTAGCATCATGATGTGGGGGTGTTTTTCTGCTGCAGGGACAGGACTACTGGTTGCAATCGAGGGAAAGATGATTGCGGCCAAGTACAGGTATATCCTGGAAGAAAACCTTCTCCAGAGTGCTCAGGACCTCAGACCGGGCCAAAGGTTTACCTTCCAACAATACAATGACCCTAAGCACACAGCTAAAAGTTGCTGTGAGTGGCTTCACAACAACTCTGTGACGTTTCTTGAATGGCCCAGCCAGAGCCCTGACTAAACCCAATTGAGCATCTCTGGAGACCTAAAAATGGCTGTCCACCACGTTTGGTTTACCACCAACCTGACGAATGGCAGAGGATCCCCAAATTCAGGTGTGAAAAACTTGTTGCATTTTCCCCAAAAAGACTCATGGCTGTATTAGATCAAAATGGTGCTTCTACTAAATACTGAGCAAAGGGTCTGAATACTTGGACCATGTGATATTTCAGTTTTTTTTCTTTTTTAATAAATCTGCAAATTTGTCAACAATTCTGTGTTTTCTGTCAGTATGGGGTGCTGTGTGTCCATTAATGAGGAAAAAAAAATAACTTAAAAAAATTTTAGCAAATGGCTGCAATATAAAAAAAAGAGTGAAAAATTTAAGGGGGTCTAATACTTTCCGTACCCACTGTATATCATATATATATATGTATATCCACCACCCACACACACACCATACACACAATCCCAAGTAGATAGATTTAAGAATAGAATTATAATAGAGTGTGCTAGAGTTAGAGGGTCAAATAAATATGGAACAGATCTGTTTTGAACTCGTTTTTCTTGAAGATGGGTAAAGGACTTGGTTAAGTTTTCGGTCATTCGACCAGGAGGAACAGCTAATAAAAGTCCAGTGAAAAGTGATGTGGTGCTTCTTGAGATTGCCAATATCGTCGTTCACTTGCAGAATGCAACTCTAGAGGGCACATACGCTGACGTAATAATTTGTGGTAAAGTGTGCAGAGCCAGGGTGGTTTTGTAGGCAAACATAATGCTACAGCTAATGGTAGCCATTGCAAATTGCGATGACCGAGTGTGACCTGCGTTCTTCTGTTCGGCTCATTAAATTTATCTTGCAGCGCATTTTGAATTAAATTGTAGAGTTTTACTAAGTGGCTGGAAGACCTGCCAAGAGAGCAGTGCAATAGTCCAGCCTGGATAGAACAGGAGCTTGTGTTTGCCACGTTCTGAAGAAAGGGCCTGATTCTTCCTAATGTTGTAATAAGCAAATCCTGCTGCAGGCATGCGTTTTCGCAATGTGTCTGAGATTCAGCTTATCATCAATCACAACTCCAAGGTTTATGGCTGTTTTTGAAGGAGTTTTGGTTGATGAGCCTAACTGGATTGTGAAATTTTGATAAAGTGATGGGTTTGTTGAAACCATAAGCAGTTCTGTCTTAGCCAGGTTGGGTTGAAGGTGATGGTCCGTCATCCAAAAAGAAATGTCTTTTAGACATGCTGAGATGCGAGCAGCTATTGTTGGATCATCAGGATGTAATGAGAGGTAGAGTGGAGTGTTATCAGCATAGCAGTTATATGAAAAGCCATGTTTCTGAATAACAGAACCTAATGATGCCATGTAGACAAAGAGAAGTGGTCCAAGAACTGAGCCCTGATGCACCCCCATAGCTAGTAGTTTGACGACCTCACCTCTCCAGCATACCTTGAAGACCATCTGAGAGGTGAGACATCCCAAACTCTGCGTGCGTTTTCCAGAGATGCCATTGTCCAATATGGTTGACCGAGGGAGACTCGTATGGTATACCATACAAAAGCACCGACAATCCACATTATCATATAATATAAGAATTCTATCTTCTTTTTTTTAAAGACGTCATTCATTTGTATCCAAAATCACAGTAAAAACATCAGATTGGTAATCTTAGTACATTTGAAATGTTTATCTATGTCTTTACTGTGACTGGGCATTTAATGCATTTTGTTGAATAAAAGTATTAATTTCTTAATACATTAAAACACTTCATACACATCAACTATAATCCATATGGTAAAATATGACTTCTAGGTTCATCAAACAACAGAACCCCAGAGTTATAATTACTGTCTGAATAGGGCTGAATTTTATCAGACATGAGAAGATCACCTTTTGTGCATGAAAAAAAGAGACAAAAATAATGCATCAGAGGCAGCTGTGTTTAGAACATGTAGAGTTTGTCAAAACATAAAGAACTCATTATTGGCCAGCAATGGGAAATCTGTGATCATCTACAACATAATTGCATGTTTAGAGTACTGTACTGTAGAGTAGCTGTATTTCAACACTTACTTGTAGTTCTTTCTGTAGTAAAAGCATTGTATTATCTATCAAAGAATGAAATTCCATTCAAATTCTAAATGAATAGAAATCCTTGTTCCAATAAATAGACACCAGACAAAAATAGGCACAGCTTGTATAAGTACAGGCGTCATCGTATGATTGCTTTAAAAAACAAAACAAAACCGATTTGAGTTAAAAGGCTCAGCTTCCTGAAGCCAATCTGTAGCCTTTCATTCCCCAGGACAGATTTCCTGACCACCCACAAAAAGCACAGAGTGAAGGAGAAAATCCTTTTTTTAAGTGTGTATTAGGGACAGCCATCAGTCAGTGATTCCTCGATGTCCAGTCTGTGAGGTAGAGCTGCAATACATCAGTCAGTTTGTCAGTCACTGGCATGGCTTCTGATGGAACGGATGCCATGGAGGTTGAGTCTAGGATACCTGCGTTCTCAGGTAGAGATCCTCACCCTCACTTGGGCTCATAGCTCATCGTGGCTCCTGGTAAGGTCTTCACCATAGTTGGTGGCCTGGCTGCCCACAAACATGTTCCAGTTCTCAAGAATCTCTTCTTTGGTCAGCATCTGGTCCTAAAATTGTAACATTTCATATGTATGTTTGACTGGTTATATTCCTCATTTGTAAGATGCTTTGGGAAAAAAGCGCCAGCTAAATTCATAAATGTAATGTGTGTTCGCAATAGTGACTAATAGAGTCTTCTACTTGAATCCATGACATTGGCAACTCTGGTATTGATGATAAACATGTTTAACATGCGTGTTCCTGTGACTGAACGTCAGCCAATTTTTCACACAAATCATTAAATTGTCATAAAATGGTTGGTAAAATGAACTTTTCTGGTAAAGGTATCTTTAAACAGTTGGAAATCTAGTAAGCTACATTAAAAAAATTTATTGCAGCTGTATGTACAATGTACACCATTTTTAATAGCTAAAAATAATATCTAATCTGCCTTGGGACATCAATTTTCAGGAATTACTCTAACTAATTGTCCTAAATTACTGACTTACTGGTTTACAAAAATAATAAAAAATAATATTATATCTATTATTATATATAATAATATATATCCATAGCAATAGATACATTCACAGGTTGGGGTCCATTTTTTAATGTTTAAGAAGATGTCTTTAATGCTCACCAGGCTGCATTTACTTTATGAAAAATACACGTAAAAGATTAATATTGTTAAATAATCTAACAATGTTATAATACAACTGTTTCTTATTAATTTTAAAATTGTAATTAGTTCTGGATTAAGCTGAATTCCAGCATCATATCTCAGTCCTTCAACTAGTCCATATCCGTGAATCATTCTAACATAACGCATGCTGCTCAAAAGACATTTATCATGTCCAACAACCAATCAATGTTTAAAAACGGTGTTTTCTGTTTAATATTTTGTGATATTCAGGATTCCTGATGAACAAAAAAAAACAGCCTGTCTGTGATATGTTTCTTTAATAATGAGTCACTCTAATGTTTGTTTCTGCTGAATCAAAGCTTTAAAAAAAAAAATCACTTGTAGGGACCAAACTTTTATCCCCACCACCCACCCCTTTTTAATGTTTTGTGTATCAATAAATTACGACATTTAAATAACTTCATACTTAAGGATTTTTCTCCTGATCATGTCTTTAGTATGCACTCCGTAGGTTCTCACCTTGTCTGTGGTCGGACGCCTACACATGTCCGGCCTCGTGCCTGTGCGGGTCTAATTCGCGGCAGGATCCTGCGAACTCTTCAAAATCATCTTCCCGTCTTATTCAGATCTCGTGAAATCTGAAACTGGTCCTCTGCTCTGTTCTACCCAGTCTGGGCTCTGCCGCCATCTTCGAGCAGAACATGGTCCGCGAAAATACAGAAAAGACTGAAAATATCTCCCTTTGGATACAGATATTACAGGATAGTTCACCCCAAAAATGTCAATTTTGTCAAGAGTTTCAGTGTCTAAAACTCACAAAAAGTTGTAAGTGTTTTGTCCTTCATACTAAATACAGATGAACCTACCAATGTATTCGTCCTCATCTACATGACCATCTCTATTCTTGTCAATGTCCTCCAGAGTTTCCTGATAGAAGAAAGTACAGTAAATGGGAAAATCAGTTACTTTATGAAATAATAGCATGATGGTTATTTCCAATAGTCTGCATAATTAAACTGACAGTAAGTACCACTGTCTAAATTCCAAACCCCATAATCCAAGTGACAAGAACCACAATTTCCTGCATGTGCTCAAACTCTTCTGGGTGGAGGAAAGCAGTGAACTCCTCTCGCTCTGCAGCTAAATCACCATTGAGATCAGCAACTTTAAATCTGCGTTCATCTCGCGGAAGCATCTTCTTGAAGCTGAACTGGTCTGTTGCATCTTCAAACTCTTTTGGATTGGCTGGGAGAAGAGAAGATGAATCTCATGAAGGTGGCGTTTTTTGACATTTAATTAATATTAAAACTTTGAGAAAATTCAGATCAGAACAACTCACCAAGGTAGTAACCGTAAGTTGCTTGCTTATATTCATCCCATGAGATCTTGTTGTCTTTGTTCAGGTCATAGTCAGACCAGACCTTTGCAACGTTCTCATAGACGTAACGTTTCTGTACTCTCTTGATCCAGGCCTTGAGTTCATCAGTGGTAATATATCCATCAACATCGCTGTCAATACGATCAGCTATTTTCCTAGGGAATTTATAAATGGATAGAAAGAAAAAAAAGAGAATAAAATGGAAACTTACAGAGAATACATATTAGAATGGACACCAGAGTAACATTTCTAGCTTTTCACCTCAAACATGGTGGATCAAACCAATTCTAGAAGATTCAATTCAAAGCTAGAAGAACTTGACTGGTCTGCAACTCTGCATAAAGTCTAATCCCCTGCTAAACACATCTGGTGGAATTTACTGCAGACTTGAGCTAAACTCACACCAAACCCATGCCTTGTGATCATATGGGCATCCTTTTAGACACTTTCCAAACTTTTGCGAATCAGAGATGGAATACCATTTTAATACCTATGATTCGTTTCCATCTTTGTTGCCACGTTTTGGAGGTGCTTTTTTTCTGTCCAATACTTTTGTCCACATACCTGTAGTGTACAAGTCATTGGATGTTTGGTGGGAGTTTTTTCGTCTCAAGGTCTGCATTTAAAGTCACCCCAGAGGTGTTCAGCTGGGATTAGACCAGTCAAGTCAATAATTTATTTTTGAACCTTGCCTTATACACAGAAGCATTGTCATGTTAGAATAGAAAAGGATCCCGTCTAAACTGTTGCTACCATAGGAAATGCACAATTCCCTAAATCTATAACACACACCCACCACACACATAACATACGATTCCTATTTTTATATCTGCGATATTATTTATTTGTTTAATAAAAAATCTATTTTATAATGCTAAAATGTTTATAGTATTGTTATTCATATGCCTGGTTTTTCCAACATAAAGTGAGCCTATTGAAACAGATCATTGCTATGGATGTTTTTATTAATATTATTTTAATAATTTACATTATTCATTGGTATTTATTACTCAGTGATGCATCTCATTACTGTAATACTACCTTGATAATCTCAAATGAAACACGTTATATATTAAGCACTAAAAGATATATATATATATATAAACGCAATAAAATATTTTACCTTTTTCTTTTTTACATTTTTAAAAACATTTTATTTATCTATATTTGCATTTCATGTCACAGACTTCGTTTTATTTAAGCAAAATATAATTTCTTATTTCTTTATGCTTATTTTTGGTTGAACTACGACCCAGAAATGTTCTTGCCAGAAACCAGAGTGCAAGTGACTAGAAGACTGTCAACAGCACATTATTCGGATCTCTGATGCCACGTTGTGATGTTAAGAGAGACTGGAGAGGGAGTTCTGTGGGAAGAGGACGAGGTAGTTTTGAGCTGGAAACTTGTTACATTGGCAAGAAACGAGATAAACCCTGATATTCGACACATTTCTATATTTAACATGACAGTGTGGCAACCACCATGCAGGAGGGATTTTGTTGTCATGTGACATTAAAGACATAAAATAGACAAATGAAGTACCCCTGTGGAAAATGATGTAAATTCTTCCATTTCTAACAACTTCACACGTTTTATATTAGATTCTTAATCTATTTCTCCTTTGTGTCATCTTTAACAGGCTTCTCTGTCATTGATCCACATATAAAGACATGCTTCAATGCTTAAGTAGCTCTTCTGAACAAACCCCCCAGTCTTACCCTAATCTGGTTTTGCTTTCCTCTGGGGTGAGCTGATCAAATGTGGTGGCCTCCTCTTTGCCCAGAAAGGCCTCGTGGTCGTACTGATAGCTCTGGTTATCTTCGTGGGGTTGTCTGATCAGTTCAGGCTCGTGAAGAACTCTTTCTTTCCTGAGAGTGGGTTTCCCGTGCGCCAGACACGTGCAAAGCGACAAAAACCATAAATACGTCGAGACATCCATGCCTGAAGGACGCAATCCAAAGCAAAGAGAGCGTTTAAAACTGGCACAAAGTTATAAGCTCTAACTAAGTTACGTGATCGACCACCGTCAAAATCGCAGACGCTGCGGTTGCCAAGGAGACGCGTTTCAATTGTTGTCAACTCAGAACAAAACAATCAGAGCACAAGTCAGTTCTTTTCATTTTCGATTCAAACATACCCGGCGGATCACTGAAGGCTAGGCTACAACCAAACTTAGAATGGGTGCGTGTCAAGCAACAGCAAATCATAACGCGGATAGCATGCAGGCGGAATGTTAGAAGCTCTGCTATTGGTCAAACGGTTGTCTTTAACCCGAGATGGGCGTGGACGCCACGTTGCAAGATGACACGCAGTAGCGTCTGTTTAGGAATCCCATAGTAGGAGAACTTAAAATTATAGTATTACAATTTTGATCATAGCTAAAAAAAATGTATAGTGTTATTATTAGTGATAAGTTCATTTCCAGCATGAGACTGAACATATTTAAACAGATATTTGCATTAAACATGAAAAATGTTAACTAGATTTATTACCCACTCCCAATGCAGCTGTAAAATGTATTTCCTAAAACGTAATGTCAAATAACCATAAAAAGATAAGTCAATGCTATGAAGTTAAGCATCATGAAGTAGTAGCTAACAGACTACTGTGTCAGATACAACTATGTTTCATTAAATCACCAAATTGAGCTGATTTAAACTGACAGAGCAAATATAATTTAAATACATTAACAATTCATTACTCAAATAAAAGGCCACTGGCCTTAGGCTAGTTTCATAACAGAGCTGTGGCTCTCAGTTTGTGCTGGAAAGATGGCATGTGTTAGCATATTATGCAAATAATTAATGAAAAAATTCATGTTGGCCTGTTTGTAGAGAGGAATTGGAGATGACACTGGCAGCAAGTTATTCCATCATACGGACATGCGCTGCTTGCAAATTTTAAACCTAATGAAAATTTCTTAATTGTGACTACATTCGTATGAACATTGGACAGTTCGCCTAACTACACTGGCACGATAGTGTTTGCAAAAAAATTTTTTTTTAATTTTTTTTGGTTTTTTTTTTTTTAATTAGCTATTTCTTTTTATAGTGGAGGCTGGCAGAAAGCTGGCCTATAGAAAAAAGACACACCTTTCACTTTTAACAATGTAAATGTCAATCTATATAAGATAAAGACACTTTCTTGATGATCGACTATCGGCTACTCCTTGCAAACTGATTCCACATAACATTTCTTCAGTACTTGGGCAAATAATTGTCGTGCTGCCATGCTTAACATAAAGAGCAAGGATAAAATTACTTTGTCTCTTAACCATTGATCTGCAGACCTTTCGTGCACATGAACTGTGTGCTCACTCACTGTGCCTACATTAAAAAGCCTTTTGCAAATGGAAGGCATCAGTGAGGAGAATAGTAGCATAGCACCATGTTATAATGATAAATGATCCTTTGAGCATTGGGAAAGATTTTAAAAATTGTTTCATGCACAATCTATCTTAAAGATTTTAATCTAGCTTTACATGACCAGTTTTATGCCATTAATCAAATGGAAATATATTGATGGTGAGAATACGGTGGTTATTCGGATGAGCAAGGCTAGAAGAAACATTAGTTCACTCTTCAGATAACTTTTCAAACCTATATACAGTACATGCATTTATTTAAGAAAAAGAAGGAATTTCCATAAGAGGACAATAGGAATTTATAGAAAAGCATTATGGTTCTGGTGGATTGAAATTCTTCCTTTAAGCTTATTGTTATTTTGTTAGATGCTAATGCTGATACTGTACCTCTTGTGGTTATTTTCAGTTTCTAAACCCGAAGGCTTTATTAATCATCTCATCATCTCATCAGACAGAGGAAGTGTTAATTCATTAGTTTGGCTCCCAGCACAAATTTTCTATTAATTAGAATAGTTTTCATAACCATGTGTCTTATATTCAACAATATATGACATAGTACTGACAATTCATTAGAGAAATTAGACAACTGACCATGATTGTAACACTGCTGATTAGCTGCCAGGCCAGTCCAATGACGAATAAAAAAAAGTTACACAGAGAAGAAATCACAATTTATATACAGCATACGTTGAAAAAAAAAAGAGTTTTATTATTGTTTTATTATTTAAAAAAAAAATATATATATATATGATATATATAAATTATATAGATACTTATAGATATATATATAGCCATGTTCTTTTAACCCTGACGTATATAGCGAGTTAAATATGGAGTTATGTTCGATTAAACATTTACTTATTTTTTAAATAATATTTTTAATATGTATATTGTAATTTCAAATTTTTGGGAAAGTCATTGAAAAGTCAGAACCTGTTTTGGTCAAAAGCAGTGAATCCTGAAGTAAATAACTCTGTGTGAGAGCAGCATATGTTTGTTACATTCAAATATAACACACACACACTCATAATCGCCATCATCCAAGCCTTTAAAGCTATAATATCTGTTATTCAGTATCTATCAAAACGGTCTCAGGAGAGAAGGTTGAACAAGGACAAGATAATCAGGGGGTGACACCAAATGCTTCCTGTGATCTGAAATCTGGAAGTGACATAAGATGCAAAAATGATTGAGAGGAAACAAAAGCAAGCAAGATGTGCTTTTGGGTGGAGTGAGTGATGTGATGATTATAACCATCAAGCTTGGACTGAAACACAGACACATCTCTTCATAGTTAGCCAGCTGGAGCGCCTCATGAGAACTCAAATGCTTTGCGAAAAGAAACAGACATATTCTCGTTCAAACTGCGTGATCTGGGTACACTGGGGGAAAAAAAAATAAAAATCACCAAATTAAAAACTTAAAGTTAAAAATTAAAATGTGCTCACTCTCTCTCAGGCCTTCTAAGATGTAGACAAATTAGTTTCTTAATCAGAACACATTTGTGAATAATAAAAACATCACAATAATCCACACGGCTCCATGTACATCGATTCATATCTAGTAAAGTGAAAAGCTGTGTGTTTGTAAGAAAGTTATTATGGATTATGAACACGTTTTTAGGCTGGCTGCTATGGTTTGAAGTTAAAAACATCTTGATGACAGTTAGTTTTTTACAAACACAGAGCTTTTTTCTTCACAAGATGTTAACTTGGAGTCGTGTGGATTAGCCTACTTGTGGATTAGTGTGATGTTTTTATCAGATAGTTTTATAGAATCAAGTAACTAACTAAAACCAAAATTTCTAGAAAAATGAACACTTGAACATACATCAACGTGATAAGAAGTACCTAAATGACGGAAACCATTTTTGGGTAAAATGTATTTGAAGTGTAATTTGATTGTTCAGTTTACGTGGAGAGGGCGGGTTTATAAATTCTAGAAAAATGAACACTTGAACATACATTAGTGTAATATGAAATACATAAAATGACATAAACCATCTTTGGGAAAAATTAATTTGAAGTGTAGTTAGATTTTGTTTTATTTACATGAAGAAGGCGGGGTTTATGACCTATAATGCAGCCAGCCACCAGGGGGCAATCGAGTACATTTTCAGCTAATTTTATTTATTTATTTTTTGGTGAACTATTTAAGTATAGTTGATGCCTGAAATTTTTAAGTATGATAAAATTGGCTGTACAAGTCATTTCAACTCATCTTTAAGTTTCGTTGAACCTCACATAACAAAAAAATAAAGTTGAAATTGGTTAAATTATTTTGATGAGTTAACGGAAAAACATTTCGCACTCTGTGAACAGCCAGCTTCTTTGGCAATGAATGTTTGTGGCTTACCCTCCTTGTGAAGGGTGTCAATGATTGTCTTCTGGACAACTGTCAGATCAGCAGTCTTCCCCATGATTGTGTAGCCTAGTAGACCATTTTGAAGGCTCAGGAAACCTTTGCAGGTGTTTTGAGTTGATTAGCTGATTGGCATGTCACCATATTCTAATTTGTTGAGATAGTGAATTGGTGGGTTTTTGTTAAATGTGATCCAAAATTATCACAGTTAAAAGAACCAAAGACTGAAACTACTTCAGTCTGTGTGCATTGAATTTATTTAATAAAAGAGTTTCACAATTTGAGTTGAATTACAGAAATAACCTAAAGTTTCTGACAGTCTAATTTATTGAGCTGCACCTGTACGTCATTATAATACATAATTATGTCCCCACTGGATGCAACGAGCCCGTTATTATGGGTTTCATCTTTTTGAATAACGCTGCTGGACAGGGCACATAATAGGGTGAGGGGCGTAACCACCCATGTTCCCCTTCTGTATTACTCACCATTTTTTATGGATCCTGTAATTTCTGCACA
This sequence comes from Sinocyclocheilus anophthalmus, assembly GCA_018155175.1. Lineage (NCBI taxonomy): Eukaryota > Metazoa > Chordata > Actinopteri > Cypriniformes > Cyprinidae > Sinocyclocheilus > Sinocyclocheilus anophthalmus. Next base: position 511,394 of record JADLZN010005373.1, read on the forward strand.
TGTGAATTACATATATAATGACTGTATTCAAACAGGTTGCCTAAGCATTCCCCCATCTGGCATTGGTCTGATAAACACATAGTCCTGCCCCAAATGCATGCCATTGGTTGAAGCAATGTTTAAGCGAGATGGCACACTCAACCAAATAGCAGTGTTTTGATAGAGACTACAATTGTTTATACTTTTCAGGGGAATCAGCCTACAAAAAGTATAATGGAAACACTGCTAGCCACAAGCATTAGCCCCCCAGTGAAGTGATACCTCCTTTTTCCTGCGCTGCTTTCAAGACATCTTATCAGTCGTTTGCTTCCACAGCCACTACCTGCATATCCCGGCCAAAAGGTTCCTAGCTCGCCATTTGCTCTGTCTATCAGAAAGGCCGTATCTACAGCAGACCCGTTTGAACTGGGCCTGAAAGAGCCCTCAGTGCATGTGATCTGTGTAGTGGGAGGGGAGCTGGCAGCCTCACAATAAAGTCATCGATTTAGGCCTTTTTCACCTCTCTGCTCTTTTATTCCATTATTTCAAAGCAGACACCCCATTCAGTGCTGCTCATTTGCTCTCTTTTTATTCTAGTTCAGTATTAGAAAGTGTAGATGTGAACAAAATCAAACAACAGCGTCTCTTGAGAAAGGTTTGCCCATGGTTGTAATTGCCTTAAGGGGAGGGCCTCAAAGATATCTATGCTTTTGCAAAGTGGACGTGTCTCATGTTCTTCATGTGTGCCTTTTAACTAAATCAACTTGTTATGCTTGATAAGCTGCATGTCTGCGAGATATGTAGGTACATTTTTAAAGTCATCTATGTGTTTCAGGTTTTAGATGTGCAGCCTGAGATGGTGGAAATTCCGACGGCTGGAACAAGAGTGTGCGCTTATTGGAGTGAACGTTCCCGCTGTCTGTATCCTGGATATGTCCGTAAAGGTGAGATCATTCTCACATGTGCAAACACACACACTTCATCTACACTCAAATGCAATACACTTTTTTCATTATTTCTTGATATATAAGGATTAGAATGTCAACATCTTATTTTGAATCCATATCTAAAATAGTCCCAAGTATATAATAATATTTTTAGCATTACTAATCATTTATGTTTTTGAGTTCAGAGCTGTATGTTTGTGTCTTCCACAGGAAGTCCAGGTGAGGAACAGAAGGAGGGCTGCATCATGGTGGAGTTTGACGATGGAGACCGGGGATGGATTTCTCTTTCGAACATTCGCCTGCTTCCGCCAGGCTACCAAATCCAATGTACGTTTCTGCAGATAAACACATTTCATCTCCAGTATAAACAAAGAGTCTCGTGTTTAGCAATGCTAGACATTGTGCCAAGTTTCCATGCTTGTCATTAAGCCTGTGGCATTGTTGATGGTCTGCAGGTGCAGAGCCATCACCAGCCCACCTGGTCTCACCTAGCTGCCGCAGAAGGAAGATCTCCACTCAAGAGAAGATGACTCAACAGGCTGATGTGTCCTCAGAGCGTTCCGTTAACGCAGAGCCCAGGAAGAATGTTGTGAAAGCCAAGCCAGGTGTGTGATGACAGCTGTAACATCCACATTCTTACGGTTTCCTGAATTCCACATTGATTGGATGGAAACTATTTTGGGTTACACGTTTTAAACGGATGCTTTTTGCATTCTAAGATTAAAATCTCTCATAATTCACATATATCCCTAAGGTGTTACGTTTAACCTACAATGAAAGAGATAAAACATGTTGTTTCAAAGGCACGTTAAGAAACATATATCAAACAAGATTCCACAACAGGTTTTTGTGATTTAGTGTTTTAAACACTAATCACAAGGACTGTCAGGGAAACTTGCTGGGTAGATGTTTCTCAACCTGTTTGTCCCTAAGGACACGCTTCACTACTTTTCTTGGTTCCTGTTCCTGGAACTGACATTCCCACAAAATGATTTATTTAATGTTTGTCAAGAGCCCTAAAAGTCTTATCAGATGTAAGGTTGGATAATCTGTGTAAATGTAAGAGAATAAAGCATTTTCGCTCATTACTTTAAATCACCCTGTGCAATTAACACATCAGCATTGATGAGATCAGTGTTTGGTTGACTAATGGAATGAGACGTATTTGACTGAACAAATGGATGAGGGAAACTGGCGTCAAGGTTGAACGCCACTTAACTATAGAGTCAAACTTAAAGCCCTGAACTACCAGTCCAGCAGCTTTAACTCATCAGATGTTATCTGCAAAAATACAACAACATGGAGTCATCAGATGTTCCGTTGTCAGGCATATCTGTTTGTATCTGTTTTCTCTAAGGGGCTAAAGTATGGTAGTAACAGAGCTTGGAAAATGCAAATAAGTGAGCATTGATGGAACAGTTGTTTTCCTACATCTCCATAGCAATACTTTTGTTTGTCTCCCTCAACAGGAAGGCCCAAATCCGTCAATGCATCATCAAAGAGCTGTGCATCTGAGAACGTGACTGAAACTGCTTCCCCTCTTCTTGGCTGGCCGGTTGCTGCCATGTCCAGGAGGAAACCCTCCATGGATTTGTTCCAGTTTAATGGGTTAACAAAGAAAGCTCTGAGGGGAAAGGAGTCAGACATGTTCCCCTTACTTAGCTCCACCATGGCCACTCCAGCCAAAGGCATCTTCAGCACTTCCTTTGAGGTGGACTCCTTCAGCAGCATTGCAAGTGGTTGTACTTCCTTTGGAAATCAGCAGTTGGCAACAGGTCTGCCTCTTAGTCACAAAGGCGTCCCTGGTTTACGGGGTAGAAAGTCAGGAGACAGGAAGGAATTTCTGGTCAAACTGGACCATGAAGGGGTAACATCCCCCAAGACTAAGAACGGAAAAGCATTGTTGCTCCTTGGAAACCCAGAGGTGCAAAGAGGTGGACGGATGGAAAAGGGCTTTGGAGCCAAAGGAATAGGAGAACTGACCTCAACAATGGGCTACTCCCAGTCCGTTCTTCTAGTCAAAGATGCCAAAAGAAACAGTTGCCATCTTCTCAAAAGTTCCTCAGAAATGCGTAAGCACCCTCAGGGTCTCGTGCTTAGTGAATATGCAGATTATGGGCCAAACTGCCACAGCGACTGCCTAAGCTCCTATTCAGATATGGATGAAGATGAAGACGAGGAAGAAGATCCTAGAAGGGCGGCAATGCGCACCTCTGGACGCTTTCTGTCTCGTCTTTCTGTTTCGTCGTCATCCTCAGGGTCCTCCAGCGCATCTAGTTCAGGCTCATTGTCCAGCTCTAGCATATGTTCATCTGACAATGACTCGTCCTATAGTTCGGATGAAGAAGAAGCATCACGCCTTCTGCTTCAGGGTTGCCTTTCTTCTCATCATACATTGCTCCAACAACAGCAGCATCCTGAACCTCCCACCGCCCCACCACGACTCACTTTCAGAGCCAAAACAATGACTATCTCTAATTCAAAGAATGCAGTCAATAGTAGTACAGGAAAACCTCTGAGGAGAAAGGAGATTGCCAACAACTCTTCCTCTGTAGTACAGTCCAAATCTTCCAAAGACTTCTCTAAAAAACAGAAGATGCCATCTTCAGAGGGTCCACCCAACTCATCCTCATTCATGCCAGGACGGCAGCTGTGGAGGTGGTCTGGGAACCCCACTCAGGTAATTTCCTGTCCTGATTTTTCTGTTTTAATGCCAGTCCAAAATGTACAGTTGTAGTTTCTGAAAGAGTCCCTTAAACTTCACTTTCTTGTCATCAGAGACGGGGTTTGAAAGGAAAAGCCCGGAAGCTCTTCTACAAGGCCATTGTTCGGGGGAAAGACACCGTCCAAGTTGGCGACTGTGCGGTTTTCCTCTCGGCTGGTCGGCCCCATCTCCCCTTCATTGGTCGCATTGAGAGTCTTTGGGAATCCTGGTCCAGCAACATGGTGGTCAAAGTAAAGTGGTTCTACCACCCTGAGGAGACCAAGCTTGGAAAAAGGCACCGGGATGGGAAGGTACAGTAGTCACCAGAAGTCTTGTTGGGTTTTGATTGATTTCAAGTAGATATTGCGTACCTAACCTATTTTTCTTCTCTCTTCACAGCATGCCTTGTACCAAAGTTCCCATGAGGATGAAAATGACGTCCAAACCATCTCCCATAAGTGCCAGGTGGTAAGCCGAGCTGAATATGAGCATCTGAGCCGTATCAGAAAACCAAACAGCAACAGTCAAGATCTTTACTACCTGGCTGGAACCTACGACCCCACCAGTGGCCAACTGGTGACGGCTGAGGGAGAGTCGATCATCTGCTAATGTTAGAAAATGGCTGAAAGCACTACTGAAATCGTGAGATACAAGAAATGGCTGATAATCAGGCCAATCGTACAAAACTAGCATGATGTAGAAAGTGAGTGTAACCCAGAGCCATGGGTTTCTGCAGCCACTTTCATCTCTACTCTTGGAGTAACAGTATAGTATTGAACGGATCGTGGGGAGGACAACTCGTGGTGATCCCTCTGTAAAGGTTCCACAGACATGGAATGATTTTTTTATCTTTTAGTGAAAAAGGCACTGGACTCGTTCAGAGTAGGATATTTAGACTGATGAACATGAATCGGAGCTGAAAAACACTGACTGTGTTTTTGGATTTGTGGAAAGTTCTTTCAGAAAGATGGCTGGTTAAGCACGTCAAACTGTTGTCCCCAGGACTTTTTGATATCCCAGCAGGACCAAATACACTGTTACTTTGAGCTGTGGTATGATCTGTTTGTTTGTGTGTTTGCGTGAGAGGAGATGTGAATGAGAGGGTAATTTTTTGCCGTATGCAAATATGTGAACAACCATGTTTGTATGTAGAGATCAGCCACAAAAAAGACAAACAAAAGAAACAGGAATGGGTGTTAACCTGGAGATTAGAGGCCTAACTGGTGTTTTAAATTGAATGATGCTCTCATATGTGTACAGTCTTATGACCTCTTTTGACAATACCAGGGATTTTTTTTATTGTTCTTTTCTCGTTCATTTTGGCGCTAATGTCAATATATTAATAAGTCGGTTTATGAGCAAACAAAAAACAAACACAGACAAAAAACTAAAGGAATGATTTTTCCAGTCAAGCCATACACTTCTGTACCTCTTGCGTATCTTCTCATTCAGGTGTATAGTTGTACAATTGATTTATTTGATGTATGTAAATATATAAATATATATTAAAAACTACAAACTGTAAATATAATATAAATGAAGAGAGAACTCTATTCCTCTTTATTGCTCTTGATTGTGTTCTTTTTTTTAAATGAAATAACTGTTCTGATTGGGAGGTTTGTTTTGGAGACAGGATTTGGGAGACCTTAGTTACTGAATACCCTCTTCACTGTTGTATAGGAGGGAAGGGAGGGTTGGGAGACGTTCTGCTCATGGAGCAAGTGCTAGAACCGACACAGTGCAGTTCAGTCAGAAGAAACAGGCTGTCTGTGTTCACTCTTTCATCTTTTCTTTTAGAGTTTGATTTTGGCATTGAAAGAATGGTTTGTTTCTATTGCATTTCATCGTCTATGTGTGATCTAATTGGTAACAATTTGCACAAAAAGCTAACACTCCGTAGTTAAAAGTCCCATGTCCGTATAGCACATGTGGAGGTGGTTTTACCGTCCGGAAATTGAAGGAATCTGGCCTCCAAAATATCAAACCAAAGTATGTCCTTGCAATTACTATACTTCCAGCTGCAATAAATATGTAGACTGAATCATAAACAAGGGGCACTTGCAATGTTTTTGCCTGATGTACTTTAGATGACTGACAACTACGTTTGCAGATAACTTTTTAAATGCGTTTGTGTTTGAAAACAGCTGAAAAATTGTTCTCACAATATTTTAGCAATGTTGTAGCAAAGTGTGGGCCAAGGATTTTATGTCTGCAAGGAGTGGGTATGGAAATGCAAAGCGTGAACAGCACTTGAAGCCTCCTGCTGTCCTGTGTCACGTGATCATGAAGGACAATCATAACCTGTAAGTGAGGGCAGTTTCAAACAGATCTAATCTAAAATATTGCCTCTTGTCACTTTTTCTTCCTGCTTTGCCAAAAAATGTTCTGTTTGTTTTTTTCCCCATTGTCAACGTTGTACTCTTATTTGTTCAATATGCAAGTCTGTACAGATTGTTCCGTGTTGGAATTGTGAAAAAGGACAGATATGCCTTTCAATCCTAAAGGATGACTTACTTTTTTAAGGACATTGTTGCTGTTACACTGCAGAAGCTAAAGCTTTAAGAAATCTGATGTGAAAATAAATGTAATGTCACTTTCTGGGTCTATAAAAAAAAAAGAAAAAGTAAAAAGGTATTTTTGTAAACAAACACTGGATTCAACGCTTGATATGGTAGCACTGGCACCACCAGCGTGCCAGGAAGTTGGCCAAGCCTCAAAGGAAATAGAATCATTGTGTGACCTGAATTTGAGACCCACTTGGAACTGATTTTTACGGTGGATGTTCTTTTTGACCTTGTGAGGAATATAACTCTTAAGATATTTCCACTGTTAAAACATGTTATTTATCTTAATTTTATTGCATTCGTGTTGCATTTAATAAAAAATATTCTAAATTACCATGCCTCATTGTATTTTATTCAAGCTTGTTTGGTGCATGTACTGTATATTGAAACCATTGATTTACTTTAATGTATATGCATATTATATTAAATTGTCTTTGCACCTTATTAACTGTCTAATGTTAAAAATTATATTTTGAAAAGTGGTCCAGAGTATTGACTGAGCTGTTGTTGTTCAGTTTGAGCTCAGCAGTTTTGCAGCAAAGAGCAGACAGCTGGCTAACTAAGGTCGTGAACATGCAGGTCATTTTCCTCCAGTACCCTTTTGAGAATGAAGAGATAAAGAGAGAGATGTAGAGAGGAGAAACAGAGGACATGCAAAATATAGAGATATCAAACAATTGTACACTACAAATTTGACAGGTAATTCTGCAGGTAATAAAAAAGCTTGAATACTAAAACAGATTAAACCTGGGTGAATGTCAGGAATATGTCATATGTCACTTTAAAATCAACAGAAAGAAATAAAATATTTTGTATAAAGGAAATTAATCATGCTGAATTAAAAAATTATTTTGATTTTGTTGGGAAAAATTACTTGCACAAACAGTATTTTTGTCGATTCACTAACCTACA